>SZWC01000156.1:534659-546708 GCA_023375785.1 Penium margaritaceum | reverse complement strand
TGCCCTAGTTGCGCACTAGGTGCGTCCTAGTTGTGCCTTAGTTGCGCCCTAGTTGCGCCCTAGTTGCGCCCTAGTTGCGCCCTAGTTGCGCCCTAGTTGCGCCCTAGTTGCACCATAGTTGCGGCCCAGTTGCGCCCTATTTGCGCCTTAGTTGTACCCTAGTTGCACCCTACCTGCGCCCTACTTGCGCCCAAGTCGCGCCCTAGTTGCGCCCTAGTCGCGCCCTAGATGCGTCCTAGTTGCGCCCTAGTTGCGCCCTTCTTGCGCCCTTATTGAATCCTACTTACACCCTATTGGCGCCAGACTTGCGCCCTAGTTGCGCCTCAGATGGGCACTAGCTGCACCCTAGTTGTACCCTAGTTGCGCCCTAGTTGCGTCCTACTTGTGCCCTACTTGCGCCCAAGTTGCGCCTTTTGTTGCGCCTTAGTTGCGCCTTAGTTGCACCCTAGTTGCACCGTAGTTGCGCCCTAGTTGCACCCTAGTTGCGCCCTAGTTGCGCCCTAGTTGAGTCCTAGTTGCGCCCTAGTTGCGTCCTAGTTGTACCCTTGTTACGCCCTTGTTGTGCCCTCGTTGCGCCCTCGTTACACACTAGTGCCCTAGTTGCGCCCTAGTTGTCTCCCACTTGCGCCGTAGGTGCACCCTAATTGTGCCCTAATTGCGCTCAACTTGCGCCCCAGTTGCACCCTAGTTGCACCTTAGTTGCACCCTAGTTGTGCCCTAATTGTGCCCTCGTTGCGCCCTAGTTGCGGCCTAGTTGCGTCCTAGATGCGCCCTAGTTGCGCCCTAGTAACGCCCTACTTGCACCCTAATTGTGCCCTAGTTGCGCCCTAGGTGCACCCTAGTTGTGCCCTAGTTGTGCCCTAGTCGCACCCTAGTTGCGCCCTAGTTATGCCCTAGTTACGCCCTAGTTGCACATTAGTTGCGCCCTTATTGCACCCTGTTAGAAAATAGCACACCGATAAGACGTCTCAATAACGGATGAGGTCCTGGACCTGACCAACTTGGCCAACGGTCCTCTGGTCAGTCGACCGTTTGAAACCCACTGTCAAGGCATCCCCTAACAAAGTGACACTTGTCACACCATGTCCGGCTAACGGAAAAGAAGACATTGCTCTGTCTGCTTGTCTTGTTCTGTCTCTTATACCGAGGACGTTCATTCCCTCGGGTTAACGAAGACAGTTCTGCTCATCCTGTTCCCCTTTGGTTCCGCGGCTTCGCCGTCGTGTCTTCGCTCTGCTCGCTCGTCGCATTTCCTATCTTCGCCAGCGCCTCTCAACGCTTCGCTTCGTCACTCTCGCTCCTTCGCTCAGCTCTCTTACTCTGCCAACCATCACTCACCTCGCCAGCACTCTATCACACCACACCTGTCTACCTCGACTACCTCGCGTCTCAGCCCCCATCAGCTTCCGCGATTAACTCCTTGCACTGCTATCGGTTACGTCACTCTGCTGACGTACTCTTGCATGTCCTAACGCTTCAGGCTGCTTCTGCTGCTACTGTCCTCGTGTGTACATTCTTCTGACATGGTATCAGAGCCTCAAGCAACATCACCTGGTGCCCTGTGACAGCGTCATCGCTCTGCCGTCATCCTCTCTCCATTGCTTCCACCTGCAATCATCCGCCGCCGCAACCATCATCTCGCGCCTCGCCGCTTCGCCCGTAGCTGGCATCAGCAGCACTGCTTGACGAGTTCGCACGCTGAAGAGACGCATCATCATCCTGAGAAAGCCCTGCGCCCATTTTCGCGCCCGTGGCTAACAACCGGTGACTTGTCGCTCACATCAGCCGCACGCAACTCTCGAGCCGCCGCATGCCATCAACTACCAAGAAGCTTCTTGTCGTCTGCCATCTACTACCCCTCATCACCTCTGCCATTGCAAGCATCCTCTCCTCCCGCATCCTGCCTCATCAGCTTCATCTGCTCCTTGCTCTCTCTCATCCTCGGCCCGCCCGCATCCATCATCTCGAGCCGCCTTCTGGCATCACCTTCTCGCTTCGTCAGCAGCTGCAGCCAAATTGCCGCCGTTAGGATATTGGACACCACCAGTCTTCCTGCTCCCATTTCCAAGCCAACAGGGGAACAAGCCGTCACTCTCCTGACATCAGCAGACTAGTGCCTCTGCCCGCTGCTTGACTCCCTCTTTCACAACCGGCCTCTTCCAACTGACAGGATATCAGACACCACCAGTCTTCCTACTCCCACTTCCGAGCCAACCGGGGAACAAGCCGTCACCCTCCTGAAAGCAGAAGAAAATGGTTGTGACACCCTTCCTCTCTGCCGCATTGCCCCTCATCTCTCCTACTTCTATCTGCGTCTACCCTCCTCCATCTGCATCATCATCCATCCTCATTCTCCGCATCATCCTCATGTGCTTCCATGAACTCTCCTTTTCATCCTTGCTCCAGTCTCCTCAACTCCATCGGCGACCTGTTCCTGCCTCATCTCCATCTCTTTGTCATCCGCATCACCCTCGCGGCCTCCGCATTGCATCCTCCTCATCGACATTGTTCCGCCAGCGCACGTGGTTCTGCCCCTGCGCCCACTCAGCTATCAATCGTTTCCTCCGCTTCCGCATCGTTTTCAGCTTGGCACAAGGATCCGCCCAGTCGCATTGCCCTTTCCGCGACGACCTGCGCCCACACCGAAACTTCCTTCAGCGCACGCGGCCCGCCCCTGCGCCCACTCCATCATCATCATCAGCTTCCGGTTTTGCAATCATCATCAACATCTGTGGCCAGCACAAGGATCTGCAAGAGCTAGCGGCTCACTTCGCAGCAGCCTGCACCCACGCCGGTAGCAGATTTCTCGTGGCGCGTTGGCATCTGCCTTCCCCTTGCCGCATCATACTCCCCTATTACAATCACGCACGTGGTCTCGCCCCTACGCCCACCCCATCATCAATTGCTCTTTCGCCGCTCGTATCATCCTCTGCCCGGCACAAGGATCCGCCCGGTCGCATCACTCGAGTCGGAACGACCTGCGCCCACGCCGAAACTTTGCTCACACACGTGGTCCCATCCCTGCACCCACCCAGTCATCCATCGTTCCCGTTATCTTCATCATCAACTGCTGGTCAAGACAAGCTCTGACCCCTGTATCCCCTCGACCAACAAAGCTGCCTTCTACCATCATCCAGCTCTTCCCTAATCCCCTTTTTACTAACACTGCCTCACTCACCACGCTATCTCAACCTTGTACTACCCACTCACGTACACCATCTCCCAGGCTATGACTCACTACAATCCTCCCGACAACGTGCAAAGATGGACTCGTAGACTTCGAAAACCAGACACTGATCCCCGTGTGGTCCCGCTGATCGACTGCATCCCAGTGGTCAAGTTTGTGGATAAAGAAGACAACAACTTCATCGAATGGGAAAATGCACTAATGCGTGTCACTCAAAGAGTAACAGTTTGTGGCTTCTGGCTCAAGGACTTGTTCATAGACTCAATGAGATGGTCCTCTCGTCAACATCGGGTCTATCGAGAAGACTACTACTATGCTCTCTGCCAGGCCCGGGCTCTGCTTCTGACAAACATAGACCAGCCCTTTCATGACATCATAATTGCGGAAGGCCTAAATATTCGCTCCATTGTGGATAATATGGAAGAGTTGTTTGCACAAGGAGAACCAGCCTAGCAAACAGAATACCGGAGAAGAATGCGAAGAAGATACAATCCTCGAGCACTCAACCCATACCGACTGCCTACACCTCCTCCAATTCCACCAACTCCTCCTCCAACACCAAAGCCCTCTTCACATGAACTTGCCCCCTCAGAAGATTCCTCTGAAGATCACACATGACGCCATTGGAGGAGTATCCACTTCTAAATCCTTATCAGTGTGACCGGGGGTGTGAGAAAATAGCACACCGATAAGACGTCTGAATAAGGGACCAGGTTCTGGACCTGACCAACTTGGCCAACGGTCATCTGGTCAATCAACCGTTCAGAACCCACTGTCAAGGCATCCCCTAATAAAGTGACACTTGTCACACTGTGTCCGGCTAACGGAAAAGAAGCCGTTGCTCTTCCTGCTTGTCCTGTTCTGTCTTTAATACCAAGGATGTTCATTCCCTCAGGTTAACCAGAACAGTTTTGCTCATCCTATTCCCCTTTGGTTCCGCGGCTTCGCCGCCATGTCTTCGCTCTGCTCGCTCCTCGCATTTCCTGTCTTCGCCAGCCCCTCTCAACGCTTCGCTCCTTCACTCTCGCTCCTTCGCTCAGCTCTCTTACTCCGCCAATCATTACTCACCTCGCCAGCACTCTCTCACATCACACCTGTCTACCTCGACTACCTCGCGTCTCAGCCCCTATCAGCTTCCGCGACTAACTCCTCGCACAGCTCTCGGTTACGTCACTGTGCTGCCGTACACTTGCATGTCATAACGCTTCAGGCTGCTTCAGTTGCTGCTGTCATCGTCTCTACATTCTTCTGACACACCCTACTTGCGCCCAACTGGCACCCTACTTGCACCCTCGTTGTGCCTTAGTTGGGCACTAGCTACGTCCTAGTTGTGCCCTAGTTGCGTCCTAGTTGTGTCGTACTTGCGCCCTATTTGTGCGCTAGTTGCGCCTTAGTTGCGCCTTAGGGTGCAACTAGGGCGCAACTAGGGCACAACTAGGGCGCAACTAGGGCGCAACTAGGGCGCAACTAGGGCGCAACTAGGGCGCAACTAGGGCACAAATAGGGCGCAACTAGGGGGCAACTAGGACGCAACGAGGACGCAAGGAGGGTGCAACTAGGGCGCAACAAGGGCGCAACTAAGGTGCAACTAGGGCGTAACTAGGGCGCAACAAGGGCGCAACTAGGGTGGAACTAGTGTGCAAGTTGGGCGCAACTAGGGCGCAACTAAGGCGCAACTAGGACACAAGTAGGACGCAACTATGGTGCAACTAGGGGACAACTAGGGCATAGCTAGTGCCCAACAGAGGCGCAACTAGGGCGCAAGTAGGCGCCAGAAGGGGGTAAGAAGGGCGCAACTAGGGCGCAACTAGGGTGCAACTAGGACGCAACTAGGGTACAACTAGTGCGTAACTAGGGTGAAACTAGAGTGCAAGTAGGGTACTACTAGGGCGCAACTAGGATGCCCGGGCGCAACAATGGCACAATTAGGGGGCAACTAGGGCGCAACTAGGGCGGAACTAGGACGCAACTAGGGCGCAACTATGGCGCACCTAGGGCGCAACTAGGGTGCAACTAGTGCGCAACTAGGGCGCAACTAAGGCGCGACTAGGGCGCGGCTAGGGCGCGACTTGGGTGCAACTAGGGCGCAACTAGGGCGCAACTAGGGTGCAACAAGGGCGCAACTAGGGCGCAACTAGGGCGCAACTAGGGCACAACTAGGGCGCAATTAGGTCACAACTAGGGCGCACTAGGGCGTGACTTGGGCGCAACTAGGGCGCAACTAGGGCGCAAGTAGGGCACAACTAGGGTACAATTAGGGCGCAACTGGGGGCAACTAGGGTACAACTAGGACGCAACTAGGGCGCAACTAGGGCGCAACTAGGACGCAACTACAGCGCAAGTAGGGCGCAACTAGAGCGCAACTAGGGCGCAAATAGGGCGAAACTAGGGCGCAACTAGGGCGCAACTAAGGCGCAACTATGGCACAAATAGGGCACAAGTAGGATGCAACTAGGGCGCAACTAGGGTACAACTAGGGCGTAGTTAGTCCCCAACTGAGGCGCAACAGGGCGCAAGTAGGGTGAAAGTAGGACTGATACCCCCAATTCTGCCACGCCCTTAACTTCCTCCACGCAGACCTGACTCTGGGCTTAACCGCAGATGACGTACTTCCCACCACTACTACAGCTCTAGTTAGATGCGTTTCGGAATCACAGGACCCCAACCCCTAGCTACTGACAATTCCGCAGACCGAAGGTTGAATCTCTGCGCACAAACCTCACCGATGAATGATACTCCGCGGTCCACTCCTTGCCATACGTGAGCCGCCACCGCGTGGCTTCCAACTCCTCTCCACGGAATCCTTGCTCCGCGGACGTGTGCAAGCAAAGGCAATGCCGGCAGCTCACTTCACTCGGACCTTCGGCTCTTCACGCACGCAATTGCGCTGTCCGCGGACAGGATTCAAATGGTTATGGAGGGCACGGGGGCAGTGGGATAGTGAACACCGGGAGCGGTTGAATGTCTTGGATGAACTTGGCAGAGTACATGAATGCGGAGTATTGCTCAGGGAGACATACAAGACTGAGCTACCGTTATGCTAGTGTCCTCTATGTCTTATCTACTTGGGACTCCGCACGATTTGTCTACACACCGTGGGTCTCATCCCTCACAAGCTATCTCCCTTCCCTTCTACTTGGACTCCACGCAGTGCGGCTACGCCACGCGGGTCTCATCCTCAAACAGCGTATCCTTTACGAATGATATTCTTCATCCGCGCCTCGTGCACGCGGTCTTCGTGTTCTTCCTTGAATCTTCGCCTTCCGCGATGCGTCTTCCAGAGGTTCCTCCGTGATTGATGCTTGGTCACTCATGTTGATTGGGTGTTTCTCCCTTGATTGCCCGGTCCCTCTGCTAACTCGCCTGCGCCTTGTCAGTGATCGCAGATTTTGCCGCGGCTCGCCCTTGTTCTCTTTGTACCGCAGATTTCTTACCACTGCCTCCCGCCTTTTCTCCTCCGCTTTATGGGCATGGCTATAGAGAAATTGCTGCAGACATCCTGCCTCTGGGTTGCGCGCTACCCTTCGCTCAACCGCATCCGCGGGAGCCAGCGTACCGTGTGCGGATCTCAGTTTGCCCAGGTCTTCCTCGCGATGGACCTTCCCCGCGGAGCTGCGACTGAAGTATGCCTGACACTGATGCCCCCAACCTCCCCCTTTTCGCAAGACTGTGCCCCAGAGTCTTTCAGCGAGTCATCCGCTTGAAGTGTTTGCGGGGCCTGGGACGGTTCTGTTCCTAGCACGGCCTGCAGTATTTCTCCACAACTCCTCCTTTCCGCTGGAGCTTCTCTGCGCACTCATCGTGGACAAAGAGTCTGCATCCTTTACACTGCGCTTCCATCGTGGGCGTAGTGACCAGCTTCTTGCATGAGGAGTAGTGTGGTGCGCGCTTGTATTTCCTGTAGCACAAGCATCCGTAGATTTTCTTGCCCTCTTTGCTTGGCCCTACCTCAATGGTACAGTGCTTATGTGTGATGCCCTCGCAGTGCTCGTAGCAATAGACTGTCCCTTCGAGCCGACCACCACAGTTGTCTCCGGTGCAGGAGTGTTTGTTGGAGAACTTCCACTTGATCTTTCGTGTCTTACCGCAACAACTGCTGTAGGTATAAATGCCCTCCTTCCCGCGTACCCCACACTGCAGGTGGCACTTTGCCTTGCACATTCCGCAAGGCTTGCCGAACTCGATCAAGTCCTCCGCGCATGCCCCGTAGACTAGGGCCAAGATGTCTTCTTCATGGGACAGCGAGGCTCCTTCCTCCACAGTGGCCATCCCCACGCACTTGTGGCACTCTCCTGCCCAAACCGAGCTGCCTGTAACAAGGAAACCTTGGTGGGCTAACCTGTTGCATTGGGTGCAGTGCTCACCCTTGCTAGCCGCCTTGACACATGTGGGGCAACTCTTCGCGGCTGCTCTGGGCGAGTCCTGCTCTTCCACTTCTTCCGAGTCCAGTTCTGCCCCCTCCGCGGTTACCCACGGTGGCTTCCGTGCTCCCTACAGATGTTCGGCTTCTCGGCGACACCGTTTGTACTTCTTTGTTCCGCTGCATATCCCTTTCTCATTCCGCGGCTGCTCCAGATTCCTTTCACATATCTTTCGGTGATACCCTTTGCAGTCCTGCACCGTCCTTCCCCAGCGGTGCCCACATTGGGCGCACGTTTTTCTTTCCTTCTCCTTCCGAGCCTGCTCCGCTGCCGCCATCCGTCCTTCCTCCTGCCATCGCCGCATGGTGGCTCTTGAGACCGTGCAGGGCCCTTGCCGTGCCCCTACCTACTCTTATTCTTTCTCCTCCTCCTCCTCTTCCTCTGGATCCCATCTTCCGCGTGCCTCTCCTCTTCTTGAGTATGGGCTGGTCCCGTCACCCCCCTTTTTCTTCTGCTCTGCATCCTTCTCCTGACCTTTCTTGAGGCAGTTCAGACACGTGCGATTCAGTCCAATGCTCTTGGCCAGCCCCTGATATGCTAGCTGGCCACAGACGCGGCAGACGACCTTCAAGCGTGATGCCTCCGGCAGATTTTTCCCACGCACTATGCACGGGCCTGTGTAGTTGGTCAGGTGGGGGGCTCATGGGTGCGCCTCTCCGCGGAGTAGCGGCGGGTTTCTTAGGGCTTTCTTCTCTGCTGCCTGTTTGCTCTGACCCTGACTGCTGCGTTTTCTTCCGGATGTTCCTGCTGCTGCTGGCCCCCTTGTTCATCCCTTTGCCGCCTCTGTCCCGCATTTACCTCCCCAGCGGATACCTCCTGGACATCGGAGCCATCCATCGGTTCATTTTCATGAGGTTCCTGGCTCCACGCCTCCTCTTGCTCCGACACCTGAGCCTCACACCGCTCCAACACCTCCTCCGTACGCCATCCCCTCGAGCCCTTGCGTTCCTCGAGCGGGGGAAGCTCCCCTAAGGCTGCACACCGGTACGGAACCGCGGTTCTAAGAATGGAACCGGAACCGCAGTTCCAATTCCAGCTCGGAACCGGAACCGCGGTTCCGGTTCCGGAACCGCGGTTCCTCATGGAACCGCGGTTGTAGTCACGTTTCCACAGAAGTTCCTCTCGTACGCAAGGAACATGAAGCATAATCAGCTATCACTATCCTGTTTTTTTTCCACAAAACAAGGATAAAGACCTTCAACACTCCTCAATTGTACTTGGGTAATTGATTGGAGTACTCACATGGCCTCAAAGGGTGCCACATCAGAGAAAATAGCCTAAAACCTCCCCCTCCCCACACATTATATCCTCCATATACCTAGGCTTTGCAACCGCGGTTCCTGGACGGTTCCAGAATCTTGGAACCGGAACCGCGCTTCCGGTTCGGGAACCAAAACCGCGGTTCTGGAACCACGGTTCCTGGAACCTGTGTGCACCTTTAAGCTCCTTTGGTTTCTTTGAGCTGGCTTTGGTTTCTGTGACCCTCTTTCGTTTCGATGACCTGGCTTTCGTTTTTTTGATCTGGCTTTGGTTTATGTGACCCGGCTTTGGTTTCTGTGACCCGTCTTTGAATTCTGCGACCCGGCTTTGGTTTATGTGACCCGGCTTTGATTTCTGCAACTCGGCATTGGTCTCTGTGACCCGGTTTTGGTTTCTGTGACCCGGCTTTGGTTTATGGGACCGTTTTTTGTTCATGTGACCCGGCTTTGGTTTATGTGACCCGGCTTTGGTTTCTGTTGCCTGGATTTGGCTTATGTGACCCAGCTTTCTGTGACCCGGCTATGGTTTCTGTGACCCAGCTTTTGTTTCTCTGACCCGGCTCTGGTTTGTGTGACCCGGCTTTGGTTTCTGTTACCCGGCTTTGGTTTCTGCGACCCAGGTTTGATTTCTGTGACCCGGCTTTGGTTTATGTGACCCAGCTTTTGTTTCTCTGACCCGGCTCTGGTTTGTGTGACCCGGCTTTGGTTTCTGTTACCCGGCTTTGGTTTCTGCGACCCAGGTTTGATTTCTGTGACCCGGCTTTGGTTTATGTGACCTGGCTTTGGTTTATGTTACCTGGCTTTGGTTTCTGTGAAACAGCATTGGTTTCTGTGACCTGGCTTTTATTTCTGTGACCCGGTTTTGGTTTATGTGATCCGGCTTTGGTTTCTGTGACCCGGCTTTGGTTTATGTTACCTGGCTTTGGTTTCTGTGAAACAGCATTGGTTTCTGTGACCTGGCTTTTATTTCTGTGACCCGGTTTTGGTTTATGTGATCCGGCTTTGGTTTCTGTGACCCGGTTTGGTTTCTGTGACCCGGCTTTGGTGTCTGTGACCCGGCATTGGTTTTTGTGACCCAGCTTTGGTTTCTTTGACCCAGCATTGGTTTTTGTAACCCGACTTTGCTTGCTGTGACCCGGCTTTGGTTTTTGTGACCCCGCTTTGATTTCTGTGACCCGGCTTTGGTTTCTGTGACCCGGCTTTGGTTTGTGTGTTCCGGCTTTGGTTTCTCTGACCCGGCTATGGATCCTGTCACCCGGCTTTGGTTTCTGTCACCCGGCTTTGGTTTATGTGACCCGGCTCTGGTTTCTGTGACCCGGGTTTGGTTTCTGTGACCCGGCTTTGGTTTCTTTGACTTTGCTTCTGTTTCTGTGAGCCGGCTTTGGTTACTGTGACCCGGCTTTGGTTTCTGTGATCCTGCTTTGGTTTCTGTGATCTAGCTTTGGTTTCTGTAACCCGGCTTTGGTTTAGTGACATGGCTTTGGTTGCTGTGACCGGGCTTTGGTTTCACTGATCGGGCTTTGGATTCTGTGACCCTGCTTTTGTTTCTATGACCAGGCTTTGGTTTCTGTGCTCCGGCTTTGGTTTGTTGACCCGGCTTTGGTTTTGTGAACAGGCTTTGGTTTTTGTTATCCGGCTTGGGTTTCTGTGACATGGCTTTGGTTTATGTGACCCGGCTTTGGTTTCTGTTACATGGCTTTTGTGTTTGTGACCCGGTTTTGGTTTCTGTGACCCGGCTTTGGTTTCTGTGACTTGGCTTTGGTTTATGTGACCCGGCTTTGGTTTCTGTGACCCGACTTTGGTTTTTGTGACCCAGCTTTGGTTGATGTGAACCGGATTTGGTTTCTGTGACCCGGCTTTCGTTTCTCTGACTTGGCTTTGGTTTTGGTGACCAGGCATTGGTTTGTGTGACTCGGCTTTACTTTCTATGACCCGGCTTTATTTTCTGTGACTCGGCTTTGGTTTACGTGACCCGGCTTTGGTTGCTGTGACCCGGCTTTGATTTTTGTGACCAAGTTTTGGTTTCACAGACCCTGCTTTCGTTTTAGTGGCGCAGCTTTGGTTTCTGTAATCCGGCTTTGGTTTATCCAGCTTTGGTTTCTTTGACTCGGCTTTGGTTTCTGTGACCCGTCTTTGGTTTCCTTGACCCGGCTTTCCTTTCTATGACCAAGCTTTGCTTTTTATGAACTGGCTTTGGTTTTTGTGACCCGGCTTTGGTTTCTATGACCCGCCTTTGGTTTCTGGGACCCGACGTTGGTTTTGTGATCCGGCTTTAGCTTCTATGACCTGCCTTTGGTTTATTAGACCCGGCTTTGATTTCTGTGGCCCGGCTTTGGTTTGTATGACCTGGCTTTCGTTTGTGTGACCCGGCTTTGGCTTATGTGACCTGGCTTTGTGTGACCCTGCTTTGGCTTCTGTGACACAGCTTTGCTTTCTGTGACCCGACTTTGGTTTCTGTGACCCGACTTTGGTTTATGTGATCCGGATTTGGTTTCTGCGACCCGGTTTTGGTTTATAGGACCCAGTTTTGGTTTATGTGACCCGACGTTGATTTCAATGACCCGGCTTTGGTTTTTGTGACCTAGCTTTGGTTTCTGTGTCACACCTTGGTTTATGTGACCCGCCTTTGGTTACTGTGACCTGACTTTGGTTACTGTGACCCCGCTTTGGTTTCTGTGACCCGGCTTTGGTGTATGTGACCCGGCTTTGGATTTTGTGACCCGACTTGGTTTCTGTGACCCGGCTTTGGTTTTGTGACCCGGCTTTGGTTTTTGTGACCCGGCTTTGGTTTCTATGACCTGGCTTTGGCTTCTTTGACCTGTCTTTGGTTTATGTGACCCGGCTTTGGTTTTTGTGACCCGGCTTTGGTTTCTGTGACCCGGCTTTGGTTTATCTGACCCAGCTTTGGTTTCTTTGGTCCAGCTTTGGTTTCTTTGTACCAGCTTTGGTTTACCCAGCTTTGGTTTCTTTGACCCGGCTTTGGTTTATGTGACCCGTCTTTGGTTTCTATGACCTGGCTTTCCTTTCTGTGACCCGGCTTTGGTTGCTGTGACCCCGCATTGGTTTTTGTGACCCGGCTTTGGTTTCTGTGACCCGACTTTGGTTTCTGTGACCCGGCTTTGCTTTCGGTGACTCGGCGTTGGTTTATGTGACCCGACTTTGGTTTCTGTGACCCGGCTTTG
>SZWC01000156.1:520470-534454 GCA_023375785.1 Penium margaritaceum | reverse complement strand
TGTGACCCGGCTTTGGTTTATGTGACCCGGCTTTGGTTTATGTGACTCGGCTTTGGTTTCTGAGACCCAACTTTGGTTTTTGTGACCCGGCATTGGTTATCGTGACCCAGCTTTGGTTTCTGTGACCTCGCTTTGGTTTTTGTGACCTGGCTTTGGTTTCTGTGACACGACTTGGTTCTATGACCTGGCTTTGGTTGCTGTGATCCAGCTTATGTTTCTATGATCCGGCTTTGGATTATATGACCCGGCTTTGGTTTCTGTGACCCGGCCTCGGTTTCTATGACCGGGTTTTGGTTTCTATGCTCCGGCTTTGGTTTGTTGACCCAGCTTTGGTTTATGTGACCCGGCTTTGGTTTCTGTGACCCGACTTTGGTTTCTGTGACCCGGCTTTGGTTTCTGTGACCCCGCATCGGTTTTTGTGACCCGGCTTTGGTTTCTGTGACCCGACTTTGGTTTCTGTGACCCGGCTTTGGTTTCTGTGACCCCGCATCGGTTTTTGTGACCCGGCTTTGGTTTCTGTGACCCGACTTTGGTTTCTGTGACCCGGCTTTGGTTTCTGTGACCCCGCATCGGTTTTTGTGACCCGGCTTTGGTTTCTGTGACCCGACTTTGGTTTCTGTGACCCGGCTTTGGTTTCTGTGACCCCGCATCGGTTTTTGTGACCCGGCTTTGGTTTCTGTGACCCGACTTTGGTTTCTGTGACCCGGCTTTGGTTTCTGTGACCCCGCATCGGTTTTTGTGACCCGGCTTTGGTTTCTGTGACCCGACTTTGGTTTCTGTGACCCGGCTTTGGTTTCTGTGACCCCGCATCGGTTTTTGTGACCCGGCTTTGGTTTCTGTGACCCGACTTTGGTTTCTGTGACCCGGCTTTGGTTTCTGTGACCCCGCATCGGTTTTTGTGACCCGGCTTTGGTTTCTGTGACCCGACTTTGGTTTCTGTGACCCGGCTTTGGTTTCTGTGACCCCGCATCGGTTTTTGTGACCCGGCTTTGGTTTCTGTGACCCGACTTTGGTTTCTGTGACCCGGCTTTGGTTTCTGTGACCCCGCATCGGTTTTTGTGACCCGGCTTTGGTTTCTGTGACCCGACTTTGGTTTCTGTGACCCGGCTTTGGTTTCTGTGACCCCGCATTGGTTTTTGTGACCCGGCTTTGGTTTTGGTGACCCGGCTTTGGTTTATGTGACCCGGCTTTAGTTTATGTGACCCGCCTTTGGTTTGTGTGACCCGGCTTTGGTTTCTCTGACCCGGCTTTGGTTTCTGTGACCCGGCTTTGGTTTATGGGACCGTTTTTGGTTCTTGTGACCCGGCTTTGGTTTATGTGACCCGGCTTTAGTTTATGTGACCCGACTTTGGTTTGTGTGACCCGGCTTTGGTTTCTCTGACCCGGCTTTGGTTTCAGTGACCCAGCTTTGGTTTATGTGACCCGGCTTTTGTTTCTATGACCCGGCTTTGGTTTATGTGACCCGACTTTGGTTTATGCGACCCAGCTTTGGTTTATGTGATCCGACTTTGATTTCTGTGACCCTGCTTTGGTTTCTGTGACCCGGCTTTGGTTTATGTGACTCGGCTTTGGTTTCTGTGACCCTACTTTGGTTTCTGTGACCCGGCATTGGTTATCGTGACCCAGCTTTGGTTTCTGTGACCCCGCTTTGGTTTATGTGACCTGGCTTTGGTTTCTATGACACGACTTTGGTTATGTGACCTGGCTTTGGTTGCTGTGATCCGGCTTATGTTTCTGTGATCCGGCTTTGGATTATGTGACCCGGCTTTGGTTTCTGTGACCCGGCTTCGGTTTCTATGATCCGGCTTTGGATTATATGACCCGGCTTTGGTTTCTGTGACCCGGCCTCGGTTTCTATGACCGGGTTTTGGTTTCTATGCTCCGGCTTTGGTTTGTTGACCCAGCTTTGGTTTATGTGACCCGGCTTTGGTTTCTGTGATTCAGCTTTGGTTTATGTGACTCGGCGTTGGTTTATGTGACCCGGCTTTGGTTTTTGTGACTTGGCTTTGGTTTATATGACCGGCTTTGGTTTCTATGACCCGGCTTTTGTTTCTGTGACCCGGCTTTGGTTTCTGTGACCCAGCTTTGGTGTTTGTGGACCGGCTTTGGTTTCTGGGACCCGGCTTTGGTTTCTGTGACCCGGCTTTGGTGTTTGTGGACCGGCTTTGGTTTCTGTGACCCGGCTTTGGTTTCTGTGACTTGGCTTTGGTTTCTGTGACCCTGCTTTGGTTTCTAAGACCCCGCTTTTAGTTTCTATCACCCGGCTTTGGTTTCTTTGACCCGGCTTTGGTTGCAGTGACCCGGCTTTGGATTCGATGACCCGGCTTTGGTTTCTCTGACTCGGCATTGGTTTATGTGACCCGGCTTCGGTTTATGTGACCTGGCTTTGGTTTGTTGTGACCCAACTCTAGATACTGTGACTCGGCTTTGGTTTCTCTCACTAGGCGTCGGTTTCTGTGACATGGCTTTGGTTTTTGTGACCTGGTTCTGGTTTATGTGCCCCAGCTTTGGTTTCTGTCACCAGGCTTTGGTTTTTGTGACCCGGGTTTGGTTTATTTGACCCGGCATTGGTTTCTGTTACCCGGCTTTGGTCTCTATGACCCGGCCTTGGTTTCTGTGACCCGGCTTTTCTCTTTGTGACCCGGCTTTGGTTTCTGTGACCCGGCTTTGGTTTCTGTGACCCGTCTTTGGTTTCTGTGACCCGGCTTGGTTTCCGTGACCAGATTTTGGTTTTGTGACCCGGCTTTGGTTTTTGTGACCCGGCTTTGGTTTCTGTGAGCCGGCTTTGGCTTCTCTGACCCGGCTTTGGTTTCTGTGACCAGGCTTTGGTTTTTGTGACCCGGATTTAGTGTCTGTGACCTGGTTTTGGTTTATCTGACCCAACTTTGGTTTCTTTGGTCCAGCTTTGGTTTCAGTGTACCGGCTTTGGTTTACCCAGGTTTTGTTTCTTTGACCCGGCTTTGGTTTCTATCACCCGTATTTGGTTTTTATGAACCGGATTTCGTTTCTGTGACCCGGCTTTGATTTTTGTGACCCGGCTTTGGTTTCTGTGACCCGGCTTTGGATTCTGTGGCCCAGTTTTGGTGTCTGTGACCCGGCTTTGGTTTTCGTGACCCGGCTTTGGTATCTGTGGCCTGGCTTTGGTTTCTCTGACCCGGCTTTGGTTTCTGTGACCCGGCTTTGGTGTCTGTGGACAGGCTTTGGTTTGTGTAACCCGGTTTTGGTTTATGTGACTTGGCTTTGGTTTCTGTGACCCTGATTTAGTTTCTAAGACCCGGCTTTAAGTTTCTTTGACCCGGCTTTGGTTTCGTTGACCCGGCTTTGGTTAAAGTTACCCGGCTTTGGATTATATGACCCGGCTTTGGTTTCTCTGACCCGGCTTTGGTTTCTGTGACCCGGCTTTGGTTTCTGTGACCTGGCTTTGGGTTGTTGTGACCCGGCTGTGGATTATGTGACTCGGGTTTGGTTTTTCTGACTTGGCGTCCGTTTCTGTGACATGGCTTTGGTTTTTGTGACCTGGTTCTGGTTTCTGTGCCCTGACTTTGGTTTTTGTCACCACGCTTTGATTTCTGTGACCCGGCTTTGGTTTCTGTGACGCGGCTTCGGTTTCTGTTACCCGGCTTTGGTTTTTGTGACCCGGCTTTGGTTTCTGTGACCCAGATTCTCTTTCTGTGACCCGGCTTTGGTTTATGTGCCCCAGCTTTGGTTTATGTGACCCGGCTTTGGTTTATGTGACCCGTCTTTGGTTTCTGTGACCCAGCTTTGGTTTGTGTGACCCGGCTTTGGTTACTGTGACTCGGCTTTGGTTTATGTGACCCGACTTTAGTTTCTGTGACCCGGTTCTGGTTTCTGTGACCCGGTTCTGGTTTCTGTGACCTGGCTTTCGTTTCTGTGACCCAGCTTTGGTTTATGTGACCCGGCTTTGGTTTGAGTGACCCGGCTTTGGTTTCTGTGACTCGGCTTGGTTTCCGAGACGCAAGTAGGGCGCAAGTAGGGTGCCAGTAGGCCGCATGTAGGGTGCAATAAGGGCGTAAATATGGTACAACTTGGGCGCAACTAGGGCACAACTATGGCACAACTAGGGCGTAACTGGGGCGCGACTAGGGCGCAATTAGGGCGCAACTAGGGCGCAACTAGGCCGCATCTAGGGCGCAACTAGGGTACAACTAGGGTGTAACTAGGGCACAACTGGGGTAAAACTAAGGCGTAACTAAGGCGCAACTAGGGCGCAACTAGGGCGCAACTAAGGCACAAATAGGGTGCAAGTAGGGCACAAGGGGTACGCAACTAGGGCACAACTAGGGTACAACTAGGGCATAGCTAGTGCTCGACTGAGGCGCAACTAGGGCGCAAGTAGGATGCAAGTACGGCGCACGTAGGGTGCAACTAGCGCGCAACTAGGGCGCAACTAGGGCGCAACTAGGGCGCAACTAGGGCGCAACTAGGGTGCAACTAGGGCGCAACTAGGGTGCAACTAGGGCGCAACTAGGGCGCAACTAGGGCGCAACTAGGGCGCAACTAGGACCCAACTATGGCACAACTAGGGTGCAACTAGGGTGCAACTAGGGCGCAACTAGGGCACAACTAAGGCACAGCTAGGACGCAACTAGGTCGCAACTAGGGCACAACTAGGGTGCAACTAGGGTGCAACTAGGGCGCAACTAGGGCACAACTAAGGCACAGCTAGGACGCAACTAGGTCGCAACTAGGGCACAACTAGGGCGCAACTAGGATGCACCTAGGGCGCAACTAGGATGCAACTAGTGCGCAAACAGGGTGCAACCAGGCACAACTAGGGCGGAATTAGGGCGCAACTAGGGTGCAACTAGGGCTCAACTAGGGCGCAACTAGGGTGCAACTAGGGTGCAACTAGGGCGCGACTAGGGCGCAACTAGGGTGCAACTAGGGCGCAAGTAGGGCGCAACTAGGGCACAACTAGGGCTTGGTTAGTGCCCAGCTGAGGCGCAACTAGGGCGCAAGTAGGCGCCAGTAGGGCACAAGAAGGGTGCAACTAGGGTGCAAGTAGGGCGCAACTAGTTTGCAACTAGGGCGCAACTAGGGCGCAACTAGGGCACAACTAGGACGTAACTAGGGCACAACTACGGCGCAACTAGGGTGCAACTAGGGCGCAACTAGGGTTCAACTAGGGCGTAACTAGAGCGCAACTAGGGCGCGACTAGGGCGAGACTAGGGTGCGACTTGGGCGCAACTAGGGCGCAACTAGGGGGCGACCGGGGCGCAACCAGGGCGCACGTAGGGCGCAAATAGGGTGCAACTAGAGCGCAACCAGGGCTCAACCAGGGCGCAACTAGGGCGCAACTAGGGCACATGTAGGGCGCATCTAGGGCACAACCAGGGTGCAACTAGTGTACAAGTTGGGCGCAACTAAGGCGCAACTAAAGCGCAACTAGCACGCAAGTAGGGCACAAGTAGGACGCAACTAGGGTGCAACTAGGGCACAACTAGGGCATAGCTAGTGCCGAACTAAGGCACAACTAGGGTGCAAGTAGGGTGCCAATAGGGCGCAAGTAGGGGGCAATAAGGGCGCAAATAAGGTGCAACTAGGGCGCAACTAGGGCGCAACTATGGCGTGACTAGGGCGCAACTAGGGCGCAACTATGGTGCAACTAGGAAGCAACTAGGGTGCAACTAGGGTGCAACTAGGGCGCAACTAGGGCGCAACTAGGGTGCAACTAGGTCGCAACTAGGGCGCAACTAGGGCTCAACTAGGGCGCAACTAGGGTGCAACTAAGGCCCAAGTAGGGCGCAAGTTGGGCGCAAGTAGGCCCGGCCTACGTTTGTGTGTCCCGGCTTTGGATTCTGCGACCCGGCCTTGGTTTGTGTGACCCAGTTTTGGTTTCTGTGACCCGGCTTTGGTTTCTGTGACCCGGCTTTGGTTTATGTGACCCGGCGTTGGTTTCTCTGACCCGGTTTTCGTTTGTGTGACCTAGCTTTGGTTTCTCTGATCCGGCTTTGGTTTGTCCAGCTTTGGTTTCTTTGACCCGGCTTTGGTTACCGTGACCCGGCTTTGGTTTCTGTGACCCGGCTTTGGTTTCTTTGGCCCAGCTTTGGTTTCTGTGACCCGGCTTTGGTTACCGTGACCCGGCTTTGGTTTCTGTGACCCGGCTTTGGTTTATGTGACCCGGCGTTGGTTTCTCTGACCCGGTTTTCGTTTGTGTGACCTAGCTTTGGTTTCTCTGATCCGGCTTTGGTTTGTCCAGCTTTGGTTTCTTTGACCCGGCTTTGGTTACCGTGACCCGGCTTTGGTTTCTGTGA
This sequence comes from Penium margaritaceum, assembly GCA_023375785.1. Classification (NCBI taxonomy): domain Eukaryota; kingdom Viridiplantae; phylum Streptophyta; class Zygnematophyceae; order Desmidiales; family Peniaceae; genus Penium; species Penium margaritaceum. The sequence goes on along the minus strand of SZWC01000156.1, from coordinate 528,178 downwards.
CCCGGCTTTGGTTTCTGTTACCCGGCTTTGGTCTCTGTGACCCGGCTTTGGTTTCTGTGACCCAGCTTTTCTTTTTGTGACCCGGCTTTGGTTTCTGTGACCCGGCTTTGGTTTCTGTGACCCGTCTTTGGTTTCTGTGACCCGGCTTGGTTTCCGTGACCCGATTTTGGTTTTGTGACCTGGCTTTGGTTTTTGTGACCCGGTTTTGGTTTATGTGAGCCGGCTTTGGCTTCTCTGACCCGGCTTTGGTGTCTGTGACCTGGATTTGGTTTATCTGATCCAACTTTGGTTTCTTTGGTCCAGCTTTGGTTTCAGTGTACCGGCTTTGGTTTACCCAGCTTTGGTTTCTTTGACCCGCCTTTGGTTTCTATCACCCGTATTTGGTTTTTATGAACCGGATCTCGTTTCTGTGACCCGGCTTTACTTTTTGTGACCCGGCTTTGGTTTATGTGACCCGGGTTTGGTTTCTTTGGCCCAGCTTTGGTGTCTGTGACCCGGCTTTGGTTTCTGTGACCCGGTTTTGGTATTTGTGGCCTGGCTTTGGTTTCTCTGACCCGGCTTTGGTTTATGTGACCCGGCTTTGGTGTCTGTGGACCGGCTTTGGTTTGTGTAACCCGACTTTGGTTTATGTGACTTGGCTTTGGTTTCTGTGACCCTGCTTTAGTTTTCAAGACCCGGCTTTAAGTTTCTTTGACCCGGCTTTGGTTTCGTTGACCCGGCTTTGGTTGAAATGACCTGGCTTTGGATTCTATGACCCGGCTTTGGTTTCTCTGACCCGGCTTTGGTTTTTGTGACCCGGCTTTGGTTTCTGTCATCTGGCTTTGGGTTGTTGTGACCCTGCTGTGGATTATGTGACTCGGCTTTGGTTTCTCTGACTTGGCCTCGGTTTCTGTTACATGGCTTTGGTTTTTTTTCCTGGTTCTGGTTTCTATGCCCTGACTTTGGTTTCTGTCACCAGGCTTTGATTTTTGTGACCCGGCTTTGGTTTCTGTGACGCGGCTTCGGTTTTTGTTACCCGGCTTTGGTTTCAGTGACCCGGCTTTGGTTTGTGTGACCCGGCTTTTCTTTCTGTGACCCGGCTTTGGTTTATGTGACCCAGCTTTGGTTTATGTGACCCGGCTTTGGTTTATGTGACCCGGCTTTGGTTTCTGTGACCCGGCTTTGGTTTCTGTGCCCCGGCTTTGGTTTCTGTGCCCCGGCTTTGGTTTCTGTGCCCCGGCTTTGGTTTCTGTGCCCCGGCTTTGGTTTCTGTGCCCCGGCTTTGGTTTCTGTGCCCCGGCTTTGGTTTCTGTGCCCCGGCTTTGGTTTCTGTGCCCCGGCTTTGGTTTCTGTGCCCCGGCTTTGGTTTCTGTGCCCCGGCTTTGGTTTCTGTGCCCCGGCTTTGGTTTCTGTGCCCCGGCTTTGGTTTCTGTGCCCCGGCTTTGGTTTCTGTGCCCCGGCTTTGGTTTCTGTGCCCCGGCTTTGGTTTCTGTGCCCCGGCTTTGGTTTCTGTGCCCCGGCTTTGGTTTCTGTGCCCCGGCTTTGGTTTCTGTGCCCCGGCTTTGGTTTCTGTGCCCCGGCTTTGGTTTCTGTGCCCCGGCTTTGGTTTCTGTGCCCCGGCTTTGGTTTCTGTGCCCCGGCTTTGGTTTCTGTGCCCCGGCTTTGGTTTCTGTGCCCCGGCTTTGGTTTCTGTGCCCCGGCTTTGGTTTCTGTGCCCCGGCTTTGGTTTCTGTGCCCCGGCTTTGGTTTCTGTGCCCCGGCTTTGGTTTCTGTGCCCCGGCTTTGGTTTCTGTGCCCCGGCTTTGGTTTCTGTGCCCCGGCTTTGGTTTCTGTGCCCCGGCTTTGGTTTCTGTGCCCCGGCTTTGGTTTCTGTGCCCCGGCTTTGGTTTCTGTGCCCCGGCTTTGGTTTCTGTGCCCCGGCTTTGGTTTCTGTGCCCCGGCTTTGGTTTCTGTGCCCCGGCTTTGGTTTCTGTGCCCCGGCTTTGGTTTCTGTGCCCCGGCTTTGGTTTCTGTGCCCCGGCTTTGGTTTCTGTGCCCCGGCTTTGGTTTCTGTGCCCCGGCTTTGGTTTCTGTGCCCCGGCTTTGGTTTCTGTGCCCCGGCTTTGGTTTCTGTGCCCCGGCTTTGGTTTCTGTGCCCCGGCTTTGGTTTCTGTGCCCCGGCTTTGGTTTCTGTGCCCCGGCTTTGGTTTCTGTGCCCCGGCTTTGGTTTCTGTGCCCCGGCTTTGGTTTCTGTGCCCCGGCTTTGGTTTCTGTGCCCCGGCTTTGGTTTCTGTGCCCCGGCTTTGGTTTCTGTGCCCCGGCTTTGGTTTCTGTGCCCCGGCTTTGGTTTCTGTGCCCCGGCTTTGGTTTCTGTGCCCCGGCTTTGGTTTCTGTGCCCCGGCTTTGGTTTCTGTGCCCCGGCTTTGGTTTCTGTGCCCCGGCTTTGGTTTCTGTGCCCCGGCTTTGGTTTCTGTGCCCCGGCTTTGGTTTCTGTGCCCCGGCTTTGGTTTCTGTGCCCCGGCTTTGGTTTCTGTGCCCCGGCTTTGGTTTCTGTGCCCCGGCTTTGGTTTCTGTGCCCCGGCTTTGGTTTCTGTGCCCCGGCTTTGGTTTCTGTGCCCCGGCTTTGGTTTCTGTGCCCCGGCTTTGGTTTCTGTGCCCCGGCTTTGGTTTCTGTGCCCCGGCTTTGGTTTCTGTGCCCCGGCTTTGGTTTCTGTGCCCCGGCTTTGGTTTCTGTGCCCCGGCTTTGGTTTCTGTGCCCCGGCTTTGGTTTCTGTGCCCCGGCTTTGGTTTCTGTGCCCCGGCTTTGGTTTCTGTGCCCCGGCTTTGGTTTCTGTGCCCCGGCTTTGGTTTCTGTGCCCCGGCTTTGGTTTCTGTGCCCCGGCTTTGGTTTCTGTGCCCCGGCTTTGGTTTCTGTGCCCCGGCTTTGGTTTCTGTGCCCCGGCTTTGGTTTCTGTGCCCCGGCTTTGGTTTCTGTGCCCCGGCTTTGGTTTCTGTGCCCCGGCTTTGGTTTCTGTGCCCCGGCTTTGGTTTCTGTGCCCCGGCTTTGGTTTCTGTGCCCCGGCTTTGGTTTCTGTGCCCCGGCTTTGGTTTCTGTGCCCCGGCTTTGGTTTCTGTGCCCCGGCTTTGGTTTCTGTGCCCCGGCTTTGGTTTCTGTGCCCCGGCTTTGGTTTCTGTGCCCCGGCTTTGGTTTCTGTGCCCCGGCTTTGGTTTCTGTGCCCCGGCTTTGGTTTCTGTGCCCCGGCTTTGGTTTCTGTGCCCCGGCTTTGGTTTCTGTGCCCCGGCTTTGGTTTCTGTGCCCCGGCTTTGGTTTCTGTGCCCCGGCTTTGGTTTCTGTGCCCCGGCTTTGGTTTCTGTGCCCCGGCTTTGGTTTCTGTGCCCCGGCTTTGGTTTCTGTGCCCCGGCTTTGGTTTCTGTGCCCCGGCTTTGGTTTCTGTGCCCCGGCTTTGGTTTCTGTGCCCCGGCTTTGGTTTCTGTGCCCCGGCTTTGGTTTCTGTGCCCCGGCTTTGGTTTCTGTGCCCCGGCTTTGGTTTCTGTGCCCCGGCTTTGGTTTCTGTGCCCCGGCTTTGGTTTCTGTGCCCCGGCTTTGGTTTCTGTGCCCCGGCTTTGGTTTCTGTGCCCCGGCTTTGGTTTCTGTGCCCCGGCTTTGGTTTCTGTGCCCCGGCTTTGGTTTCTGTGCCCCGGCTTTGGTTTCTGTGCCCCGGCTTTGGTTTCTGTGCCCCGGCTTTGGTTTCTGTGCCCCGGCTTTGGTTTCTGTGCCCCGGCTTTGGTTTCTGTGCCCCGGCTTTGGTTTCTGTGCCCCGGCTTTGGTTTCTGTGCCCCGGCTTTGGTTTCTGTGCCCCGGCTTTGGTTTCTGTGCCCCGGCTTTGGTTTCTGTGCCCCGGCTTTGGTTTCTGTGCCCCGGCTTTGGTTTCTGTGCCCCGGCTTTGGTTTCTGTGCCCCGGCTTTGGTTTCTGTGCCCCGGCTTTGGTTTCTGTGCCCCGGCTTTGGTTTCTGTGCCCCGGCTTTGGTTTCTGTGCCCCGGCTTTGGTTTCTGTGCCCCGGCTTTGGTTTCTGTGCCCCGGCTTTGGTTTCTGTGCCCCGGCTTTGGTTTCTGTGCCCCGGCTTTGGTTTCTGTGCCCCGGCTTTGGTTTCTGTGCCCCGGCTTTGGTTTCTGTGCCCCGGCTTTGGTTTCTGTGCCCCGGCTTTGGTTTCTGTGCCCCGGCTTTGGTTTCTGTGCCCCGGCTTTGGTTTCTGTGCCCCGGCTTTGGTTTCTGTGCCCCGGCTTTGGTTTCTGTGCCCCGGCTTTGGTTTCTGTGCCCCGGCTTTGGTTTCTGTGCCCCGGCTTTGGTTTCTGTGCCCCGGCTTTGGTTTCTGTGCCCCGGCTTTGGTTTCTGTGCCCCGGCTTTGGTTTCTGTGCCCCGGCTTTGGTTTCTGTGCCCCGGCTTTGGTTTCTGTGCCCCGGCTTTGGTTTCTGTGCCCCGGCTTTGGTTTCTGTGCCCCGGCTTTGGTTTCTGTGCCCCGGCTTTGGTTTCTGTGCCCCGGCTTTGGTTTCTGTGCCCCGGCTTTGGTTTCTGTGCCCCGGCTTTGGTTTCTGTGCCCCGGCTTTGGTTTCTGTGCCCCGGCTTTGGTTTCTGTGCCCCGGCTTTGGTTTCTGTGCCCCGGCTTTGGTTTCTGTGCCCCGGCTTTGGTTTCTGTGCCCCGGCTTTGGTTTCTGTGCCCCGGCTTTGGTTTCTGTGCCCCGGCTTTGGTTTCTGTGCCCCGGCTTTGGTTTCTGTGCCCCGGCTTTGGTTTCTGTGCCCCGGCTTTGGTTTCTGTGCCCCGGCTTTGGTTTCTGTGCCCCGGCTTTGGTTTCTGTGCCCCGGCTTTGGTTTCTGTGCCCCGGCTTTGGTTTCTGTGCCCCGGCTTTGGTTTCTGTGCCCCGGCTTTGGTTTCTGTGCCCCGGCTTTGGTTTCTGTGCCCCGGCTTTGGTTTCTGTGCCCCGGCTTTGGTTTCTGTGCCCCGGCTTTGGTTTCTGTGCCCCGGCTTTGGTTTCTGTGCCCCGGCTTTGGTTTCTGTGCCCCGGCTTTGGTTTCTGTGCCCCGGCTTTGGTTTCTGTGCCCCGGCTTTGGTTTCTGTGCCCCGGCTTTGGTTTCTGTGCCCCGGCTTTGGTTTCTGTGCCCCGGCTTTGGTTTCTGTGCCCCGGCTTTGGTTTCTGTGCCCCGGCTTTGGTTTCTGTGCCCCGGCTTTGGTTTCTGTGCCCCGGCTTTGGTTTCTGTGCCCCGGCTTTGGTTTCTGTGCCCCGGCTTTGGTTTCTGTGCCCCGGCTTTGGTTTCTGTGCCCCGGCTTTGGTTTCTGTGCCCCGGCTTTGGTTTCTGTGCCCCGGCTTTGGTTTCTGTGCCCCGGCTTTGGTTTCTGTGCCCCGGCTTTGGTTTCTGTGCCCCGGCTTTGGTTTCTGTGCCCCGGCTTTGGTTTCTGTGCCCCGGCTTTGGTTTCTGTGCCCCGGCTTTGGTTTCTGTGCCCCGGCTTTGGTTTCTGTGCCCCGGCTTTGGTTTCTGTGCCCCGGCTTTGGTTTCTGTGCCCCGGCTTTGGTTTCTGTGCCCCGGCTTTGGTTTCTGTGCCCCGGCTTTGGTTTCTGTGCCCCGGCTTTGGTTTCTGTGCCCCGGCTTTGGTTTCTGTGCCCCGGCTTTGGTTTCTGTGCCCCGGCTTTGGTTTCTGTGCCCCGGCTTTGGTTTCTGTGCCCCGGCTTTGGTTTCTGTGCCCCGGCTTTGGTTTCTGTGCCCCGGCTTTGGTTTCTGTGCCCCGGCTTTGGTTTCTGTGCCCCGGCTTTGGTTTCTGTGCCCCGGCTTTGGTTTCTGTGCCCCGGCTTTGGTTTCTGTGCCCCGGCTTTGGTTTCTGTGCCCCGGCTTTGGTTTCTGTGCCCCGGCTTTGGTTTCTGTGCCCCGGCTTTGGTTTCTGTGCCCCGGCTTTGGTTTCTGTGCCCCGGCTTTGGTTTCTGTGCCCCGGCTTTGGTTTCTGTGCCCCGGCTTTGGTTTCTGTAACCCGGCTTTGGTTTTTCTGACCTGGCTTTGGGTTGCTGTGACCCGGCTGTGGTTTTCTGTGCCCCGGTTCTGGTTTCTGTGACCCGATTTTCATTTTTGTGACCCGGCTTTGGTTTCTATGATCCAGCTTTGGTTTCTGTGACCCGGCTTTGGTTTCTGTGACCCGATTTTAACTTCTGTGACCCGGCTTTGGTTTCTATGACCCGGCTTTGGTTTTGTGACCCAGCTTTGGTTTCAGGGACCCGGCTTTGGTTTCTGTCACCCAACTTTGGTTTCAGTGACCTGGCTTTGGTTTCAGTGACACCGCTTTGGTTTCTGTGACCTGGTTTTGGTTTGTGTGTCCCGACTTTGGTTCGGTGACCTGGCTTTGGTTGCTGTGACCCGGCTTATGTTTCTGTGATTCGGCTTTGGTTTCTGTGACCCGGCTTTGGTTTCTGTGACCCGATTTTGACTTCTGTGACCCGGCTTTGGTTTCTATGACCCGGCTTTGGTTTTGTGACCCAGCTTTGGTTTCAGGGACCCGGCTTTGGTTTCTGTCACCCAACTTTGGTTTCAGTGACCTGGCTTTGGTTTCAGTGACACCGCTTTGGTTTCTGTGACCTGGTTTTGGTTTGTGTGTCCCGACTTTGGTTCGGTGACCTGGCTTTGGTTGCTGTGACCCGGCTTATGTTTCTGTGATTCGGCTTTGGATTCTGTGACCCGGCTTTGGTTTCTGTGATCCGGCTTTGGTTTCTATGACCCGGCTTTGGTTTCTGTGCTCCGGCATTGGTTCGTTGACCCGCTTTGGTTCCTGTGACCCGGCTTTGGTTTCTGTGATTCGGATTTGGTTTGTGAGAACCGGCTTTGGTTTCTGTGACCCGGCTTTGGTTTCTATGACCCGGCTTTGGTTTCTATTACCTGGCTTTGGTTTCCGTGACCCGGCTTTGGTTTCCGTGACTTGGCTTTGATTTATGTGACCCGGCTTTGGCTTATCTGACCCGACTTTGGTTTATGTGACCCGGCGTTGGTTTCTGTGACCCGGCTTTGGTTTCTGTGACCCTGCTTTCGTTGCTCTGACCTAGTATTGGTTTCTGTGACCCAGCTTTGGTTTGTGTGATCCAGCTTTGCTTTATGTGACCCAGCTTTGTTTTCCGTGGCCCAGCTTTTGTTTCTGTGACCCGGCTTTGGTTTTTGTGACCCGGGTTTGGTTGTTGTGACCCGGCTTTGGTTGCTGTGACCTGGCTTAAGTTTCAATGACCCGGCTTTGTTTTCTGTGACCCGGCTTTGGTTGCTGTGACCCTGCTTTGTTTTTTGTGATCCGGCTCTTGTTTCTGTGACCCGACTGTGGTTTCTGTGACCCGGCTTTGGTTTTTGTTACCGGGCTTTGGTTTCTGTGACCCGGCTTTGGTTTTTGTGACCTGGCTTTTGTTTCTTTGATCCGGCTTTGGTTTCTGTGACCCGGCTTTGGTTTCTGTTATCCGGCTTTGGTTTCTGTAACCCGGCTTTGGTTTCTTTGACCCGGCGTTGGTTTCTATGACTCGTCTTTGGTTTCTGTGACCTGGCTTTGGACCCTCTGTGACCTGGCTTTTGTTTATGTGACCCGGCTCTGGTTTTTGTGACCTGGGTTTGCTTTCTGTAATCCGGCTTTGGTTTCTGTGACTCGTCATTGGTTTCTGTGACCCGGCTTTGGATCCTCTGTGATGCGGCTTTGGTTTTTGTGACCTGGCTTTGGTTTCTGTGACCCGGCTTTGGTTTCTGTGACCCGGCTTTGGTTT
>SZWC01000156.1:497604-508558 GCA_023375785.1 Penium margaritaceum | reverse complement strand
CCCGGCTTTGGTTTCTGTAACCTGACTTTGGTTTCTGTGACCCGGCTTTGGTGTCTGTGACCCGCCTTTGGTTTATGTAACCGGCTTTAGTTTTTGTGACCCGGCTTTGGTTTTTGTGACCCGGCTTTGGGTTATGTGACCCTTCTTTGGTTTTTGTGACCCGGCTTTGATGTCTGTGACCTGGCTTTGGTGTCTGTGACCGAGCTTTGGTTTATGTGACCCGGCTTTGGTATCTGTGACCCGGCTTTGGCTTATGTGACCCGGTTTTGGTTTCTGTGACCCGGTTTTGGTTTATGTGGCCTGACTTTGGTTTCTGTGATCCAGCTTTGGTTTCTGTGACCCGGCTTTGGTGCCTGTGGACCGGCTTTGGTTTCTGTCACCCGGCATTGGTTTCAGTGACCCGGCATTGGATTGTGTGACCCGGCTTTGGTTTCTCTTAAGTGGATTTGGTTTCTGTGCCCCAGCTTTCGTTTTTGTGACCTGGATTTGGTTTGGTGTAACTCGGCTCTGGATTCTGTGACTCGGCTTTGGTTTCTATGACTTGGCATTGGTTTATGTGACATGGCTTTGGTTTTTGTAACCTGGGTCTGGTTTATGTGATACGGCTTTGGTTTATGTCACCTGGCTTTGGGTTTTGTGACCCGGCTTTTGTTTGTGTGACGCGGCTTTGGTTTCTGTGATCCATCTTTGGTTTCTGTGACCGGGTTTGGTTTCTGTGACCCGGCTTTGGTTTCCGTGACCCGGCTTTGGTTTCTATGACCCGGCTTTGGTTTTTGTGACCCGACTTTAACTTGTTTGACCCAGCTTTGGTTTATGTTGCCCGGCTTTGGTTTTTGTGACCCCGGTTTGGTTTCTATGACCCGGCTTTGATTTGTGTTACCCGGCTTTGGTTTATGTGACCCGGCTTTGGTTTCTGTGACCCGGCTTTGGTTTCTGTAACCCAAATTTGGTCTATGTGACCCGGCTTTAGATCAGTGATCCGGCTTTGGTTTTTCTGACCCGACTTTGGTCTATCTGGCCCGGCTTTGGTTTCTATGACCCGGGTTTGGTTTTGTGACCCGGCTTTGGTTTTTGTGACCCGACTTTGGTTTCTGTGACCCGGCTTTGGATTCTATGACCGGGGTGTGGTTTCTGTGACCTCGCTTTGGTTTTTGTGTCCCAGCTTTGGTTTATATGACCAGGCTTTGGCTTTTGTGCTTCGACTTTGCTTCGTTAACCCGGCTTGCGTTTTTGTGACCTGGCTTTGGTATCCGTGACCCGGCTTTGGTTTCTATGACCTGGCTTTGGTTTCCATTACCTGGCTTTGGTTTCTGTGACTTCGCTTTGGTTTCTGTGACCCGGCTTTGGTTTCTGTGACCCGACTTTGGTTTCTATGACCCGGCTTTGGTTTTTGTGACCCGGCTATGGTTTCTGTGACCCGGCTTTCGTTTCTCTGACGAGGCTTTGGTTTCTGTGACCCGGCTTTGGTTTATGTGACCCGGCTTTGCTTTTTATGACCCAGCTTTGTTTTTTGTGACTCGGCTTTTGTTTTTGTGACCCTGCTTTTCTTTCTGTGACCTGGCTTTGGTTGCTGTGACCCGGCTTTGGTTTTTGTGACCTGGCGTTGGTTTCAATGACCCGGCTTTGGTTTCCATGACCCGACTTTGGTTTCTGTGACCCGGCTTTGATTTCTGTGACCCGGCTTTGGTTTTTTTCACCCGCCTTTACCTTCTGTGACACGGCTTTGGTTACTGTGACCCAGCGTTGGTAACTGTGATCCGGCTTCGGTTTCTGTGACCCGGCTTTGGTTTCGTTGACCCGGCTTTGGTTTTTAAGGACAGGCTTTGGTTTCTGTAACCCGGCTTTGGTTTCTGGGACTGGCTTTGGTTTATGTGACCTGGCTTTGGTTTATGTGATCGGCTTTGGTTTCTGTGACCCGGCTTTGGTTGCTGTGACCCAGCTTAGGTTTCTGTGACCCGGCTTTGGTTCTGTGACCCGGCTTTGGTGTCTGCGACCCGGCTTTGGTTTCTGTGACCCGGCTTTGGTTTATGTGACCGAGGTTTGGCTTATGTGACCCGGCTTTACTTTCTGTGATTCGGCTTTGGTTTTTTTGACCCGGCCTTGGTTTATGTGACCCGGCTTTGGTTTCTGTGACCCGGCTTTGGTTTATGTGACCAGGCTTTGGTGTATGTGACCCGGCTTTGGTGTCTGTGACCCGGCTTTGGTGTTCGTGGCCCAGCTTTGGTTTCTGTGACCCGGCTTTGGTTTCTGTGACCCGGCTTTGGTATCTGTAGACCGGCTTTTGTTTCTGTGACCCGGCTTTGGTTTATGGGACTTGGCTTTGGGTTTTGTGACCCAGCTTCGGTTTCTAAGTCCCGTCTTTTAGTTTCTATGACCCGGCTTTGGTTTCTGTGACCCGGCTTTGGTTTCAGTGATCCGGCTTTGGGTTATGTGACCCGGCTTTGGTTTCTCTGACCCGGCTTTGGTTTCTGTGACCCAGCTTTTGTTATGTGACCTGGCTTTGGTTTGCTATGACCCGGCTCTATATTTTGTGACTCAGCTTTGGTTTCTTTTACTTGGCATTGTTCAATGTGACATGGCTTTGGTTTTTGTGACCTGGTTCTGGTTTATAAAATCCGCCTTTGGGTTGTGTCACCTGGCTTTGGTTTTTGTGACCCGGCTCTGGTTTCTGTGACCTGGCTTTGGTTTCTGTGACCCGGCTTTGGCTTTTGTGACCTGGCTTTAGTTTCTCTGACCCGGCTTTGATTTATGTGATCCGGCTTTAGTTTTTGAGTCCTGGCTCTGGTTTGTGTGACCTGGTTTTGGTTTATGTGACCCGGCTTTGGTTTTTGTGACCCGGCTTTAGTTTCTATGACCCAGCTTTGGTTTATGTGACCCGGCTTTGGTGTGTGTAACCCGGCTTTGGTTTATGTGATCCGGCTTTGGTTTCTATGACCCGGCTTTGGTTTTGTGACCCGGCTTTAGTTTCTATGACCCAGCTTTGGTTTATGTGACCCGGCTTTGGTGTGTGTAACCCGGCTTTGGTTTATGTGATCCGGCTTTGGTTTCTATGACCCGGCTTTGGTTTTGTGACCCGGCTTTGGTTTTTGTGACCTGGCTTTGCTTTATTGGACCGGGCTTTGGTTTATGTGACCCGGCTTTGGTTTATGTGACCCGGCTTTGGTTTCTATGAGCCCGCTTTGGTTTATGTGACCTGGCTTTGGTTTCTATGACCTGGCTTTGGTTCTGTGACCTGGCTTTGGTTGCTATGACCCGGCTTTGGTTTCTATGATCCGGCTTTGGATTCTGCGACCCGGCTTTAGTTTATGTGACCTGGCTTTGGTTTCTATGACCGGGCTTTGGTTTTTGTGCTCTGGGTTTGATTTGTTGGCCCGGCTTTGGTTTATGTGACCCGCCTTTGGTTTATGTGATCCGGCTTTGGTTTCTCTGACCTGGCATTGGTTTGTGTGACCCGGCTTTGGTTTTTGTGACCCGGTTTTGGTTTCTATGGCCCGGCTTTGGGTTTTGTGACCCAGCTTTGGTTTTTGTGACCTGGCTTTAGTTCCTGTGACCCGAATTCGGTTTATGTGACCCGGCTTTGGTTTTTATGACCGGATTTGGTTTCTGTGACCCGGCTTTCGTTTCTATGACCTAGCTTTGGTTTCTGTGACCCGTCTTTGGTTTGTGGGACCCGGCTTTGCTTTCTGTGACCTGGCTTTGTTTTCCGTGACTCGGCTTTTGTTTATGTGACCCGGCTTCGGTTTATGTGACCGGCTTTGGTTTTTGTGATCCGGCTTTGGTTTCTGTGACCCGGCTTTGGATCTGTGACCCGTTTTTTTCTTTCTGTGACCCGGCTTGGGTTTCTCTGACCAAGCTTTGGTTTCCATGACCCGGCTTTGGTTTTTGTAACCGGGTTTTGGTTTATGTGACCCGGATTTGGTTTCTGTGACTCGGCTTTGGTTTATGTGACCCGGCTTTGGTTTCTGTGACCCGGATTTAGTTTATGTGACCCGGCTCTGGTTTATGTGACTCGGTTTTGGTTTCTGTGACCCGGCTTTGGTTTCTGTGACCCGGCTTTTGTTCGTGTGACCTGGCTTTGGTTTATGTGATCCGGCTTTGGTTTCTGTGACCCGGCTTTGGTTTTTGTGACCCGCCTTTGGTTTTTGTGACCCGGCATTGGTTTCTGTGACCCGGCTTTGGTTTCTATGACCCGACTTTGGTTTTTGTGACCCGGCTTTGGTGTTCGTGACCCGGCTTTGGTTTGTGTGACCCGCCTTTGGTTTATGTGATCCGGCTTTGGCTTCTATGACCCGGCTTTGGTTTCTTTGACCTCGCTTTGGTTTCTATGACCCGGCTTTGGTTTTGTGACCCGGCTTTGGTTTTAATGCCCCGGCTCTGGTTTTTGGGACCCGGCTTTGGTTTTTGTGACCCGCCTTTGGTTTTTGTGACCCGGCATTGGTTTCTGTGACCCGGCTTTGGTTTCTATGACCCGACTTTGGTTTTTGTGACCCGGCTTTGGTGTTCGTGACCCGGCTTTGGTTTGTGTGACCCGCCTTTGGTTTATGTGATCCGGCTTTGGCTTCTATGACCCGGCTTTGGTTTCTTTGACCTCGCTTTGGTTTCTATGACCCGGCTTTGGTTTTGTGACCCGGCTTTGGTTTTAATGCCCCGGCTCTGGTTTTTGGGACCCGGCTTTGGTTTTTGTGACCCGCCTTTGGTTTTTGTGACCCGGCATTGGTTTCTGTGACCCGGCTTTGGTTTCTATGACCCGACTTTGGTTTTTGTGACCCGGCTTTGGTGTTCGTGACCCGGCTTTGGTTTGTGTGACCCGCCTTTGGTTTATGTGATCCGGCTTTGGCTTCTATGACCCGGCTTTGGTTTCTTTGACCTCGCTTTGGTTTCTATGACCCGGCTTTGGTTTTGTGACCCGGCTTTGGTTTTAATGCCCCGGCTCTGGTTTTTGGGACCCGGCTTTGGTTTTTGTGACCCGCCTTTGGTTTTTGTGACCCGGCATTGGTTTCTGTGACCCGGCTTTGGTTTATGTGATCCCGCTTTGGTCTATGTGACCCGGCTTTGGTTTTTGTGACCCGGCTTTGGTGTCCGTGACCCGGCTTTGGTCTGTATGACCGGGCTTTGGTTTCTGTGACCCGGCTTTGGTTTTTGTGACCCGGCTTTGGTTGCTGTGACCCCGCTTTGGTTTTTGTGATCCGGCTTTGGTTGATGTGACCCGAATGTGGTTTCTGTGACCCAGCTTTGGTTTCTATGATCCGGCTTTGGTTTATATGTACTGGCTCTCATTTGTGTGACCCGGCTTTGGTTTCTGTGACCCTGCTTCGGTTTTTGTAATTTGGCTTTGGTTTCTGTGACCCGGCTTTGGTTTCTCTAATCCGGCTTTGGTTTCTGTGATCCGGCTTTGGTTTATTTGACCCGGATTTGGTTTATGTAATTCAGCTTTGGTTTCTGTGACTGGGTTTGGTTTCTGTGACCTGGCTTTGGTTGTTATGTCTCGTCTTTGGTTTTTGTGACCCGGCTTTGGACCCTTTGGGACCCGGCTTTGGTTTCTGTCACATGGCTTTGGTTTATGTGACCCGGCTTTGGTCGTGTGACCCGGCTTTGGTTTATGCGACTCGTCTTTGGGTTCTGTGACACGGCTTTGGTTTTTCTGACCCAACTTTGGTTTTTGTAATCGGCTTTGGTTTCTGTGACCCGACTTTGGACCCTCTCTTACCCGGCTTTGGTTTCTTGACCCGCCTTTGGTTTTGTGACCCAGCTTTGGTTTATGTGACCCGGCTTTGGTTTTTGTGACCTGGCTTTGGTTTCTGTGACCCGGCTTTGGATTATGTGACCTGTATTTGGTTTCGGCTTTGGTTTTTGTGACCTCGCATTGGTTTCTGTGACCCGGCTTTGGTGTATGTGACCCGGCTTTGGTTTCTGTGACCCGGCTTTGGTTTCTGTGACCCAGCTTTGGTTTCTGTGACCTGGCTTTGGTTTTTGGTGACCTGGCTTCGGTTTCTGTGACCCAGCTTTGGTTTCTGTTACCTGGCTTTGATTTCTGTGACCCGGCGTTGGTTTTTGTGACTCGGCTTTGGTTTCTATGACCTGGCGTTGGTTTCTGTGACTTGGCTTTGATTTTTGTGATCTGGCTTTAGTTTCTTTGAATCGGCTTTGGTTTCTGTGACCTGGCTTTGGTTTCTGTAATCTGGCATTGGTTTCTGTGACCCGATCGTGGTTTCTGTGGCCCGGTTGTGATTTATGCTGTCAAGAATGCTGTATTGGCGTGCCCTGAACTGCCCAAGTGTCCACGGCTACTTAGTGCAAAGAAACGTCCAAGGGAGGTGTGTGCTTTGGGTCGCCACAACACCAAGTGCAGAATTATAGCAGAATACAGATTGCGGAAACTGAGAGGGATTGCGAATCATATATCGCTAGTTCTTTTGGTAATATTACATGAGATTCTCATAGCATGTGATATAAGCTTTCCAACGCATCCAAGCACGCCCAAAACGGAGCAGTAGAGCCCCAGCTACGACTGTTAGAGTAAGCCATGGTGGAGCCGAGCCGCCCACCATACCCACGAACGGGAATGACAGGAGGCGCTTCAACGGTGGCCTTTCGAGCGCCCTTCCTGTCATCCCAACGTGGGCGGAGGCTTGCCCTGGTCCAGAAGACCATCCACGTCCCTTTTGTTCATGGCCCATGTGCCCTTGGAGCATATTGAAGTCGAACTAGGATCACTGGTGGTGGAATTAATCCATCACCAATGACCGAACCCAGATTCCACCCACCTACCACCCGAACTTCGGATGGGACTAACTTTCTGAATTATCAACCAAATCGAGCAAATTAAAGCTCGAACCTGCATGACAAAATGCAAAGAGTCCAAATCTGCAATCAGATAAGACATCCGACCACTCCCCGGTGGTCGAACCAGGAAAACGGCAAACGGCATCCATGGTAGGGGCACTTTTTAACAATCTCCCCCGTGCACCTTCCATGCCGGATGCCTCATGCTCACTCTCACTCTTCCGCGTCTGCGCCTTCAAGGCCTTCACAGCTTGTCAATCCAAGCCCTGCAAGGCTGATGACATGCCGATCCTGGGGCTGCGCCTTGGTCAAGCAATCCGTGAGCATGTGCTTTGTGCTGCAATGTTGCAGCACAACCTGTCCCTTCTCCACCATGTCACGCGCGTAGTGGTAGCGCACGTCGATGTGCTTTGTCCTCCTGTGCTGCGTCGGGTTGTTTGTCAGCATTATGGAGCCGGTGTTGTCCTCTTGAACCACCGTAGGCTCCTACTACGGCACGCCCAGCTCCCCCAGCAATCTGCGGAGCCACACCACTTCCTTGACCGCCTCGGCCAGAGCAACGTACTCCACCTCCACTGTGGAGGTGGCAACGTAGTCCTGCTTTCTGCTGCACCACGAGACCGCTGCACCTGCGAGGAAGAACACATTGCCAGAAGTGGACTTCCTCTTGTCCTCATCGCTGGCGTAGTCCGCGTGAGTGTAGCAGACCAGTCGCAAGGGCTCTGACCTCCCCTTTCTGTTGTACTTCAGGCGCGCATGCCGTGTTGCCTGCAAGTACCGGAGGATGTGCTTCGCCGCCTGCCAGTGTAGTAGCCCAGGGTTTGCCACATACCTGCTCACCTAGCCCACCGCGTAGGCCAAGTCCGGACGAGTTGCCACCATGGCATACATGAGGCTGCCCACTACAGGTTGGTAGGGCACCTCCGCCACGTCCTCCGTCTCCTCTTTAGTTTGCGACGCCATCGCCGCACTCAGCTCACAGCTTGTGGAGAATGGATTGCCCACTGGTTTGCAGTCCTCCATGCCGTACCGCTTCAGGACCTTGGCCACATACTTGGCCTGCCCAAGCTCAAGCGTGCGCGCCCTCCGGTTCCGCGTGATGCTCACCCCGAGGTAATACTCCAACTCCCCCATGTCCGTCATCTTAAATCTGCTGCTCAGCTGCTCCTTGAGCTACTGCAAAGCCGCCAGATCTGATGAACACAGGATCAGGTCGTCCACGTAGAGTGCGACAATCTGATGAATTCCCTTGTTGCGCCGCACGTACACGCTTTGGTCTGACTCACAGCGCTTGAAGCCGAGCTCCGCCATGTAGCCGTCCATCTGTTGGTACCAGTACCTGGGCGCCTGTTTTAGCCTGTATAAGGCCTTCCGCAGCTTGCACACCTTACCCTCCGGCGCATCCACCGCCTCCGGCACCTCAAGGTACTTTTCCTTGTCGATGATGCTGTTCAGGAATGCCGTCTTGACATCCATTTGGTGGATCTCCATTTCCTTTGTGGCTGCTACCGCGAGGATCGTCCGGATGCTTGTGAACTTGGCGACAGGTGTGAACGTCTCATCGTAGTGTTCACCTTTCCGCTGCGCGTACCCCTTCGCCACTAGCCGCGCCTTGTATTTCTCCACCTTACTGTCCTTGGTGAGCTTCACCTTGAACACCCACTTGGAGCTGATCACCTTCGCCCACTCAGGCTGATCCACCAACTGCCAAGTACCGTTCTCAGCAAGGGACGCAAGTTCAGATTTTATTGCTTCATCCCACTGCTGCCCGTCAGGCCATGCAAGCGCCTCTTGCACGGTTGTCGGCTCCTTTGCGGCTGCCATCATGCACCGCGCCATGCGGACCCAGCAGCCCGTGCTTTTGTCCTACCGTTTTTCCGCATCCCGTTGCCTCCGTCTGCGACGCGGCGACCTTTGCGACGCTGGTTGCTGGTCTTGCTGCTTCTCTGCTGCAACGTTGTCCTCGGCTTCAGGCTCCCCCGCGTCGGCTGCTGCGTCCTACACTCCAGCGGCACCTACACCTGCTGTATTGCCCTGCTGCGCTCCAACACCGTCATCCTCCAAGGACCCGTCATCGACCTCTGCAGCCGCCGGCTCCTCCTCACGCTCAAGGAGTTGGAACCACTCCCCCCGTTTTGGAGAGTGCTCTGCGTCAATGTTGTTGCTACTGCTGCATAAGCTCTACTGCTCATAAAACGTGACGTCGCGGCTGGCGATGACGTCCTGCGTCCGTGGATCAAAGAGGCGGTACGCCTTGAGCGCACTCTCGTATCGGACGAACGCGTACGCCTTTGCACGCGGGTCGAGTTTGGAGTCATTTCTTTGCGCGGCCTGCACCAACGCGTGCGCCTTGTACCCGAACGCCTTCAGGTGTGCCACGCTTGGTTTGTGCCCGCTCCAAGCCTCTTGCGGCGTCTTCCAGCCCCCTTTCCCTTTCAGCACTGCTGTTGGAGTGAGGTTGGTGATGTAGCACGCCGTACTCACGGGCTCGGCCCACAGGCTCCGTGGCAAATTTGCGTCCACGAGCATTGTATGCGCCATGGTGAGTAGCGTCTGGTTCGCACGCTCTGCCACACCATTTGACTGAGGCGTGTACGGATTGGTCGGCTGCCACTCAATGCCCTACTCCTTCAACCAACCTCTGCAGCCCATGTACTCGCCGCCATTGTTGCTGCGTATCGCTCTGACCTTACGGCCAGTCCGCCTCTCCACTGCTGCGACGTACTTCTTCAGCCGGTCCAGCACATCGCTCTTGCGCTTTATGAAGTAGACGTAGAGTTTTCTGCTGTAGTCATCAATGAAGGTGACGAAGTACCGCACGCCCCCAATGGACGAGTCTTGATCGGCCCGCACACATCACTGTGCACGACCTCGAGCAGGTTATTGGACCGCCGCAGTCCGTCTTCAAATGGCTTGCGCTTCGCCTTGCCCACGATGCAAGGCTCGCACTTGTGCTCTACGGGATCTGCTGCTGTGTCTGCTGCACCGGTGATGTTGAGGCCGCGAACCATGTCGCGCTTTGCCATCTCTTGCACGACTGCGGGCGACGAGTGCCCTAGTCGCCGATGCCACAGCTGCATGTCTGCTCCCCCGCCTTTCGCGAGGTTGACGACGCGTGCTGGCAGGTCTGCTACGTCTGCTGCCGAGGGGATGACCTTGATCTTGACGATGTAGAGGCCTCCCTCGCGCTTTGCCTCGAGCACGACCTCGCCGCCGCCTTCCTTCCGCACGACTGCACCTTTCCTATGGAAGAGGACTTCATACCCCTTGTCTGTCAAGCGGATCACACTCAAAATGTCAGCCAGGCCGGGGACATGTTGTACATTTTGGATAACACATTGCGCCTTTTTACCACCAACCACCACCTCTATGTCCACATCACCTTGGCCGGCCGCAGGTTTGACCTTGTCGTTTGTGACCACCATGGACTTGGTATACTTGGTGTAGTTGATGAACCCCACCTTCTCAACTTGGGTATGCTCCTCCGCACCTGAGTCGAGGCACCGCCGGTTGGCACCCTTCAGGTCGTGGTTCTCCATACCGTTGAGGAGCGCCTTCTTGCCTTTGGCACCTTTGCCACCGGATTGCGCCTCCTCCGGGCACTCCTTGGCCCAATGGCCCTCCTTGCCACAGTTATGGCATGCACGCTTCTTAGCGCCCTTCTTGCCGGCGCCCTTACCGCCGCCTTGCTTGCCGCTGCTGCTGCCACCATGCGTTTTGGTGATCAGGGCATCTGAGGATGATGAGGTCTCGCCACCGCTCCGACGGTGCACCTCGTTGCGGATGTACTCGGCGACTGCGCCATAGGTGAGTTTATTCTCCTCCCAACCTCCCAGCACGGTGACAAGAGGACCCCAACTGTCGGGTAGAGCCATGAGGAGCGCCATTGCCTGCAACTTCGTGTCAATCTTCCACCCCACATCATTGCATTGTGAGGCAAGAGACTCAATCTGTTACATGGAGGAAATGACGTCCTCACCCTCCTCGATCTTCACCGTCAAGAGTCGCTTCATTGCGAAGATCTTGTTGGCTAGGGATGTTGATTGGTGAATGGAACAGAGCTTCTTCCACGCGTCAGCTGCCAGGTCGCAGCCGTGGATGTAGCCCCACTGAGATTCATGCAGCGCCGACAAGAGGAGCATCAGCGCCTCCGTGTTCTTCTTCGCGAAGG
>SZWC01000156.1:426763-494784 GCA_023375785.1 Penium margaritaceum | reverse complement strand
AAACCAAAGCCGGGTCACAGAAACCAAAGCCGGGTCACAGAAACCAAAGCCGGGTCACAGAAACCAAAGCCGGGTCATAGAAACCAAAGATGTGTCACAGAAACCAAAGCCGGGTCACAGAAAGAAAAGCCAGGTCACAATATCCAAAGCCGGATCACATAACCCAAAGCCGGTCAGAGAAACCAAAGCCGGGTCACATAAACAAAAGTCGATTCACGGAAAACAAAGCCAGTTCACAGAAAGCAAAGCCGGGTCACACAAACCAAAGCCGGGTAACATAAACCAAAGCCAGGCCAGAGAAACAAAAGCTGGGTCACAAAAACCAAAGCCGGGTCACATAAACCAAAGCCGGGTCACAGAAACCAAAGTCAGGTCATAGAAACCAAAGCCGGGTCACAGAAACCAAAGCCAAGTCAGACAAACCAAAGCCGGGTCACAGAAACGAAAGTCGGGCCATAGACACCAAAGCCGGGTCACAGAAACCAAAGCCGGTTTACATAAACCAAAGCCAGGTCACAAAAACCTAAGCCGGATCACAGAAACCAAAGCCGGGTCACAAAAACCAAAGCCGGGTCAACAAACCAAATCCGGAGCACGGAAACCAAAGCCCGGTCATAGAAACCAAAGCCGGATCACAGAAATGAAAGAAGGGTCACAGAATCCAAAGCCATGTCATAGAAACCAAAGCCGGGTCACAGCAACCAAAGCCAGGTCACAGAACCAAAGCCGGGTCACAGAAACCAAAGCCAGGTCATAGAAACCAAAGTGGAGTCACAGAAACCAAAGCCGGGTCACAGAAACCAAAGCCGGCTCACGGAAACCAAAGCCGGGGCCCATAAACCAAAGCCAGGTCACAAAAACCAAAGCCGGGTCACAAAACCAAAGCCGGGTCATAGAAACCAAAGCTGGGTCACAAAAACCAAAGCCGGTTCACAGAAACCAAAGCCATATCACAGAAACCAAAGCCGGGTCACAAAAACCAAAGCCGGGTCACAGAAACCAAACCCGGGTCACAGAAACCAGTGTCGGGTCACATAAACTAAATCCGGGTCACAGAAACCAAAGCCAGGTCACAGAAACCAAAGTCGGGTCACATAAACCAAAGCCGGGTCAGAGAAACCAAAGCCGGGTCATAGAAACCAAAGCCGTCTCACAGAAAGAAAAACATAGTCACAGAAACCAAAGCCGGGTCACGGAAACCAAAGCCGGGTCACAGAAACCAATGCCGGTCACAGAAACCAATGCCGGGTCACAAATGTCAAGATGAGATCCACGTGGTGCGGTCCCGACGTTGATCTGATAGACTCTAGTGGATCACGTCTACTGTTTTCGGCGAATCTGAAACTGAGCGTGAGCTTTCTAGTCGCCTCACGCTATGTGAGCAGGAATTTAGAGGCAGTCAGTTTGCAAATGGAATAACAGCATTTTGCGTTATATATTGAACATAGACATAATCACAACATGTATATGGCTAGTCATGAGCTTTCCAACGTACCAAACCGCGCATGATTCGTCCAAGCGTAGCTCAAGTTATGCTTGCCAAAGCGCAGGTCTCACCTACTACAGAAACGCCTAACGCCTCCATGGCACGCACACGCCGTGGCGTCTTCCTTCACGTGCGAAGCGCCTTTCCCAAGGCGCATGTCCTTTTGCACGTGGTGTAGGGGTCCCCTGCACTGTTTCCACGCACCCTTCCCACTTTTGGGTTGAGTTTGGTGATGGGGTGTGACGAGGTTCGAAACCTGTCCGCGGACCTGCAGTCAGAATTTTGACTAAGTCCCCGTGTAACAAAACGTACAACTGAGTTTCGGATGTCAGGCCAGGATTTTGGCTAACTCCCCAGTAACAACCTGCACTACTGGATCCGGTGGATGATCTACCTGATCAGGCGGATCATCCACCGGACGCCTCGGCAGGCCTATCGGAGCATTTTTTTCCAGATGGTATTTTTGTTACTCAATCCGGTCAATTATCCACCGGAGTTCGAGTGGCAGCCGGCTCCGAGAGTCGCTGTGCACATCCCAATTTTGGAAGATCATATCTCCCTCGATACTTGTCGGATTCCGGCAAAACAACTTCCACCGGATTCAGCGACTCATAAACTTGATGGGGAAATCCTCCATTTTAAGATCTGAGCAATTGTCGAGTCGCCAGATCCGCCGGAGCGGAGTTTTCACTTTCTCGCGGCTCGTCGGCGCCTCCCGACGCCGCACTTGGGTATGCGGATGGGCAATTTTTCAACATTCTCCCCCTTGCACCTTCCATGCCCGCTGCTCCAGCTTTCTCTTACTCATCTTCCGCTGCGCCCTCCAGCCCATCATAGCTGGTCATCCCAAGCCCGACCACGCTCGTTGCATGCCGGTCCGCGGGTTGCGGTTTGGTCAAGCAATCCGCAAGCATGTTGTGCATGCTGCAGTATTGCAGCACCACCTGCCCCTTCTTGACCATGTCCCGTGCGTAGTGGTAATGCACGTCGATGTGCTTCGTCCTCTTGTGTTGCGTCGGGTTGTTGGTCAGCGAGATAGAGCCGGTGTTGTCCTCTTGCACCACTGTTGGCTCTTGCTGCGGCACGCCCAGCTCCCCCAGCAACCTGCGGTGCCACACCGCCTCCTTGACTGCCTCGGCCAGCGCGATGTACTCTGCTTCCACTGTGGAGATGGCGACACAGTCCTGCTTCCTTCTGCACCACAAGACCGCTGCACCAGCAAGGAAGAACACGTAGCTGGATGTGGACTTCCGCTTGTCCACATCACCATCGTAGTGTGCATCCATGTAGCAGACCAGGCGCAAAGGGTCCGCCCGCCCTTTGCTGTCAAACCTCAGGCGCGCGTGCTGCGTCGCCCGCAGGTAGCGGAGGATGCGCTTGACCGCCTGCCAGTGTAGTGGCCCTGGATCGGCCACGTACCTGATCACTTGGCCCACCCGTAGGCCATGTCCAGTCGAGTCGCCACCATGGCGTACATGAGGCTGCCCACCGCTGATTGGTAGGGCACCCCTGCCATATCCTCCCACTCTTCTTTTGTTTGCGGCGCCATTGCAGCACTCAATTCACAGGTCGTGGAGATAGGATTGCACACTGGTTTGCAGTCCTCCATGCCGTACCGCTTCAGCACCTCGGCCACGTATTTGCCCTGTCCCAGCTCAAGCGTGCGCGCCCAATTCTTCGATCGAACTCACCTCGCACTACACTGGATAGATGTCCTTACCCAGCTGCCAGGGCAAATTACACAGCTGGAGACCTTCTTTCAAGAAATCAACGCTGCGCTAGCATCATCCGGTTGGAGAGTCAGCTGTTGGCTCGAGTCGCCGGGTCACCGCATGACGAGGGGTCATGTCGACGGACTGTCCACGAGATCCTCGAGGCGAAGGTCCTTGCATGGCGACCCATGACGCTGTGCCGTGAACTGATGCCGGAGTACATCTGTACGGTCGTCTCATGCACTGTCTGGACTGTTGGAATGGAATTAATTGCTATCGTGGATACCGGGGCAAGGCATACCATAGTCGCCATGTGCGTCATCCGGTGGTTTAATTGGTCGAACCTCATTTGAGCTATCGACCTCTGCTTCGGCACCGCAGGAGGGGAGATCACCCAATCCGAGGGTCAAATTTATTTATTTCTCCTTCAGGTCGGAAACATCCACCGAAGCTTGCCGGTCCAAGTGTGTGAAACATCCACGTATGATTTCCTCCTTGCAAACGATTGGTTGAAGGCATGCGACGTGATAATTTTGCTCGGGGGCAAATGCATGACGCTGCACGATGATGACGGGGTGCCGTCATACGTCCCGCTCCAGTTCGAACCAATGGAAGTGCCACCTCAGCGGAATGTTCGATTGCTGACGGGTCAGACTGTCTCGACCAGTTGCTCAGCACATGCGGGAAATCAATCCACCGGCGCACGTTTCATGAGACTCGTCGGTGACGCACCGACATCATCTACGGACAGCAGAAACTCTCTGGAAGATCATGCACCGTATCCGACAGAGGTGCATGCTTGCATCGCACAACACATGCAGGCGACGGTGAGAGCTTCAGAAGACATTGTTCTCCTCGGAGAACGCATCTCCACACGATCGGCGGGGATTCGAGGTGACCCTCCAGCACATCAACGCGACCTGGAGCCTGACATGCCCCTCGCCCTCCGACGACCACGACGACACGCCCATCCCGCCCGAACCGCCTGGGCATCGTCTCGTGGACCCCGACGACAACCCTCAAATTCTTGTTCATGCATTTCACGCCGTTTACACAGCCGACGATTCACAACGGAGACAGACACGGCTTTGGACGATCTGCAACACACTTCTCACGCGACTGCTACAGAAGAACGACAACCGATGAACACCACCGACGCTACGCCAGAGATGGCACATACTGCTTGGGCATGATACAAGTACAAACTCGCGGACAACACGGTGTACGCGGGTGCTGGTTCTGCGTTGAAGGCCTGTGCGCTCGCAGCTTTTCTCACTATGGCCGATGCGGTGAATCTTCTCCACGACCTAGGCATGGACGATCCCTGCCCGGCACCCCCACCCTCGCCAGAGGTACCGGATCCCCACGACGGCGAAGCACTGTGGCAAGCATTCGCCCACCATATCACCCAGAATCGAGCATGGGCGGGAAGATTGGAGAGGCTCTGGGAGTAACACATGACGTGGATGAGGTCGTATACGGACCATGTGCGCAGTTCTGCTGCCAACCTGGCGTGAGTTAGGACAGCCCTCTCTACGTGCGAATCTGCCCGCATCGACAGCCAACAATGTGTCCAACAACAAGAAACACAAGTGACAACTATCCAAATGAGGCTTTGGGAGGTGTGACGCCAGCAAGATGCATGGAACGAGGACGCTGACAGAGGGGATGACCCACCCGCAGTTGAAGGACAACGTCTCATTGACCAACGCGCAGAAGTGGGGCGAACCCTTAGGGCGACACGTGCAGAGATGGTTTGTTTCACTTCAGGTTTGCAGCAGCTCGAGGCGCAGCTTTCCAATCTACGGCAGCTACGAACTGAGTGCGAGGAGGAGTGGGCAGCCGTCCGTGCAAGATTGCACGAAATGACGTAGCAACGCGCAAGAACTCTGGCCCTCCAAGAGAACGTCTCCCAGCAATACCGTACCATCTGCATGCTGGTTGACCAGGCCAAGAAGCTCATCGATGAGCGCGAACAGTGCCTCCAACAACAGTTACTCGGTGATGTGACTTGCGCATTCATCACCGATGCCGTGCACAGCCTGGAGAATGAGTGGAAGGAGCACCTTGAGGAATTGCGGCACCTCTACCCACTGGACTTTTCTACCGCCGACCGCCCGCCAGCCTTCTGCTGCGTCTTGCACTGGACCATGAACCCCGCCCATCCAGAATGCATCCAGCCCGGCCTTCTTCCATTCCTGGAGACAAGCTTCAATCTGCACAATCATGACCTTCTACGCTTCCTTTACCCCCTCGACCTCTCTCTCGGCCGCGGAGCACGCGCTTTCCCTGCTTCCTCGACTGGACGATGCAGCGTTGCCACCGGAGTCCCCTACCTGTGAACCTACATCCTTTCGCTTGCCGTGGAGTCATGATGCGGGCCTCCTACCGCCATGTGGAAGCAGATCAACACGATCATGCAGGCCTCGCACAAATTTTCCCGGCGCGGACGGTTGTCCCTCGCGATGGAATGGCGCTAAGGGTGTTCATGCGCTGGCTTCACCGCCAGCGACTCGGTTCCTCCTCTTTGGCATCTAGGTCAAGAACCAGCAGGGGGGAATCGCCCCGTCCCCGTGAGGAGCTCTCCTCTGCTGATCAGCCACTATCCACCGGCGCTCTGCCCTCAACGATCGTCTCTCTTCCCTCGCAGTCTCTCCAGGAGGAGAACGGCGCAAGATCAGGGAACGCTCAGCCTGCACCGGCCAGGGGTGTAACGGACACATATCCAACAACGGCGTCGCTTCTGGTGGATCCAGCACCGCCCTCACTTTCTTTCCCTCCATTCCCCCTCCCCCTTGACCAAGGTGAGACCCTCATCGCGCTCCCAGTCTTCGGCCCTCTTCCCCGCCCTCCCTCTACTCCCTCTTCCCCTACCCCTCCTGTATCGTCGACGACCCAAGTAGCAGCGCTAGCGGTGAATCATACACCGTCTCGAGGCGGTGCGGGCACAGCACCAACCTCCTCTACTCCCCAGAAATCGCCCGCCGTGTCGGGAGCGGCACCACATCCGGTGGATGATCCACATGCCGTCTCCGAGCCGGCGCCTGCGGGAGCCCACCCTGCTACAGCCAGCATGCCAGCCGTTGATGCAGCACTTGTCATGCCCCCAGCCACCGCGCGGCGTCCTGCTATAACGACTTCCACGGGCACAGCGGACCCAGCCATCACGCGGAGTTCCTCCAGGCGTACACGGACTGACGCCCTCCTGCCTGGGGCGGGTGAGGAGCAGCAGCAGGCTAAGTCTACATGTGGAGCACCTCTGCCACCAGAATCCTTTGAGGAAATGCAACGTCGCCTCTTGGCCCAGGCACCGGGAAGCGACCTGGAGCACTGGCAACAGGAGCCAGCGATCAAAACGTACAAGTGGTCTGATTGGGCACGGGCCTAAATCCTATCTGGTGGTCGCACCATGGTGGAAGTTTATCCAGATGCCCACGTTCGCTCCGATGCCAAGGCCACACTCGACAAGTATGTGTGGCTACAGGGACGACGTTGGAGACGTGAGGACGACGCATACCCAGTGCGCTGGTGTGCACCGGTGACATTGCGGGACAAGCTGATCATGCAAGAGCATGAACGCATGCACGCATGATCTACCTCCATATACGAGACTCTCGTCCCTCAGGTCTACTGGGTGGGATTAAAGAAGGAGACTGGGGAGGTCATTGCCACATGTGGAACATGTATCTGCCATCATCCTCGCCAGTGAATCCACCAGCCCCGCTTCGTGTGCGACCGTATCGGTGCACCTATGGAAAAAGTTATCATCGACTTCAATGGCCCCCTCCGTACCACCCAGCGCAAAAACGTACACTGGATCCTCGGCATCGATCACATGACCAAGTGGGTCATGGCTCGAGCTGTCCCCAAGGCCGACGCAGCGCATGCTGCAGCGTCCCTGGAGGAGGAGGTCATATACAGGGGAGGCGGGTGCAAGATTATCCAGTGTGACAATGGGCCGAAACATTCATAGAGGTGGCGGCCTATTTCAACATCGAGATCGACAATGGGGAACCGTATCGGCCACAGGCACAAGGTCAGGTCGAACGTATGCACGGGGCCATCACCCAGACCATCCGGAAGTTATCGGATGACGATGCACAATGGGATGAGCAGCTGGAGGACATCTTCTACGAAAACAACAGCACACCTCACTCCTCTACCAGCTTCTCACCCTACATGCTGCGTCACGGCCAACAACATTGGACCATGGCTACCTTGCCGCTCATGCCCGATGCGCCGGTGCCGCCACGGGAGGATGGTTCGACAGTGGCCGACAAAGTGGAATTCATGAAACAGCGGGGTACTTGGCTTCAACGGTGCCTCCAAGAGGCTCGCACTCGGGGGTCTGTCACAGCACAGCGTGGGGTGGACCGTGTCAATGCCGGCCTCATGCTCGATGACTTCCAGGTCGGTGACGGTGTGCGGCCGAAACGTGAGGAGGTAGGTAAGGTGTGGCACAACGAAGCAACGCTCCTCGATCAATGTTACTAGGTATGGGCCGTCGATGGAGTATATGTGTGGCTCGAGGGCCGCCACACTTCCAATATTATGGTGCGCCGGGAACAACTTGAGAAGCTCCCTGTCCGTTGGCAGACCCTCGCGCCCGGACGTCACCCGCCCCACATCGGTACCGACGACGACGTGGAGGAGGTGGCGGCTATGTTTGCGAGAATGCATCAGTCTCCAACTCGCCCACACCGTCCTCCCCCATCCATTACCACAACTGCAGCCGCTGTGGTCGACACGCCTACACCTTCAGCCGGGGGGACCCGGCTTGTTTCGTCGGTTATTGGGACTACTCCCCCTGCACAGCAGGGCAAGGAGGTACACGAGCAGGGAGCTAGGGCCAGCGCAACACTACAACAACAGGAGAACCAGGAAAGGGCAGCACAGGAAGGGGCAAAACATGCCGCGATGGAAATAGAGGGCATCAGCAGGAAGCGCCGTTGAACAAGGAAAGAAAAGCTCCCTACCCGGCGGACGAGGACTACTGAGGAGGCGCCATCAGGGATCAAAACACAAGTCGAGGTGCAATCGCCTTCCTGCGGGGCCATCCCACACGAGGTGTCTGAGGTCCCAAGACATCCAGTGCCGGACCCAAAGCAGGCACGCCCGAGTCTTAGTGCGACACCCGGTGCAACGACAGCCACGCGACAAAAGCGGGCGCAGCGGCCACATGCTGGAACCATCCCACGTCCGATGGATGATCAACCTACATCGACGGTAGTAGACGCTCAACATAGTCTGGATTTTGTGATGTCGACCGTGATGTCATCAGGAGTGTACCCTGGAAAACCCCAGCAGCAGTAGGAACGGTAGGTGCTGCCACCTGCGGCAGCTGCACCCGGCGCGGCGCCCGAGCCGCCAGCGCCACCGGCAGTAGCAGGAGAGCAGAGGGCACAGGAGGAGCTGCCACCTGCGGCAGCTGCACCCGACACGGCGCCCGAGCCCCCAGCGCCACCAGCAGCAGCAGTATACCTGCAGGCATTGGAGGTGCTGCCACCTGCGGCAGCTGCACCCGGCGCGACGCCCGAGCAGCCAGCGCCACGAGCAGCAGTAGCAGGCCAGCGGGCACAGGAGGTGCTGCCACCTGCAGTAGCTGCACCCGGCGCAGCGCTCGAAGCGCCAACGCCAACAGTAACAGCAGCGGAGCAGCGGGCACAGGAGGTACTGCCAATTACGGTAGCTGTACCAGGCGTGGCGGCCCGACCGCCAACGCCAACGGCAGCAGCAGCGGAGAAGCGGGCATAGGAGGTACTGCCACCTGCGGCAGCTTCACCCAGTGCGACGCTCAAAGCGCTAGCGTCAACAGCAGCGGCAGCAGAGCAGCAGGCACAGGAGGTGTTGCCATCTACAGTAGCTGTACCCGGCGCGGCGCCCGAGCCGCCAGCGCCACTAGTAGCAGCAGTAGACCAGTGGGTACAAGAGGTGCTACAACCTGCGGCAGCTACACCCGGCACGGCGCTCAAAGCGCCAACACCAACAGCAGCAGCAGTGGAGCAGCGTGCACAGGAGGTACTGTCCCCTGTGGCAGCTGCACCAAGCGCGCCGGCCGAGCCGCCAACGCCAACAGCAGCAGCAGTGAAGCAGCGAGCACGGGAGGTGCTGCCACCTGTGGCAGCTACACCCAGCGCGGTGCTTGAAGCGCCAGCGTCAACAGCAGTGGCAGCGAAGCAGCGGGCACAGGAGGTGCTGCCACCTGTAGCAGCTACACCTAGCGTGCTGCCCGAGCCGCCAGCGCCACCAGTAGCAGCAGCAGAACAGCGGGCACATGAGGTGCTGCCACCTGCGGCAGCTGCACCCGGCGCGGCGCTGGAAGCGTCAACGCCAACAGCAGCAACAGCTGAGCAGCAGGCACAGGAGGTGCTGCCACTTGCGGCTGATCCACCAAGCGCGGCGGCCGAGCTGCCAACGCCAACAGCAACAGCAGCGGAGCAGTGGGCACAGGAGGTGCTGCCACATGCAGCAGCTGCATCCAGCGTGGCGCCCGAGCTGCCAGCGCCACCAGGAGCAGTAACAGACCAGCGGGCACAGGAGGTTCTGCCACATACGGCAGCTGCGCCAGGCGCGGTGCTCCAAGCGCCAGCGCCAACAGCAGCAGCAGCGGAGCAGCAAGCAAAGGAGGTACTGCCACCTGCGGTAATTGCAACCAGCGAGGCGTCCAAGGCGCCAGCGCCAGCAGCAACAGCGGCAGAGCGGCAGAATCGGGAGACGCCACCTGTAGCAGCTGCACTCGGCACGGCGCCTGAGTCGCCGGCTCTACTAGCAGCAACATCCATAGGGGAGGAACGGCCAGAGAAGAATGGAAGAAGAAACGAAGGAGACCCCGGGGGACTCACACAGGGGAAAAGAAGCAACGGAGATAACGGGAGAAACAGGGAGAGGAAGTGGTGCCTCTACCGGTGCACGAAGAGCAGTATAGTCTGCTCCACGCCCCTCCTCCAAGATGGGAGCCACTCCTCCCTGATGACAGGTCCCTATGGCCAACCAGTTCTCAGCTGGAGGCACCAGTGGGACCAGGACAGCAGACACTAGCACAGAGAGAGGAGGAGCGCCGACACAAAGAACTCAAGTTAAACATTGAGGTGGATGACCAAGATGAGGAGGAAGGAGAGAAGCATGTGGCTCCGCAACTCTGTGCAACCTGCAAACACCCGGTCGCCGAAAGGGGAGAGGCGGTGTGTGAAGGATGCAGGGTCAGTCTCCATTTGGCGTGCTATGACCTGGACCTCGACATCATGCACGACATCAAGATGTGTGAGGCCTGCGCAGCGAGTCTGAAGGAGACCATGGGGATAGACAGTGAGGAGGAACTACAGAAGGGGAGGGAGGAGGAGAAGGCCTGCTCGGGCATAGGAACCGCAGCCTGGAAATCCAGTGAGCCGCAAGACGAGAAGGAGCCATGCGGCAACTGTGAAGAGCCTATGAATGCCACCACTTTATTCCATTGCTTTGTGTGCAGACGTCCTGTGCATGCAGCCTGCCAGGGTCCAAAGATATGGAACCGCCGGAAAGTGGTCGGGTGTAGAACGTGTGCACCTCTCATGCACCAAAAGGCAGACAAAGAGGACAAAAGGAAGAACAGGCCCGCTCCCAAGCGGTGAATTGAGAGATGTCAAGTCTGTGGAGAGCCACACGACCTCATGGAAGGAAGCTGGTGATATGAGTGTAAAGTACCTCTCCACCCCAGGTGTGGGATACAGATTCCGGGGATGGGACAGCACTGCAAGGGCTGCATCAGGAGGTTAGTAAAAGAGGAACAGGAGGTCAGCAAGGAGGGTGGACAGGCTGCTAGGCCAAGTGCGCCTGGAATAGAAAACACCGAGGACTACGGAAAGTGCAAACGGCCGGTGAGGAAGCAAAAGAAGCGTTGCTTCAATTACGGGGTGGCCCTCCACTATGTCTACGGGGAGCAGGAGTTACTGCAAAAGAGAGCCGTGCATGTCTGTCCGGCCTACGCTCCGGAACTGAAAGGGAGAATGTGGAAGGAGAAATGGGAACAGGGAAAGGAAGGTCGACGAGTGGCGAAAGTGGAATAGCGCCTACGCTGCATGGAGTGTGACAATTACAGTGCCTCTGAATGGTGTGAGGGTTGCCACCAACCGCTCCATCGACCATGTGGGCAGATGTTGCCAGGAGTGGGACATCACTACGACAAGTGTGTGGCAAGGCTACGACTTCAAGAGGCCCGGGCACGAGACCAGAAGCGGCAGAGAGAAGAAGATCAGCATGGCGCGGGAGTTAGGGAAACACCATGCTCGTACGCAGAATCCCACCCAGTGGAGCAACTATACCGCAATGCGGTGGCATTGCCTGGGCACGAGGGAGTGGCGGCTCGGAAGGTGGTATTGGCCATAAGGGCGCTAGGGAACAGGGATATTCCTGAAGTCAAGAGGAAGGTGCCGACAATGGTAAATGAAGCGTTGGCAGTGACGCCCCAATGGTGCATCTTGAGAGACCAGCCGCCACCGGCAGCACCACGACCACCAGTCCCACAGGGACCAAACTTGCAACCCCATCCTCTTCCACCCCCGACGGATGATCAGTCTACCCGGCTTCCAGACATATCAAGTGCACCAATGAGGATACACCAGGGACGGGGAGCTGAGGACGGGGAAGAGGCCAGGACACCTGGGTGCCCTAGGACAACGGGGCGCCCCGGGGATCCGGCTGATCATGCACCGGAGCGTTGGTGGGACCACCCCATGACCTCGGGAGGGCAACAAAGGGAAAGAGGAGCAAAAGGAGACCCCCGCCAGTTTCCGCGGGCAAGGAAATCGACGTCAGGAGGGGTGCGCGAGGCGCACCAAGGGGGACAAAGGGCGGCGGCAGAAGTAGACGTGGGGATAACACAAACCCCACGCAGTGCGGGTGCGGGATCACTGATGCAACAAGGAAGGAGGGACGGGCAGCAGGGGCCTGAGACTGAAGCAGGAGCGGGGCAAGGAAGAGCAAGCAGGGAGGCTAGAGTAGGGGCGAGGAGAAAACTAGGCAGATGGATCCGGGGCACGGCAGAGGGAAGAAGAGATATCAGGGGCACAGGTGCGGATGAGGAGCAAGGAGAGCAGACGACATCGCGTGCAGGTAGTTGCCCATGGTGCGAGAGGAGGGTACATCTGCCTGCTAGGCAGTGCAGGCGTTGCATGCGTCACATGCACCAGGAATGTGGAATGGTGGACGGAGAAAGGGTGTGGCTGTGCGTACCCTGCCATCAAATCAAGCAGGGAGTGTCCACGGAGGTGAGCGTCATGCTTGGGCAGGAGCACGACGCCGTGACAGGCATCATGTGTTGTGGCTGCAGAAGACCAATGGAGGCTACTCATGGGAAATGCGACTATTGCAAGCGGGCGGCACACGCCACGTGTATCAAGACCAACAAAGAGGGACGGGATGACTGCAGCGGTTGCTGGATACGACCACGCACAGGCACGGCGGAAGGGGATTGCCCCAACTGCCTCAGGAAGCTGAGAGGAGTAACTCCATGGTGCGAGAAGTTTGCATGCTTCTCGTACAGTGAATGTGTAAAAAGGGCGGGGGAAAGAAAGCTTCACCATGAAGGACGCATCTCGTTATACCAATGCCTTTGGTGTACAAGATCACGAAGTGAGCCATGTGCTACGTGCAGGGGCCCAGTGCGGATCCCCAGGTGGCACTGCATCAGCTGCCACCAGCGAGTGCACCTCCTATGTGCTCGTTGGTACAACAACGCACAAACAGGGCTCCATGGATCGCTCTGCATGCCCTGTGAGGAGAGCGACGATGCAAGAAGGAGGGTACAGGCGGAGCAAAAAGAGGTGGCGCGGCATCTGTAGGAGCAGCGGGAAAGACGCAACGGGGAGGGCGAGCGCAGGGTAACCCCACGACGGAGCCCCAAGGCGCGAAACGAGGAGATACGGCAAGAGGGGTTCCACCGGGAATTGGAGGGAATGGAGAGGACGAGGTGGGCGGAGGAGGATTACTCTTCACCGGAAAAAGGGGAGGGGGAGACTGCACTAGAAAGGGGACGGGAACGTTAGTCACACTGTGGATGATCCAGCGGAAGGAAAGGAAGGGATGAACAAAACGAGGAGGGAAGGACGGATGGACGGGACGTCCAGTTTGCTTTGCGGAGGTAGGGTACAACAGTGTTAATGATGTTTCGTTCATCCACAGGAGGATGAGAAAGGAGGAGCTGGGGTTCGGGTTCATGGAGGAGAAGGGGAGGGAAAGGTCGACGAATCATCTGACGACCGCTCGAGCGAGGAAAGAAAATTGCGGGGAAGGGCAGTTCGATTCCAGGAAGCGACGAGATGCGAGGAAAGATATTGCGGCAGATGACGTGAACCAACCAGACCTGCCGAGAGGAAAGGAAGGCGGCCCGAGGCTGGCTTCATGGGAGCGGAGTCGCGTCCAAACCTCAAAGAGATGAGCGGTGCTCGAGGCGCCTTATCCAAAGGTGTTTCGATGTGCAAGCCGCGGGAAGGGGCTGAGCAGCGGGAATGGACCTCGGGAAGGCGGTGCAAGAGGGGGATAAGAGGGGGAGAGGCGACAAGGGCACGACTGCTGACGAGAGGGATCTGCTGATGCCATCCTGCTGGAACCAACGATCAAGCACTGACTTCTGACATTATTGCTTCTGACTCGCGTGACGGCGTTCACCAATCGTGAGACCACGGTTGCCGACCCCTCGCCAGACCCGTGCGTGGGAGGTGAGCCCTTCAGGTGCCGGCCAAGCCGAGAGATTGCTGCCCCTCGGCCAAATCAGACCGTCA
This sequence comes from Penium margaritaceum, assembly GCA_023375785.1. Taxonomy (NCBI): domain Eukaryota; kingdom Viridiplantae; phylum Streptophyta; class Zygnematophyceae; order Desmidiales; family Peniaceae; genus Penium; species Penium margaritaceum. Next base: position 480,832 of record SZWC01000156.1, on the reverse strand, counting down.
AGCGGGACTTGCATCCCGTCTCGCGACAAGCTAGAGTAGAGAAGCTAGATCAGGTCATAAGTGTAGGTGTGTGTGTGTGTGTGTACGTGTGTGTGTGTACGTGTGTGCCACCCTCGGATGGGAAGGCCGCTCCCTGAGGAGTATGTCACGGAGCCATCATGGCCTGGTCCTGAGTTCCTCCAGGAGCACCAGCCACCAAGCTCCAGGCGCGGTTCCCGAGACTCTCCAGTGACCTTCCACACCATCTGCAGCTGCTGCAACGTTCCCCATCGGCTTGGCACACGGACGGTCCAGGGAGTGATGCAATGGTCGCACCATCCCGCAGGCGGAGCCGTGGAGCAGTTCTGGCAGCCCTGGTTGCAAAGGCTTCCCCGTGACGACGAGCCCCGCTGCGTGGAGAGCTGGTAGGAGGTCGCGCGTGACGTCGGACGGCGCGCTACGGAGGCAGCCGAGGAGCAGGCCGAGGCGTACCGAGCATACCGGCGCTACCAACAAGAGCTCGCTCAGCTGCGAGAGGAGGACTCGACTCGTGTTCTTTCCCATGCAGGTCGACGAGCTGGTGGGCCATTAGAGTTACGTCAAGCCGCTCCGCGGGCGAACAACGAAGGCACCACGCATCACACGGTACTCGTGCGAGGACCAGCGCCGGTGGATGATCCGGCGACTCAGGAAGCTTACGGTTTACGTGTCTTGCTTGGTGATGTCTAGGATGCTGTTTGAGTAGCTAGGAGGGAAATGGTGACTGTGTATGTCCTATCTTAGTGCAATGTAATTGCTTTGATTGTTCAAGTCATTTCCATCATGAGCTGTTAGGAGGAATTCCCTCAATAAGTGCCATGATATCCGGTGCATGATCGACCGTCGACGATGGATTGGAGTGAGTGAATTAACAAAATAAACGTGCATTGACCGTCCTGGAAATAGTTGAGACCCTCGTCGAAGAAAGACTGGTTGATCACGGGAAAGAGTGTGTGTTTGTGACATATCTCCGGTGCTAATCCGGTGAATGATCCATCAAACATTTGGGAAAGCCATCCGGTTGATGAAACAGGAAGAGAGAATATAGTCTAAGGAAGAATTGGAAAATAGGGAATACAAAGTCACGGGGATAGCAGAGGACGAGTAAATGCCTATCGGAGCTAATCCTCGCATGCTGTCAGATCCAATTCCGGCCGAAGGCGGGAAAGGGTATAACACCCTAGTCGTGCCCTAGTTGCGTCCTAGTTGTGCACTGGTTGTACCCTAGTTGTGCCCTAGTTGCGCCCTAGTTCCGCCCTAGTGCTGCCCTAGTTGCATCCCAGTTGCACCCTAGTTGCGCCCTACTTGTCCCCTAGTTGCGCCCTAGTTGCGCCCGGTAGCCCTAGTTGCGCCCTAGTTGCACCCTACTTGCACCCTAGTTGCACCCTAGTTACGCACTAATTGCGCCCTAGTTGCGTCCTAGTTGCACCCTAGTTGCGCCCTAGTTGTGCACTACTTGCACCCTACTAGCGCCTACTTGCGCCTTAGTTGCACCTCAGTTGGGCACTAACTATGCCCTAGTAGTCCCCTAGTTGCGCCCTTAGTTGCCTATTACTTACGCCATAGTTGCGCATTAGTTGCGCCCTAGTTGTGCCCAACTTGCAGACTAGATGCACCATAGTTGCGCCCTAGTTGCGCCCGAGTTGTGCCCTGGTTGCACCCTAGTTGCACCCTAGTTGCGCCCTAGTTGCGCCCTCGTTGCGCCCTCGTTGCACCCTACTTACACCCTAGATGCGCCCTAGTTGCGCCCTAGTTGCGTCCTAGTTGCCCCCAGTTGTGCCCTACTTGCGCCCTGGTTGCGCCCTAGTTGCGCCCTAGTTGCGCCCTAGTTGCGCCCTAGTTGCCCCCAGTTGTGCCCTACTTGCGCCCTGGTTGCGCCCTAGTTGCGCCCTAGTTGCGCCCTAGTTGCGCCCTAGTTGCACCCTAGTTGCGCCCTAGATGCGCCCTAGCTGCGCCATAGTTGCGCCCTAGTTCCGCCATAGTTACGCCCTAGTTGTTCCCTAGTTGCACCCTAGTTGCACCCTAGTTGCACCCTAGTTGCGCCCAAGTCGCGCCCTGGTTGCGCCCTAGTTGCGCCCTACTTGTGCCCTATTTACGTCCTAGTTGCGCCCTAGTTGCGCCCTAGCTGCCCCAAGTTGCGCCCTAATTGCGCCCTAGTTGTGTCCCATTTGCACCCCACTTGCGCCCTAGTTGCGCAAAAGACGCTCCCTAATCGCGCCCTATTTGCACCCTAGTTGCGCCCTAGTCGCGCACTAGTTGCACCCTAGTTGCGCCCTAGTTGCACCCTAGTTGCGCCCTAGTTGCGCCCTAGTTGCGCCCTAGTTGTGCCCTAGTTGCGTCCTAGTTGCGCCCTAGTTGCGCCCTAGTTGCACCCTATGTACGCACTAGTTGCACCCTAGTTGCGTCCTAGTTGCGCCCTAGTTGCGCCCTAGTTGTGCCCTACTTGTGCCCTTTTGGCGCCTACTTGCGCCCTAGTTGCGCCTCATTTGGGCACTAGCTACGCCCTAGTTGTCCCCTAGTTGCGGCCTAGTTGCGTCATACTTGCGCCCTAGTTGCGCCTTAGTTGCGTCCTAGTTGCGTACAACTTGCACACTAGTTGCACCCTAGTTGCGCCCTAGTTGCGCCCTAGTTGGGCCCTAGTTGCGCCCTCGTTGCGCCCTCGTTGCGCCCTCGTTGCGCCCTAGTTGCGCTCTGGTTGCGCCCTAGTTGCGCCCTAGTTTCACCCTAGTTGCGCCCTAGTTGCGCCCTGGTTGCGCCCTAGTTGCGCCCTAGTTGCCCCCTAGTTGTGCCCGTTGTGCCAAAGTGGCGCCCTAGTTGCGCCCTAGTTGCGCCCTAGTTGCGCCCTAGTTGCGCCCTAGTTGTGCCCTAGTTGCGCACTAGTTGCGCCTTAGTTGTGCCCTAGTTGCGCCCTACCTGCGCCCTACTTGCGCCCTAGTCGCGCCCTAGTTGCGCCCTACTTGCGCCATAGATGCGTCGTAGTTGCGCCCTTGTTGTGCCCTTCTTGCGCCCTTATTGCACCCTACTTTTGCCATATTGGCGCCCTACTTGCGCCTCAGTTGGGCACTAGCTACGCCCTAGTTGTACCCTAGTTGCGCCCGAGTTGTGTCCTACTTGTGCCCTAGTTGCGCCCTAGTTGTGCCTTTGTTGCGCCCTAGTTGTGCCTAAGTTGCGCCCTAGTTGCGTCCTAGTTACGCCCTAGTTGCGCCCTAGTTGCGCCCTAGTTGCGCCCTAGTTGCGCCCTAGTTGTGCCCTAGTTGCGCCCTAGTTGTCCCCTTGTTGCGCCCTTGTTGCGCCCTCGTTGCACCCTCATTGCTCCCTAGTTGCGTCCTAGTTGCGTCCTAGTTGTGCCCCACTTGCGCCGTAGTTGTGCCCTACTTATGCCCTACTTGCGCCCTACTTGCGCTCTAGTTGTACCCTAATTAAACCCTACTTGCGTCCTAAGTACGCCCTAATTGCGCCCTAGTTGCGCCCTAGTTGCTCCCTAGTTACGCCCTAGTTACGCCCTAGTTGCGCCCTAGTTACGCCCTACTTGCGCCCTAGTTATGACCTAGTTGTGCCCTAGTTACACCCTAGCTGCGCCCTAGTCGCGCCCTAGTTGCGCCCTAGTTACGCCCCAGTTGCACCATACTTGCGCCGTTATTGCACCCTACTTGCGCCATACTGGCACCCTACTTCTACCCTAGTTGTGCCTTAGCTGGGCACTAGCTACGTCCTAGTTGTGCCCTAGTTGCGCCCTAGTTGCATCGTACTTGTGCCCTACTTGCGCGCTAGTTGCGCCTTAGTTGCGCTGAATTTGCGCACTAGTTGCACCCTAGTTACTGTCAGCATAATATCCACTTCAATGGATATTATGCTCTCAGTTGCACATGAAAAATTTGTGAAGGCATTGCGCACAATAGCCGTGCCAAGCCATGGGTTTTTTACCTTGTTTATACCTGCAAGGTCATGGCTAGTACATCTGAACTGTGATTGGGTACTCTGACTGTGGATGACTCCTGTTACGATTCGTAGAAGTTAAAGTCAATTGGTAAACTTTGTCGTCATTGTCAGTGGCACATGCCAACTTTGTCAAGGCATTGCGCACAATAGCTGTGTCAAGACACCGGTTTTTTACCCTGTTTATACCTGCAAGGTCATGCATATTAGATGTGCACTGTGATTGGGTACTTTGACCGTGGCTGACTATTGTTATGTTTCCTAGAGTTTAATGTCACTTGGTAAACTTTGTGGTCAAGGTCAGTGGCACATGCCAACTTTGTCAAGGCACTGCGCACTGTAGCCATACCGAGCAACTAGTATTCTACCTTTTTTGTACCTGCAATTTCATGCCTAGTACATCTGAAGTGTGATTGGACACTCTGACAGTGGCTAACTCGTGTTATGATCAGTAGAAGTAAAAGTCACTTGGATACATTTGTGGTCATGGTGGCTCGATGTGGCTATTATGCGCAATGCCTTGACGAAGTTGGCATGTGCCACTGACCATGACCACAAAGTTTACCAAGTGACTCTAACTTCTACGAATCATAAAACGAGTCAGCCACGGTCAGAGTGACCAATCATTGTGCAAATCTGATATGCATGATATTGCATGTATAAACAAGTTAAAAAACTGGTGACTTGGCACGGCTATTGTGCGCAATGCCTTGACAAAGTTGGCATGTGCTACTGACCATGACCACAAAGTTTACCAAGTACCTTAAACGGCTATGAATCATAACACGAGTCAGCCACTGTCAGAGTGTTCAATCATAGTACAGATACTACGCATGACCTTGTAGGTATGAACAAGGTAGAGTACTAGTGGCTCGGTGTGGCTATTGTGCGCAATGCCTTGACAAAGTTGGCATGTGCCACTAACCATGACCACAAATGTATCCAAGTGACTTTTACTTATATTGATCATAACACAAGTCAGCCACGGTCAGAGTGTCCAATAACAGTGCAGATGTACTAGGCATTAAATTGCAGGTGCAAAAAAGGTAGAATACTGGTGGCTCGGTGTGGCTACTGTGCGCAATGCCTTGACAAAGTTGGCATGTGCCACTGACCATGACGACAAAGTTTACCAAGTGACTTTAACCTCTACGAATCATAACACGAGTCAGCCACGGTCAGAGTACCCAATCACAGTGGACATCTAATATGCATGACCTTGCACATGTAAACAGGGTAAAAAACCGGTGTCTTGGCACGGCTATTGTAGGCGATGCCTTAACAAGGTTGGCATGTGCCACTGACCATGACAACAAAGTTTACCAAGTGACTTTAACTTCTACGAATCGTAACAGGAGTCATCCACAATCAGAGTGCCCAGTCACAGTTCAGATGTACTAGGCATGACCTTGCAGGTATAAACAATGTAAAAAACCCGTGGCTTGGTACGACTGTTGTGCGCAATGCCTTGACAAAGTTGGCATGTGCCACTGACAATGACCACAAAGTTTACCAAGTACCTTAAACGGCTATGAATTATAACACAAGTCAGACACGGTCAGAATGTCCAATCACAGTGCAGATATACTGGGCATGACCTTACAGGTATGAACAAGGTAGAATTCTGGTGGCTCGCTGTCGCTATTGTGCGCAATGCCTTGACAAAGTTGGCATGTGCGACTGACCATGACCACAAATGTATCCAAGCGACTTTTAATTCTATTGATCATAGCACGAGTCAGCCGCGGTTAGAGTGTCTAATCACAGTACAGATGTACTAGGCATGACATTGCAGGTGCAAAGAAGGTAGAATACTGGTGGCTCGACGTGGCTATTGTGCGCAATGCCTTGACGAAGTTGGCATGTGCCACTGACCATGACCACAAAGTTAACCAAGTGACTTCAACTTCTACGAATTGTAACACGAGTCAGCCACGGCCAGAGTGCCCAATCATTGTGCACATATAATATGCATGACCTTGCAGGTATAAACAAGCTAAAAAACCGGTGGCTTGGTACGGCTGTTGTGCGCAATGCCTTGATAAAGTTGGCATGTGCCACTGACCATGACCACAAAGTTTACCAAGTACCTTAAATGGCTATGAATCACAACACGAGTCAGCCACGGTTAGAGTGGGGGAGAGATGGACCAAGCAATGTCGACGGATCCGTCTCCCTCCCCCCCCCAATACAGGAAAGTGTATGAGGTGAGTGTCTGAGGCGGTGTATGTTGGGGGTACAAAAAACATACACTAATGAACTCTTGTGAGAGAGTTTCCCGAAAGTCACGAGACATACACTAATGTACGTCTCGCAACTTCCACAACATACACTCCCTCATACACTCACCATATACAATTCAAGAGGGAGGGGGGGGGGCTCATCTGATTGAGAAGCTATCGGAAACACAAATGTGCTAGTATGTGCGAAATGGACAGGGTTGCAGATGAAGTTGTTATGTAAATAGATGTACACGGAGTAGGTGTGTTTAGAAATTTGTAGCAGACCTAAAATGGTATTATATGTCAAAAAACTGTTCGAATCCTTGTAACGTTCTAGGAAACTATCTTCTGACATAGGTACATATATACCCATAGAACGGTGTACAAAAGAACCCAAGTGAACCATACCTCCACAGAGCCACCAGTATTCTACCTTGTTTATACCTATAAGGTCATGCCTCGTATATCTGCACTGTGATTGGACACTCAGAATGTGGCTGACTCGTGTTCTGATTCATAGCCGTTTCAGGTAATTGGTAGACTTTGTGGTCATGGTCAGTGGCACATGCCAACTTTGTCTAGGCATTGCGTGTTGGAAATAAGTAAGAACCAGCCTCACCTCTCCTATCCGTTGGAGAAATCCGAGTTTCAGAAAGCAAAGGTTCAAGACTCCGTCTGAACCAACTTGACCAAACGGCTCTTTGATCATCCGACCGTTCTACCAACGGGACAAGTGATCCCCTAATAAAGTGACATCTGTCACCCACGTCCGGCTAGTGGAAACGAAGCCGTTGTACATGCCTTTGTCCCGTTCTACCGATATATACCGGGGATGTTCATTCCCTCGAGTTAACCAGGACAGTTCTGCTCATCCTGTTCCCCCTTGGTTCCGCGGCTTCGCCGCCGTGTCTTCGCTCTACTTTCTCCTTGTATTTCCTGTCTTTTTCAGCCCCTCTCAACTCTTCACTCCGTCACTCTTGCTCCTTCGCTCAGCTCTCTTACTCCGCCAACCATCACTCATCTCGCCACCACTCTATCTCACATCAACCTGTCTACCTCGGCTACCTCGCGTCTCAGCCTCTATCAGCTTCCAGGACTAACTCCTTGGACCGTTCTCGCCCACGTCACTCTGCTGAAGTACGCTTGCATGTCCTGACGCTTCTGCCTACTTCTGCTACTGCTGTTCTTGTGTCTGCATTCGTCTGACACGGTATCAGAGCTTCAGGCAACAACGCCTGGTGCCCTGTGACTGCGTCATCACTCTGCTGTCATCCTCTCTCCATCGCTTCCACCTGCAATCGTCCGCTGCCGTTACCGCCGCCTTGTGCCCCCCCGCTTCATCTGCAGCTGACATCAGCAGCTCTGCCTGACAAGTTTCTCGTGCTGAAGAAACGCCTCATCGTCCTAAGAAAGCCCTGCGTCCATTTCCGCGCCCGTGGCTAACAACCGGTGACCTGTCGCCCACATCAGCCGCAAGCAACTCTCGAGCCGCCGACTGCCATCAACTAGCAAGAAGCTCCCTACCATCTGCCATCCGCTGCCCCTCATCACATCTGTCTCTGGAAGTATCTCCTCCTCACACATCCTGCCTCATAAGCTTCATCTGCTCCTTCCTCGCTGTCATCCTGCGTCCGTTTGCGTCCATCATCTCGAGCCGCCTTCTCGCATCGCCTCCTTGCCTCGTCAGCAGCTGCAGCCAAGACTACCGCTGTTAGGATATCGGACACCACCAGTCTTCCTGCTCCTATTTCCGAGCCAACTGGGGAACAAGCCGTCACTCTCCTGACATCAGCGGTCTAGTGCCCCTGCCTGCTGCCTGACTCCCTCTACCACAACCAACCTCTTCTAGTTGACAGAACATCGGACACCACCAGTCTTCCCGCTCCCACTTCTGTGCCACCTGGGGAACAAGCGGTCACTCTCCTGAATGCAAGAAGAAGTGGTTCTATCGCTCCACCTCCCCTGCCGCGTCGCGTCTCATCACGGCTCCCTCCACTCACATCGCTCCCTATCTCTCTTCTCCCTCATCATCATCAGCCTTTGGTCTTCATCTTCATCTGCCTCCATCATCCCTCCTCCTCCTCGCTTCCGTCTCCTCAGCTCCATCAGCCACCCGCTCCTGCCTCACCTCCGTCTCTCCTTCATCTGCATCATCCGCGTCACCTTCGCATTCATCATCTTCATTAGCATCATCTCTTTGCACACGTGGTTCCGCCCCTGCGCCCACTCATCAATCAATCGTTTCCTTTGCTTCTGCATCGCTTGCAGCTCGGCAGAAGGATCCGCCCGGTCGCATCGCCTTTTTTGCGACGACCTGCGCCCACACTGAAACATCCTTCAGCGCACGTGGTTCGCCCTTGCGCCCAGTCAGCCATCATCCCCAGCCTCCGTTTGCATCATCATCAGCAATCATCAGCATCCGTGATTGGCACAAGGAACTGCCGAGCTAGCTGCACGTTTCTGCAGCAGCGTGCACCCACGCTAGTAGTAGAATTATCGCAGCGCGTCGGAACCTGCCTTCCCCTTTCCACATCATACTCCCCTATTTCAATCGCACACGTGGTCTCGCCCCTGTGCCCACTCCATCATCCATCATCCACTTTGTGGTCATGGTCAGTGGCACATTCCAACTTTGACAAGGCATTGCGCACAATGGCCACACCGAGCCACCAGGATTCTACCTCGTGTATACCTGCAAGATCATGCCTAGTACATGTGCACTGTGATTGGACACTCTGACTGTGGCTATCTCGTGTTATGATCAATAGAAGTAAATTTCATTTGGATACATGTGTGGTCATGGTTAGTTGCAGATGCCAACCTTGGCAAGGCATTGCACACAATAGCCACACCAAGCCACCATTATTCTACCTTGTTTGCACATGCAAAATCATGCCTAGTACATCTGCACTATGATTGGACACTCTGACCGTGGCTGACTCGTGTTATGATCAATAAAAGTATAAGTCACTTGGATACATTTGTGGTCATGGCCAGTGGCACATGCCAACTTTGTCAAGGCATTGCGCACAACAGCCACACCGCGCCACCAGTAATCTACCTTGTTTATACCTGTTAGATCATGCCTAGTCCATCTGCACTGTGATTGGACACTCGGACCGTGGCTGACTCGTGTTATGATCAATAGAAGTAAAAGTCACTTGGATACATTTTTGGTCATGGTCAGTGGCACATGCCAACTTTGTCAAGGCATTGGACACAATAGCGACACCGAGACACCCGTATTCTACCTTGTTTGTACCTGCAAAATCATGCCTAGTACATCTGCGCTGTGATTGGACACTCTGACCGTGGTTGGCTCGTGCTATGATCAATAGAAGTGAAAGTCACTTGGATTCATTTGTGGTCATGATCAGTGGCATATGCCAACTTTGTCAAGGCATTACGCACAATAGCCACACCAAGCCACAAGTATTCTACCTTTTTTATACCTGCAAGGTCATGCCCAGTATATCTGCACTGTGATTGGACACTCTAACCGTGGCTGACTCGTGTTATGATTCATAGTCGTTTAAGGTTATTGGTAAACTTTGTGGTCATGGTCAGTGGCACATGCCAACATTGTCAAGGCATTGCGCTCAATAGCCGTTCCAAGCCACCGGTTCTTAACCTTGTTTATACCTGCAAGGTCATGTATATTATGTTTAAACTGCGATTGGACACTCTGACCGTGGCTGACTCGTGTAATGATGAATATAAGTAAAAATCACTTGGATGCATTTGTGGTCATGGTCAATGGCACATGCCAACTTTGTCAAGGCATTGCGCACAATAGCCACACCGAGCCACCAGTATTTTACCTTGTTTATACCTTCAAGGTCATGCTCAGTAAATGTGCACTGTAATTGGATACTCTGACCGTGGCTGACTCGTGTTATGATTCATAGCCGTTTAAGGTACTTTGTAAACTTTGTGGTCATGGTCAATGGCACATGCCAACTTTGTCAAGGCATTGCGCACAATAGCCGTTCCAAGCCACCGGTTCTAAAACTTGTTTACATTTGCAGGGTCATGCCTAGTACATCTGAACTGTGATTCGACACTCTGACCATGGCTGACGCGTGTTACGATTCATAGAAGTTAAAGTCACTTGGTAAACTTTGTGGTCATGGTCAATGGCACATGCCAACTTTGTCAAGGCATTGCGCACAATAGCCGTTCCAAGCCACCGGTTCTAAAACTTGTTTACATTTGCAGGGTCATGCCTAGTACATCTGAACTGTGATTCGACACTCTGACCATGGCTGACGCGTGTTACGATTCATAGAAGTTAAAGTCACTTGGTAAACTTTGTGGTCATGGTAAGTGGGACATGACAACATTGTAAAGGCATTGCGCACAATAGCCACACCAAGCCACCAGTATTCTACCCTCTTTATACCTGCAAGGTCATGTCCAGTATATCTACACAGTGATTGGATACTCTGACCGTGGCTGACTCGTGTTACGATTCATAGCCGTTTAAGGTACTTGGTAAACTTTGTGGTCATGGTCAATAACACATGCCAACTTTCTCAAGGCATTGTGCACAGTAGCCGTGCCAAGCCACCTGTTTTTTACCTTGTTTATATCTGCAAGTTCATGCATTTTAGATGTGCACTGTGATTGACACTCTGACAATGGCTGACTCGTGTTATGAAACAAGAGAAGTAAAAGTCACTTGGATACATTTGTAGTCATGGTTAGTGGCTCATCCCAACTTTTTCAAGGCATTGCACACAATAGCCATACCGAGTCACCAGTATTCTACCTTGTTTATACCTGTAAGATCATGCCCAATATATCTGCACTATGGTTGGACACTCTGACCGTGGCTGACTGATGTTATGATTCATAGCCATTGAAGGTACTTGGTAAACTATGTGGTCATGGTCAGTGGCACATGCCAACTTTGCCAAGGCATTGCGCACAATAGTCATGGCACGCCACCGGTTTTTACCTTGTTTATACCTGCAAGGTCATGCACATTAGATGTGATTGGGCTCTCTGACCATGGCTGACTCGTGTTACGATTCGTAGAAGTTAAAGTCACTTGGTAAACTTTGTGGTCATGGTCAGTGGCACATGCCACCTTTGTCAAGACATTGCGCACAATAGCCACACCGAGCCACCAGTATTCTACCTTGTTTGCACCTGCAAGATCATGCCTAGTACATGTGCACTGTGATTGGACACTCTGACTGTGGCTGACTCGTGTTGTGATTAATAGAAGTAAAAGTCACTTGGATACATTTGTGGTCATGGTCAGTGGCACATGCCATCTTTGTCAAGGCATTACGCAGAATAGCCACACCGAGCCACCAGTATTCTACCCTCTTTGAACCTGCAAAATCATACCTAGTACATCTGCACTGTGATTGGACACTCTGACTGTGGCTGACTTGTGTTCTGATCAATAGAAGTGAAAGTCACTTGGATACATTTGTGGTCATAGTCGGTGGCACATGCCAACTTTATCAAGGCATTGCGCACAATAGCCACACCGAGCTACTAGTATTCTACCTTGTTTATACCTGTAAGGTCATGCCCAGTATATCTGCAATGTGACTGGACACTCTGACCGTGGCTGACTCGTGTTATGATTCATAGCTGTTTAAGGTACTTGGTAAACTTTGTGGTCATGGTCAATGGCACATGCCAACTTTGTCAAGGAATTGCGCACAATAGCCGTGCCAAGCCACCGATTTTGAACCTTGTTTATGCCTGCAAGGCCATGCCTAGTACATCTGAACTGTGATTGGACAATCTGACCGTGGCTCACTCGTGTTACGATTCGTAAAAGTTAAAGTCACTTGGTAAACTTTGTGGTCATGGTCAGTGCCACATGCCAACTTTGTCAATGCATTGCACACAATAGCCACATTGAGCCACCAGTATTCTACCTTGTTTTTACTTGCAAGGTCATGTCCAGTACATCTGTACTATGATTGGACACTCTGACCGTGGTTGACTCGTGTTATAATCAATATAAGTAAAAGTCACTTGGATAAATTTGTAATCATGGTCAGTGGCACATGCCAACCTTGTCCAGGCATTGCGCACAATAGCCACACAAAGCCACCAGTATTCTACCTTGTTACAACCTGCATGTTCATGCCTAGTACATCTGAACTGTGATTGGGCACTCTGATTGTGGCTGACTTGTGTTACAATTCCCAGAAGTTAAAGTCACTTCGTAAACTTTGTGGTCATGGTCAGTGGCACATGCCAACTTTGTCAAGGCAGTGCGCACAATAGCTGTGCCAAGCCACCAGTTGTTTTACCTTGTTTATACCTGCAAGGTCATGTCTAGTACATCTGAACTGTGATTGGGCACTCTGAGCGTGGCTGACTCGTGTCACGATTCGTCGAAGTTAAAGTCACTTGGTAAACTTTGTAGTCATGGTCAGTGGCACATGCCAAATTTGTCAAGGCATTGCGCACAATAGCCACACCAATCTACCAGTATTCTACCTTGTTTATACTTGGAAGATCATGCCTAGGATATCTGCACTGTGATTGGACACTGTGACCGTGGCTGACTCGTGTTATTATTCATAGCCATTTAAGGTACTTGGTAAACTTTGTGGTCATGGTCAGTGGCACATACCAACTTTGTCAAGGCGTTGCGCACAATAGTAGGGCCAAGCCACCAGATTTGTTACCTTGTTTATACTTGCAACGTCATGCATATAAGATGTACACTATGATTGGACACTCTGACCGTGGCTGACTTGTGTTATGAAGAATAGCAGTAAAAGTCACTTGGATACATTTGTCGTCATGGTCAGTGGCATATGCCAACTTTGTCTAGGCATTGCACACAATAGCCACACCAAGCCATCATTCTTGTACCTTCATTGTACCTGCAAGATCATGCCTAGTACATCTGCACTGTGATTGGGCACTGTGACCGTGGCTGACTCGTGTTATGATCAATAGAAGTAAAAGTCACTTGGATACATTTGTGGACATGGTCAGTGGCACATGCAAACTTGGTCAAGGCATTGCACACAATAGCCACCCTAAACCACCAGTATTCTACCATTTTTGCACCTGCAAGATCATGCCTAGTACATCTGCACTGTGATTGGACACTCTGACCGTGGCTGACTGTTGTTATGATTTGTAGAAGTTAAAGTCACTTGGTAAACTTTGTGGTCATGGTCAATGGCACGTGCCAACTTTGTCAAGGCATTGCGTACAGTAGCCATACCGAGCCACCAGTATTCTACCTTGTTTATACCTGCAAGGTCATGCTCAGTATATCTGCACTGTGATTGGAAACTCTGACCGTGGCTGACTCGTGTTATGATTCATGGCCGTTTAAGTTACTTGGTAAAGTTTGTGGTCATGTTCAGTGGCACATGCCAACTTTGTCAATGCATTGCGCACAATAGCCGTGCCAAGCCACCAGTATTTTACCTTGTTTATAACTGCAAGGTCAGTCCTAGTACATCTGAACTNTGATTGGGTACTCTGACCGTGGCTGAATCGTGTTACGATTCGTAGAAGTTAAAGTCACTTGGTAAATTTTGTGGTCATGGTCTGTGGCACATGCCAACTTTGTCAAGGCATTGCGCACAATAGCCACATCGAGCCACCTGTATCCTACCTTGCTTCTACCTGTAAGATCATGCCTAGTACATCTGCACTGTGATTGGACACGCTGACCGTGGCTGACGCGTGTTATGATTCATAGCCGTTTAGGGTACTTGGTGTTAATGGTGTTTCGTTCATCCACCACAGGACGGAGGGAGAGCTGAGCCTGGGTTCATGTTTTGGGGGAGAGGTCGACGGATCATTCGACAACCACTCTATCAAGGAATGAAATTGCGAGATGGCTAGTTCGGTTCTAGGAAGCAACGAGGTGCGAAGGAAGATATTGTGGCGGACACCGTGACCCGACCAGACCTGCCGAGAGGAAAGGAAGGCGGCTCGAGGCTGGCTTCATGGTAGCGGAACCGCGTCCAAACCTCGAAAAGAGGAGTGGTACTCGAGGTACCTTATCCAAAAGCGTTTTGATGTGCGAGCCACAAAAGGGGCCAGTCAGTGAGATGGGGTCTTGGGAGAGCGGTGCAAGGAGAAGATAAGAAGAGGAGGACAAGAAGAGGAGCGGCTACTGACAAGAACCGGCTGCTGATGCGATGTTGTTGATGCTAAGTTGCAAAGATGCTGAAGCTCACTGGTGAACACTGACGCTGGACGCTTCTACTCCCAACTCGCGAGACGGCCTTCCCCATTGGTGAGCGACATTGCTGAATCTTTGCCTAATCCGGGTGTCGGAGGCTAGCCCAGCAGCCGTCCGCCTGACTAAGAGATTGCTGCCCCTGAGTTGAACCTGACCGTAAAGCGGGACCTATGTCCCATCTCGCGACAAGTTAGAGCAGAGGAGTTAGACTATATCAGGAGCATAGGAGAAATGTGTGTGTGTGTGAGAGAGTGTATGAAGCCCTCCTCGGATGGGAAGGCCGCTTCCTGAAGAGCACATCACCGGGCCATCATGGCCTGGTCCTGAGTTCCCACGGGAGCGCCAACCACCCAACTCCAGGCGCGGTCCCCGAGACTCTTCGGTGACCTTCTACGCCATCTGCAGCTGCTACAATGTGCCCCATTGGCTCGGCGCGTGGACGGTTCTGGGAGTGATGCAATGGTCGTATCATCCCGCTGGTGGAGCCATGGAGCAGTTCTGGCAACCGTGGCTGCAGGGACTTCCCCGCAACGACGAGCCCCGCCGCGTGGAGAGCTGGCAGGAGGTTGCGTGTGACGTCGGGCAACGTGCTGCTGAGGCGGCTGAAGAGCGGGCCGAGGCGTACCGGGCATACCAATGCTACAAGCAAGAGCTCGCCCGCCTAGGAGAGGAGGACTCGGCACGTGCCCGTTCACGTGCAGGTCGACGTGCTGACGGACCACTGAAGTTGCGTCGGGCCGTTCCGCGGGCGAATAACGAAGGCGGCGTGCACCGCACGGTACTTGTGCGAGGACCAGTGCCGGTCGATGATCCGACAACAAAGGAAGCCTACGGGTTGTGTGTTCTACTTCGTGACGCATATGGTATTGATTGTGTGGGTATGAGAGAAGTGCTGATCGTGTGTACTCCTTTTGTTTGAATGGAACTACTTTGATTGTTCAAGTCATCTCGTTTGGGCTGTTAAGAGGAATCCTCTTAGCAATTGTCATGTTGTCCGGTGCATGATTGACCGTCGGTGATTGATTTGAGTGATCGAAGCTAACAGTTGGAATAACCACAATGATTGTCTTGACATTAGTCAGAATCCCGGCCAGAGAAGTACAGGTCATTAGGAGGAGGGGAGTGTGTGTGTGATATATTCCCAGCACTAATTCGGTGAATGATCCGTCGAGTAACTAGGAAACGTTATCCGGTCGATGAAACGTGCATGGATCAAACGGGAGCAAATGAGTGATACAGGACAAGGTAAAGTTGGAAAGAAAAAGCAAGCGGAGTCGTGGGGAAAGCACAGAAGGAACCATACCTAAGCAGCTGATCCTTGCATGCTATCAGACCCGATTTTGGCCGAAGGCAAAAAAGGGTATAATAGTGTAAATGGTGCGCTGAGCTTGGACTCGCTTGTTTTCTGTGACGAGTGTGACATGTACATGCAGATCAGTCTATAATCCGAAGCGAGGCCCTCCAAATAAGGAGCTGTCAAATCTTCGACCGGACGGTGGAAGGCGCCGTAAGCGACCCGTGATTCCAACCACAATGATTTCCATGACCTCGGTGGCCTTCCCGTACCAGCCTACGAGGCGCGAGGACAGAGCAACCGTGCCGGTGAATCATTTTGCAGCACCATTGGCGACGCGAGGACGAGTCCCGGCACATCCTACGTCACCGAAAAGGAAGGACGAGGCAAGCAGCCACCGCGCCTCGTTACGAGAGAAGCACAGAAGATCCTCCAGGGCTGGACCCTAAGTTTGAGTGGGACCCGGTGGATGATCAGTCCCCGGTGTTGTACAACGAAGGAGACGAGTTGGACCCTGACGAAGAAGAAGAAGTCCACGTGCGATGGCTTGAGGAACTCCATGAATGGAAGGCTATCCGACAAGCACGGTTGGCCAATCCCTCGCAGGAAAATCTAGAGCAAGATGACTCGCACCACCCAGACGGGCAGCGACTCCGTGCAGGTGGAAGACTATGTATCTGACGAGGAGTAGGAGCTCGAGGCGGATGATGGGCTCGTCTTGCTCCATGAAGTCACGACGCCAGATGGAAGGACCATTTACAAGGCGGTGGTCATGACACCAACGCAGGACGCACCACGGCGCCTCGAGTTCTCTACCCCAAGGGCGTCCTCACCTGCATCCTCTGTCACCCATGACAGAGATTGTGCAGACTTGGACGATGCCTAGGAGGACCAAGCAGAGGAAGATGATGTATCGTTGGATTACCCTTGGGTGCAGGCTTTACACGCCCTGCATCAACCCGTCACCTTCCTCCCTCGGGCATTCCCATCTTGCCAAACCGTTCACCCTCCTCGTCCGGCCTCGAATAGCGTTGTATCTCCGTCACGAGCGCAGAGGAACCTAGAGGCACTGGGACAACGGCCAAGGGAAACCCAATGGGAAGGCCACTCCATCATGACATCACGTCGCCCAGACGCTTCGCAACAATCCCAATACCAACAGCAGATGAGTAACGCATCCTCCATTATGGGAATGTCGCGCCGACGAGAAGTCCCAGCTCAAGGAGGAATCAATGCTTCATCCACTGCCAGACTTGCCCGACAAGTACGAACCTTAGGAGAGGCAAACTTTTACTCTAAGTTCTAGGACTAGTAATAATAGAAGTAGGACCCCTGTACTCTATTGCCTCGGTCAATTCCTTCTCAGTATTTCCTTCATCATCACTTCTTCAACTGCCTCGGTTGCCGTATCGCATCGCCCTCACCGCTACTGTTGTTGCCTCCACTTTCACACAAAGCGTCTAGGACCCTCGGCCTCTCACTTACGCTCGGGCCTCTGGCCCTCATCAAAGGCTGTGCCACACAACTGATGCTCAATGCTGCTATATGCTTCTCTCGGGTCCACGACACTATTGTGACGTCATCCTCCGTCAGCCTTCCATACCTTCGTGGCAACTTTCGCACCACGAGCCTCTATGTTCTCCTGCATGCTCCACTACTCCCATTTTCCTGACATGGTATCAGAGCCCAGAGAAAGATCTTGGCTCTCTCCACCACTTCCTCGCTCTTATTGACATCAGAACCAGCGAGCCGAGCCGCGCCTTCAAGCCAGCCGAAGCTCCACATCTGCCCCCCTCTTTCAACTGCAAGGTCAAACGACGCTTTGTATGGGCACAGTGTTCAACAAATCTTGCAGCAGTCATCAACCAAATCAATCTCCTCCTGAAATTTTCCGTCTGAAGTTCGTCGCCGAAGCGCGCCATCCCTTCTCAGCTATCTTCCAAAAGCTTATACAGCGTCGCGCACGTGATTAACGCTTGTGTTCATCTCCACAATAGTCTTGGTAGCCAGAGACGTGTATGGGCGCATCGTTGTAACAAGGACAACTGCTGGATTGTCACACTTTGCAAACGACCTCCATCCTAATCTTCTCATGCCATTCACATCATGTTAACTTTCAAATGTACTCCTCCTCCTTCAGAAGTCTTTCCTCCCTTCGAGGATGACTACGTGGACTACTACTATGATGACTACCACTGAAGGAGGAAGCGCATCATCAGCAACGGGAAATCAAACGACGAGCGGCTCAAAAACATGTGGCGCCCACTATTTGCATGCCTACAAGAGCTTCAACACCCAACCCGATGAACCCCCGTAACTACCCTACCTGGGAGTTGCTATGGATGCGGCGATTTCACCCATTGGCGCCGGGAATGTCCCAATCCCACCCCGATACCCAGCATGCCACCCAGAGGAGGACAATACCAAGGACGCGGACAAGCTGGACCAGGACCTGCCGTTACATGGCAAGCTGTTTGTCCCAACATCACCCCTCGTCCTTCTGATCAGGCGGGCAATGGGCCGGCAAAATGGAAAGAGTATGCGCAGTAGAGGGAGAAGGGAAAGATACCAACTGCTACTCAGCCATCTACTTCAGACACGCCTGCATGGAATGTGAAGCTCGGTCTTCCCCGCTCCGAAGAACAGACCACGCAGACTCCCCCGACGGCTGCAGAATGGGAACAGGTCACGGTGGCTCAAGCACAAGGCGTAGAAGGATGGTCGATTGCGGAGATGTATGAGTGCATGTACCAATATGAAGTGCAACAGGAACGGGCTGAAGCAGACCTGCAAACATGTGTCCAAGCGCGCTCGACTCGCTTACCAAGTCAGATTTCGGCGATGCCCCCGAAGCTCCCAACCAAACCATGCACGCGCCCTCGAAGGGGTCCCACGCCCCCGCGTCACCAGAGGGTGACATTTTCTCCTTCGGCACGTGACAAGCCCACGGCTAGTGCCCTCACCTTCTTCCACCACCCCTTTGACGATATATCCTTGGGAGAATATCTATAGCAAAATCTCACCTGTCTCCCGGACTTCGCAGCGGTTCTGCAGGAGTACGCCGAGAAGCTTCGACCAGCCGGCATTCACCTCAGCTGTACTCAGGCCCACATGACCGACTCAGTAGGGTAGCCATTAGAGCCAAACCTGACAGATGGGGGTGGCGGCCCATGCCCCTTGCACCACCACGAACACAAGCTCCCCACCATGAAATAGCTAGCTATTTTGTGTGGATATGTGGCAAGACGTTCATGGCAATCATCGACGTTGGCGCCACCCATACCATGGTGACACTTCAAGTCCTGCAAGTGGTCGGCTGGCAACACAAGATTCAACCAACAACCAAGGTGTTCACAAATGCATCCGGCAGCATGGATGCGGGACATGGTGTCTTGGATGACCTTCTCCTGCAGGTGGGCCTCATCCACGAAGTTGTATGGGTGCAGGTCACAGTGGCCCGCACCTATGATGTCCTGCTAGGAACAGATTATCTCATTCCCCGACAAACGGGCCTCTTCTACGCGGACGTGTAAGAATCAAGCAACTCCGCCAAGATGAAACCTCCTCTTTGGAGAAGGAAGACAAGCTCTGACCCGGGCACTAGCCAGATTACTCCTCTCCCCTGATTCCATCTCTCGGATGTTCCGAGCTCTCAATAATGGCTCAAGTATTTTGCAGGAACCACCTCGGTAACCACAAGCGCTAGCCGTTGACGGTGCACCCACTGAACCAACGGACAACATACCGAGTGATCCCATAATATAGTGATAACCCCGTCACGAGCGCGTCCGGATAGCATACACGAAGCCGTTAACTATCCGTTTTCTACTTGCCTTGATGCATATGTGGAGGATGTTCATTTCTTCCTGTTTTAACTATAACAGTTCTACTCATCCTGTTCCCTTTTGGTTCCACGGCTTCGCTGCCGTGCTCTTGCTCTACTTGCTCCTGCTACCTTTTGCCCACCACTCTCATCTCGCAGCTCTTCGCCTCGTCACCTTCGCCCCTTTGCTCAACTTTCTCGCATCACTTGCTTCAATCCTCTCTTTACCTGTGTACATCGGAGCCCTGACGCCTCACCTCTTTCAAGGTTCTGTGACTTACTCCTTGGACCTAGACTCACCTTTATTCTTTCATCACTTCGCCCCCAAGCTCCTGCGTGTCTCATTGCTTCCGCTTGCCTCTACTTTTGCCGCTGTCCTTCATTACATTCTTCTAAAATGGTATCAGGGCATCAGGCGATATCACCTGGTGCCCCGTACCTGAGTCATTGTCCTGCCGCCATCACTGCCTCGCTCCTTGGATCTGCACCTCTTCGCCGCCGCCAACGTCACTTCGCACCTTCCCGCTTCAGCAGCAGCTGACATTAGCAGCACCGCTTGAAGTGCTCCTTGCGCTGAAGAAACGTTGCATTATGGTGAAGAAGCCATGCGCCCATTCCGCGCCCGTGGCCGACAACTTGGTGACCTGCCATCCGCAAGAGCCGCAAGCAGCTATCGAGCCGCTGCCTACTCACAGCTTTCGAGAAGCTTCCTGCCTCCTGCCATCTGCTACCTCTCGTCACCTTTGCCGCCGCAAGTGCCTCCGCCTTCCTCTCCTCCTCTCATCAACTGCCTGTACTGCATCAGCTCCAACCCTCTCCACTCTTCCACATCTTTCCCCTCGAGCCACGTCCTTGCACCGCCTTCTCGCATCGTCTGTAGCAGTAGTATGACTCTAAATGTCAGGACATCAGACACCACCAGTCTTCCTGCTCCCATTGCAAGCCAACTGGGGAACAAGCCATCACTCTCGTGGCATCAGCGAACGAGTGCCTCTGATCTCAGCACAACTTATTATGTGGCAACCGACTTCCTATAACCTCCATGACATCGGACACCACCAGTCTTCCTGCCCGTCGGTCTCGGGCCAACTGGGGAACAAGCCGTCACTCTCCTGAAAGCAGAGCACGTGGTTACCTCGCGCCGCCTCCTCCCTCACCATCATTTGCCTTCCGCGACCCGCATCCTCCTTCAACATTGTCAGCAGTCTTTCTTCTGTTCACCCTCATCTTCATCAGTCACCCTTAGCCGTCTTCCTCATCTCAACTTCATTGGCCCTCTTCGAACCGCCCCTAATTAGCATCGCCATCATCGCCAATCATCCGAGTCATCTCCGCATCAAGTTCTCCTCCTCACCCTCCGCTGCGCACGTGGTTGCGTCCCTGCGCCCACTCAGCTATTCATCATTCTTGCCATCATCGATTCCTCCGCTTCAGCTCCCAGCTCGGTACAAGGATCCCCCCGGTCGCATCGCCTGTTCCGCGACGACCTGCACCCACGCCGAAAACATTCACAGCGCACGTGGCTTGCCCCTGCGTCCACTCTTATTTCATCAGGTTCCGCTTCCTCCTCATCAGCATCTGTGGTCAACACAAGGATCTGCACGAGCTAACTACATGTTTTGCAGCAGCCTGCACCACGCTGGCAGCAGAATTCTTGCGGCACAATGGCTTCCGCCTTCCCCTTGCCGCATTCTACTCCTCTGACCAGCAGCGCACAAGGTTCCGTCTTTGCGGCCACTCTGCCATCAATTGCCTCCGCCTGCTCATTCATTTCCGCATCATTCCCCGCTTGGCACAATGATCCACCCGGTCGCATCGCCTATTATGTACCGACCTACGCCCACGCCAACGCTTCCTAAAAAGTGCACGTGGGTTTACCCCTGCACCCACTTTGTCGTCCAGCCTTCCTCCGCCTTCATCCGCCTTCATCGTCTGCTTGGCACACGGCTCCGTCCGGCTGCATCACCCATTCTGCAACAACCTGGACCTACACCAAAGTTTCTTTATCACATACAACCCGGCTCTGTTCTCAGATCCTCTTCTTCAATGATCTCATCAGCAGCCTCATCTGCACCTCCTTCACCACCACATAAATACGCAATCTCTTGAACCTCAGCCTGCCTCCCGCAGGGCTCTTCATCATGAGCACTGAGAAAGCTTGTCTTGTCCGATTCCCACCAAGACAAGAACAAACCATCTTCTCCAACTCTCTTGCTCGGACCCTTGGACCACTGAACTACGATGTCTTTCAAGAGAAATTCCTCATCACACTTCCTATTCTCCACTTCTACACATCCAGCGGAGCACGTACCAAATTCTTCCAGTTGTCAAGAGACTTCCTCACCATGTATTCTCGTGTCTACGTCAGAGGAGAATCCGTTATTGCCGCCCTTCAGCCCCCATCCAACAGCTCAACTCCACCAAGTCAACAGATGGAGCAGTCCCTCCGAAGGTCTCTATGCCTCATTGCAGACACTGACTCTCGTCTAGACATCCACGCTCATCCTGGCAACATGTATCAGATGTGGACTGAACATCTCCAAGCATGTCTCTGCCCTGTGCCCGACCCAATCATACCACCTCCGCTGCTCCCAAGCTGTCCACGTCTCAAGGACTTTGTGCATTGTCCGCACTGCACAAAACCGTGTTGAGTTGGCCAACCCGGTATCAAGACTGCACAACCCTTCTACAAACGAGAACTCTCTCCCTGTCACCTTGACGAAGTCACGGGGGGTGTCAGAATCGAGCGACTCCGCCAAGGTGACTCCTCCTCTTTGGAGAAGGAAGCCAGGCTCTGACCCGGGTACTAGCCAGATTACACCTCTCCCCTGCTTCCGTCTCTCGGATATTCAGAGCTCTCAATAATGGTTCAATTCTTTTGCAGAAACCACCTCGGTAACCACAAGTGCTAGCCGTTGTCAGTGCACTCACTGAACCAACGGACAGCATACCGAGTAATCCCCTAATAAAGTGAGTAACCTGTGACAAGCGCGTCCGGCTAGCGTACAAGAAGCCTTTAACTATCCTTTTGCTATCTGCCTTGATGCATATATGGAGGATGTTAATTCCCTCCTGTTTTAACTAGAACAGTTCTACTCATCTTGGTCCTTTTTGGTTCGGCGGCTTCACCGCCGTGCTCTTGCTCTACTTCTTCCTTCTACCTCTCGCCCACCATTCTCACATCGCAGCTCTTCGCCTTATCACCTTCGGCCCTTCGCTTAACTTCCTTGCATCACTCGCTTCAATCCTCTCTTCACCTGTGTACCTCGGAGCCCTGACGCCTGGCCTCTCTCAAGGTTCTGTGGCTAACTCCTTGGACCTGCACTCGCCTTTCTGCTTTCATCACATCGCCACCAAGATCCTGCGTGTCCCATTGCTTCTGTTTTCCTCTGCTTTTGCCGCTGCCCGTCATTGCATTATTCTGACAGGACGGAGTCATGCAGTTGACGTCATCAGGGTATACCACCTGTGCAGATCTGATTGTGGGCCCAAGGACGTCAATGTCTACGAAGTTTGGTCACCCCTTTTCCTTGGAGGAAGCCCGTGCTGAAGACCATGAAGCCAGGAATTCTATCTTGGCATTCCCAAAGCACGATGCCACTCCTGTTATTTCACCACAAGCCGAGGAAGAGGAGATGATGGATCGTACACCACACCCAAGCATCCATGCCCCGAACGAGCACAAGCTACTCCGACGGATGATCTACCACGGCTCCCCATGGGACCGATACATAAACCATCAGCGGAATCCCCCACATGGCTGTTCCTCCCCACGACAGATAGCCACCTTGGCCACAAGCTAACTGCATGTTTCGCAGCAGCCTACACCCACGCTGGCAGCAGATTTCTCGCGGCTCGTTGGCTTCCACCTTCCCCTTGCCGCATTCTACTCCTCTGATCAGCAGCGCACGAGGTTCCGTCCTTGCGCCCCCTCTGTGATCAATTGCCTCCACCTGCTCGTTTGTTTCTGCATCATTCCCCGCTCGGCAGAATGATCCGCCCGGTTGCATCGCCTATTATGTGCCGACCTGCGCCCACATCGACACTTCCTAAAAAGTGCACGTGGTTTTACCCCTGCGCCCACTTTGTCGTCCAGCCTTCCTCCGCCATCATCCGCCTTCATCGTCTGCTTGGCACACGGCTCCGTCCGGCTGCATCACCCATTCTCAGACAACCTGTACCTACACCGAAGCTTCCTTACCACACACAACCCGGCTTTGTTCTCAGATCCTCTTCTTCACGGGTCTCATCAGCAGCCTCATCTGTACCTCCTTCACCACCAAAGGAATACGCAGACTCTTGAACCTCAGCCTGCCTCCCACAGGGCTCCACATCATGAGCACTGGGAAAGCTTGTCTTGTCCGATTCCCACCAAGACAAGAACAAACCATCTTCTCCAACTCTCTTGCTCAGACCCTTGGACCACTCAATTATGACGTCTTCCAAGAAAACTTCCTCATCACACTTCCTATTCTCCACTTCTACACATCCAGCGGAGCACGTACCAACTGCTTCCAGTGGTGAAGAGACTTCCTCACCATGTATTCTAGTGTCTACGTCAGAGGAGAATCCGTTATTGCCGCCCTTCAGCCCCCGTCCAATATCTCAACTCCACCAAGTCAACAGATGGAGCAGTCCCTCCGAAGGTCTCTGTGCCTCATTGCAGACACAGACTCTCATCCACACATTCACGCTCATCCTGGCAACATGTATCAGATGTGGACTGAACTTCTCCAAGCATGTCTCTGCCCTCTGCGCGACCCAATCATACCACCTCCGCTGCTCCCAAGCAGCCCACGTCTCAAGGGCTTCGTGCATTATCCACACTGCTCAAAACCGTGCTGCGTTGGCCAACCCGGTGTCAAGACTGCACAACCCTTCTAGAAATGAGATGTCTCTCCCTGTCACCTTGACGAAGTCACGGGGGGTGTCAGAATCGAGCGACTCCACCAAGGTGACTCATCCTCTTCGGAGAAGGAAGCCAGGCTCTGACCCGGGCACTAACCAGATTACACCTCTCCCCTGCATCCGTCTCTCAGATATTCCAAGCTCTCAATAATGGTTCAAGTCTTTTGCAGGAACCACCTCAGTAACCACAAGTGCTAGCCGTTGTCGGTGTACCCACTGAACCAACGGACAGCATACTGAGTGATCCCCTAATAAAGTGAGTAACCTGTCACGAGCGCGTCCGGCTAGCGTACAAGAAGCCGTTCTCTATCCTTTTGCTACCTGCCTTGATGCATATATGGAGGATGTTCATTCCCTCCTGTTTTAACCAGAACAGTTGTACTCATCTTGTTCCCTTTTGGTTTCGCGGCTTCACCGCCGTGCTCTTGCTCTACTTGTTCCTGCTACCTTTCGCCCACCACTCTCACATCGAAGCTCTTCGCCTCATCACCTTCGCCCCTTCGCTCAACTTCCTCACATCACTCGCTTCAATCCTCTCTTCACCTGTGTATCTCAAAGCCCTGACGCCTCGCCTCTCTCAAGGTTCGGTGACTAACTCCTTGGACCTGCACTCACCTTTCTGCTTTCATCACTTCGCCCCCAAGCTCCTGCGTGTCCCTTTGCTTCTACTTGCCTCTGCTTTTGCCGCTGCCCGTCATTGCATTATTCTGACAGGACGGAGTCATGCAGTTGACGTCATCAGGGTATACCACCTGTGCAGATCTGATTGTGGGTCCAATGACGTCAATGCCTACGAATTTCGGTCACCCCTTTTCCTTGGAGGAAGCCCGTGCTAAAGACCATGTAGCCAGGAATCATATCCTGGCATTCCCAAATCACGATACCCTCCCGTTATTTTGCCACCGAGGAAGACGAGATGACGGATTGTACACCACACCCAAGGAGCCATGCCCCAAACGAGCACAAGCTACTCCGACAGATGATCGACCACGGCTCCCCATGGGACCGATATATAAACCATCCGCGGAATCCCCCACATGGCTGTTCCTCCCCACGACAGACGGCCACCTTGGTGACCTCAGCCGGGCACCCATCACCTCAACTTGTTCAGGGTGTCTTCAGGTATCGGACCGCCCACTTGTACCGGTGACCACGCAACCAACGATCCCATATAATCCTGCCGAGGAGGCGAAACGCAAAGGGAAAATACCAGTGTGTGATAGCGATGCTTTTCTCTGTGAAGATGTCAGATCCAAAGACTCAGACGAAGAACCAATGAGTGACGTTGGCTGGCTGCGCCTCAATGACGAGCCACCTCCATGTATGCTAATGGCCCTCACCATCTCCCCATGTGGCTCATGTAATTTCAACTTGCAGGTCTACGACTATTGGGATCCAGACCCTGATCTCGGAGCCGGTCTGGTGGGAGATGAAGAGCCACCACCACCCACAGTCCCACATTCCCAACGATGGAACCACATGTTCCATGAGCGCCTGTCAGAGGAGCAGAAGCAAGAAGTCAAGGAGCTTCTCACGTACCATGAAGAAGTATTTGCAGGAAAGTCAACGGAGATCAGAGCAGTCAACACGGTCCATGTCATTAACACAAGAGATGCACCTGCACATAAACTGAAGGCTCGACGCCTGCTCCAGGACCAGAAGGACATCATCAATGAAGGCTGTCAGAATTGTTCCCGTAAACCTGGCCAGACTCCCACCAAGCTCGAAAAGAAATTCTCACAAACGGTTCAGCTGTGGACTGAACCACCTCGGTCGACGCACTAGCCGTTGTCGATGCACTAACCGTTGTCGGCGCCTTAGCCCGTAAAACGGCTATCGGACCAAGTGATCCCCTAATAAGCGGTCATCCCGCAAGCGCGTCCGGCTAGCACGCAAGAAGCCGTTGCTTGTTTTGTCTTGTTGTGTCTTCTATATAAGGAGGATGTCCATTCCCTCCAGTTTAACCAGAGCAGTTCCGTTCATTCTATTCCCTTTTGGTTTCGCGGCTTCGTCGCCGTGTTGTCACTTTGCATCGCTCCTCGCTGCCATTGCCTTCACCCACCACTCTCTCTTCAGAGCTCTTCGCCTTGTCATCTTTGATCTCTTGCCCAACCTCATCGCATCCATCGCTTCGAGCTATTCTACTCCTGTCTACCTTGGAGCCCCAGTGCCTCGCCTCTTTTGAGGCTGTGCGACTAACTCCTTGGGACTGCTTCCGTCACCTCGCTACCAAGCTCCTGCATGCTCCATTGCTTCTTCTTGCTCCTGCTCTTGCTTGTCAGCCTCCTTTAATTATTTTGACATGGTATCAGAACATCAGGCAACATCACTTGGTGCCCCGTGACCAAGTCATCGCTCTGCCGCCATTGTTTCTTCACTTCTTGGATCCGCAGTCCTCCATCGCCGCCACCGCCACTTCACGTCTCCCCGCTTTGCCAGTATCTGACATCAACAGCACCGTTTGAAGTATTTTTGCGCTGGAGAAACGTCTCGTCACCCGACGGAAGCCCTGCGCCCATTCCGCACCCGTGGCCAACAACTCAGTGACTTGTTGCCCACAACAGCTGCAAGCAACTCTTGAGCCGCCGGCTGCTGTCAACTTCCTAGAAGCTTCCTGTCGCTCGCCGTCCACTGCCCCTCATCGCCTCAACCTCTATAAGCACCTCCGCTCTTCTCCTTTCCCCTCATCCGTCTCATTTGCTTCCTCTGCCCTATCAGCCCCAGCCTGCTTGCAACATCATCTGGAGCCGCCCCCCTCGCACCACCTTCTTACGTCGAACGCAGCAGTAGGATAACTCCTGCCATCAAGACATCGGACACCGCCAGTCTCCCTGCTCCCATTGCGAGCAAACTGGGGAGCACGCCGTCAGTCTCCTCACATGAAAGGACCAATTTCTCTGCTCGTCGCATGCCTTCCTCTATTGCAAGTACCTCTCTCTTGTCGCCAGGATATCGGACACCACCAGTCTTCCCGCCCGTCGGTCTTGGGCCAACTGGGGAACAAGTCGTCACTCTCATGAAAAGCAGAGTACTTGGTTGCCTCATCTCGCCACCATTCTCTCCCTACCGTGACCTCCATCCTCTGCCTTTGCCACGCCTCAGCTTTCCCTTCTCTCATCTTCGAGTCATCTTCATCTACATCTTCATTTGCTGCCTTCCACCCTCTTCGTCATATCCATTCCAGCCTTCTTCCCAACTCAGCCTTGTCTTCCTCCCTCAAGTTTCCCTCTCTCGTGAGCATCGTCTTTACCACCCCCGCATCAGCCATCTTCATCAGCATACGAGGTTCTGCCCCTGCGTCCACTCAGCCATGAGCAGCCTCTGCCTCCTCCCGCTTCGTTTCCGCAGTATCCACTCAGCAAAAGGATCCGCCTGATCGTATCGCACGCTTCGCGACGACCTGTGCCCACTCCGAAATCATCCGCATCGCACGTGGTTCTGCCCCTACACCCACTCCTATTCCATCGGCGTCTGCTCGCTCATCATCTGCATCTGTGGCCAGCACAAGGACCTGCACGAGCTTGCTGTCCATTTCGCAGTAGCCTACACCCACGCTGGCAGATTTCTTGCAGTGCGTTGGCACCTGCCTTCCCCTTGTTGCATTCTACCTCCCATATTACAGCTGTGCACGAGGTTTCACCCCTGCGCCCACTCATCTATCAACCGTCTCCGCCTCCTCCCGCTCGCTCCAGTATCGTCAGCTCGGCACAAGGACCCGCCCAGTCGCATCGCCTTGTCTACGACGACCTGCGCCCACGCTGAACCTTCCTCAGCACACGTGGTTTCACCCCTGCGCCCACTCCACCAATCATCGTTTCCTCTGTCATCATCCACTTCTACTCATTCCTCTCGGCACACGAAGCCACAGCTTTCCGCGCCTATCACCCTCCTCCACCTTTTTTCGCCACCTACCATCAACCAGCAACCCCGTAACCGCCGACTTCAGCACTAACATTGCCTCCACAACTCCAAACTTGCAGCACTCCATCCACTCGTCTCCTTGCTAGCCCCTCTCGTATTGCGTGAGGTCGGCCTCCCTCCCGAACCTCGCAGCCCACGGACCCCAAGCTAACGCATTCAGCACTTGCATTCAGACTGCAAGAACAAGCAAGTGGTAGTGTCTTCTGGAAAGCGGCGTTGTTGCAGCGTCCTTCACTAACACCATCTGCATTTACAGACTCCCTTTTTTCCTAGCCTAACGACCAATGTCGTTTTTTATTCTCCCCACCCTGTTACAACACCTCACAAGCATCCCTCCAACAACAACTATGTCGCCTTAAACAGCCATTTGCCATCGGGGTATTCCCATGGCAACTAACCCCTGCACTTATCGCCCATCTGGTATTTCGCCAGTACCAGCACATCTCCAACCAGCTGAGAGGACAAAGGACAATGTGACACATGTGACTGTGTCACACCTACACGGAAAGATCCATCATCCCGCACTCGAACAGTCTGCATGAACCTGTGACCAGCTCAAGACTTCACACATATTCGTCTACAAGGACTCCAAGGAAGTCCTGCATGTAAATCAACGGTTCCTCTCGACTCCGACGCTCAAGACCAAGACGATGACTTTCCACTAGAACGCTTCTCCATCAACTGGATGACTCCCCTATCCAGTCCTCCTATCAGCTCTCTCCCCATTCTTCCAGCCAGACTTCACTCTTGAGTCCTGTCAGTTTATGGAGGGGTGTCAGAATAGTTCCCTTAAACCTGACAGGACTCCCACCAAGCTGGAAAAGAAAGTCTCAAGAACGGTTCAGCTCTGGACTGAACCACCTCGGTGGACGCACTAGCCGTTGTCGACGCACTAACAAATGTCGGCGCCTTAGCCGGTAAAACGGCTATCAAACCGAGTGATACCCTAATAAGCGGTCACCCCGCAAGAGCGTCCGGCTAGCGCACAAGAAGCCGTAGCTTTTTTTTGTCTTGTTCTATCTTGTATATAAGGAGGATGTTCAGTCCCTTCAGTTTAACCAGAACAGTTCTGTTCATTCTGTTCCCTTTTGGTTCCGTGGCTTCGCTGCCGTGATCTTGCTCTGCATCGCTCCTCGCCGCCATTGCCTTCGCGTACCACTCTCTCCTGAGAGCTCTTTGCCTGGTCATCTTCGATCTCTTGTCCAACCTCATCGCATCACTCGCTTCATGCTCTTNTGTATATAAGGAGGATGTTCAGTCCCTTCAGTTTAACCAGAACAGTTCTGTTCATTCTGTTCCCTTTTGGTTCCGTGGCTTCGCTGCCGTGATCTTGCTCTGCATCGCTCCTCGCCGCCATTGCCTTCGCGTACCACTCTCTCCTGAGAGCTCTTTGCCTGGTCATCTTCGATCTCTTGTCCAACCTCATCGCATCACTCGCTTCATGCTCTTCTCCTCCTGTCTACCTTGGAGCCCTGGCGGCTCGCCTCTTTCGAGGCTCTGCGACTAACTCCTTAGGCCTGCACTCGCCTTTCTGCTTCCGTCACCTCGCTAACAAGCTCCTGCATGCTCCATTGCTTCTGCTTGCTCTTGCTCTTGCTGGTCACCCTCCTTGCATTCTTCTGACAAGAGCCTGCATGAGCTCAAGGAGCAGGGCATGATTGTCTAAGTGGAAAGCCCACGGCGCTCCAATCTGGTGACTGTGGGGAAACCAGACGGCACAAAACGGTTCAGTGTCAACTTCCGTGATCTCAACAAGGTCACCATTGAGGATGCTTACCCCGTGCCACTCATCGTCGACATCCAAGAACGACAGCGTGGAAAGAGTTGGTTTGCCAAGCTTGACGTCAAATCTGCCTTCCACACTATTCCTATGGATCGGAACTCTATGCTGAAGACGGCCTTCATCACCCCGGACGAGCTCTATGCCTTCATCTGTATGCCCTTTGGATTGCACGATGCCAGTGCTACGTTTCAACGCATAATGGATCAAGTGCTAAGCGATGTTCCCAATGCATGCTGTTATGTGGATGACGTCATGGTCGTTGCGTTTAGCTTACAAGAGCTTATGGCTTTGCTGGATGCCGTGTTTTCTACCCTACGCTCTGTAAACCTTCGTTTGAAAGCCGCCAAGTGTGTCATCGGGGCGGATAGCATGGAGTTCCTAGTATGCATCATCATTGCGCAAGGAATATCTACAGACCCATCCATGATTGCAGTCGTCCGTGAGTGGAAGCGTCCAATTACGTCATCTTAAGTCAAGATCTTCCTGAGGTTTGTCAGCTTCTATCGCAAGTTCGTCCATGACCATGCGAAGATTGTTCGTCCTTTCCAACGACTCACTCACCAAGTTGAACCCTTTGAGTGGACGGAGGCCTGTTAGCTTGCATGGGTCGAAATCAAGCATCGCCTCATCACGGTGCTGATGCGGGAGTTCCCGAACTTCAACCTGCCGTTCATCATCACAACATACTTCTCACAGGAAGGTATTGGGGCTATCTTGTCGCAACACGGAGATGACGGCATGATGAGGGTGGTCTGCTACGGCAGCCGCGCACTCAACGACGCAGAAGCTAAGTATCCTCCTGTGAAAGGAGAATGTCTGGCGGTCTTGTGGGCCATCCAGCTCTACAAAGATTACGTCAAGAATGGGAAACCCTTCACCATCCTCACAGACCATCAGGCCCTCCAATGGCTGCTGACAACGTAAAACCACGAGGGAAATCTTAGCAAATGGGCCCTACTAGTACAAGGATATAA
This sequence comes from Penium margaritaceum, assembly GCA_023375785.1. Taxonomy (NCBI): domain Eukaryota; kingdom Viridiplantae; phylum Streptophyta; class Zygnematophyceae; order Desmidiales; family Peniaceae; genus Penium; species Penium margaritaceum. The sequence continues at coordinate 449,762 of SZWC01000156.1, read as the reverse complement.
TCTCACGATCAAATATCAACCGGCATTCGCAAACCGCAATGCAGATGCTCTTAGCCAATTACCACGTGAAGGGTAGAAGGACCGCAGCTCCCATGAAATACCATCATCTGGAGGTGGACCACCTCCGCATGAGCCCCCTCCTGGTGGAACTGTTCTGATTCAGGTTCAGGCGCACGATCTCACCGCTGAGGAATAAAGCTGGGCATACCCTCTTGAAGGCTTCCCTCATTACAACGTGAGCATAGGCCACATCAATGTGAGATGAAGAACCGACCTCTTCAAGGATGCCCCAGGATAGACGCACAAGGAATACGGGGATTGGCTTTGTCGTATGCGATGCGACCCTGCCCCAGCACCCACGGCGCACACCCCGCCAGTTGTGACACCGACGCCACCAAGTGCGGTCCGTTCATCAGTGGCGGACTCCATACGGCAATTCTTCAACCGAACCCACCTCGCACTGCCTTGGATGGAAGTCCTTACTCATCTGCCCGGGCAAATTACACAACTTGGGACTTTCTTCGGGGAGATTAACGCTGCGCTGGTACCATCCGGAAGGAGGGTGAACTGTTGGCTGGAATCTCCAGGTCACCGCATGATGAGGGATTATGTCGATGAAACTCGGCGTATCGTTCATGACATTCTCGATGCGGGGGTCCTTGCATGGTGATCCATGACCCTGTGCCGCCAACCGATACCGGAGTACACATGTAAAGTGATCTTATGCTCTGTCCGGATCTCCGGCGTGAAGTTTATTGCTAACGTGGATATTGGGGCAACGCATACCACGATCGCCATGCGTGTCATCCGGCGGCTTAATTGGTCGAACCTCATCCGAGCCGTCGACCTCTGTTTCGGCACCGCGGGAGCGGAAATCACCCAATCCGAGGGACACATTGATTTATTCCCTCTCCAGGTCATAAATATTAATCGGAGCTTGCCGGTCCAAGTATGTGAGACGTCCACGTACAATGTCCTCCTTGCAAATGACTGGTTGACGGCATGCGATGTGATAATTTTGCTCGGGGGAAAATGCATGACGTCGTACGACGATGACGGGGCGCCATCATACGTCCCGCTTCAATTTGAAGCAACCGAAGTACAACATCAGCGACACGCTTGATGGCTGATGGGGCAGGCCTCCCCCACCAGCCGCCCAGCACATGCGGATGATCAATCCACCGGAGCAAGCTTCACGAGAATCGGCGCTGACGCACCAGCATCGTCCACGGACAGCAGCAACTCTCCAGAGGATCATGCACCGTATCCGACGGAGATGCATGCCCCAATCTCACGACGCATGCAAACGACAGTGGGAGCTTCGGAAGACATCATCTTCTTAAGAAGACGCGTCTCCACGTGATCACGGGGGATTCGAGATAAGCGTCCAACACATCAACGTGACCTGGAACCCGACATGCCCCTTGCCCTCCGACGACCACGGTGGCATGCTCATCCCGCCCGGCTGTCCCGAATCATTCGGGCGTCGTCTCGCAGACCTTGACGGCAGCCCTCAAATTCTTGTTCACAAAGTTCACACCGTTTGCGCAGCCGACAATCAACGACAAAGACGACCACAGTTTTAAACACTCTGGATGACACTTACCACGCGAAAACTACTTGAGAACAGCGACAGACTGACACGGCCAGCTTCACGCCAGAGATGGCCCACACCGATTGGGCACAGTACGAGTACGAATTTGCTTAATGCACGATGAACGCGGTTGCTGCTTCTGAGTTTGAGGCCCACGCGCTCGCAACGTTTCTGACTATGCCAGAAGCAGAAGACCTTCTACACACCTTGCGTATAGATGACCCCTGTGGGGGTGGAAAGTGAAGAGGAACTGCAGAAGGAAAGGGAATAGGAAAGGATCTGCTCGGGGACAGGTGCTGCGGCTGGAAAATCCAATGTTCCGCAGGTCGAGAAAGAACCCTGCGGCAATTGTGAAGAGCCGATGGACGCTACCACTTTGTTCCGCTATTACGTGTACAGACACCCTGTGCATGTAGCCTGCCAGGATCCGAAAATGAGGACGTGGTGGAAGGTGATAGGTTGCAATAAGTGTGCACCTGACATGCTAGCAAAAGCAGATTAAGAGGACAAGACAAGAAACAGGTCTGCACCCAAGCGTTACATTGAGAGGTGTGAAGCTTGCGGAGAGCCACACGACCCCACGGAAGCAACCTGGTGCTATGAATGTAAAGCACCGCTCCACCGCAAGTGTGGGACCAAGATTCCGGGACTAGGACGGCACTGCAAGAGCTGCATCCGGAGGTTGGTCGAACAAGAGCAGGAGAAGGGCAAGGAGGGTGGACAAGTTGCTGGACCAACACCAAGTACCCCTGGGGTGGAGGAGACGGAGGAGTGTGGGAAATGCAAGCGGCCGGTGAGTACACAGAAGAAACGCTGCTTCAATTGCAGGGTGGTCCTCCACTATATTTGTGGGGAAGATGAACTACTGCAACAGAAGGCAGTGCATGTCTGTCCAGCCTATGTGCCGGAGCTGAAAGGGAAAATGCGGAAAGAGAGAGAGGAGCAGGGAAGGGGAGGTTGGCAAGCGGCAGACATGGAATGGTGCCTGTACTTTATAGACTGTGGTAACCGCAATGCCGCCGAGTGGTGTGAGGGATGCCACCAGCCGCTCCATCGGCCGTGCAGGCAGGTGCTACCAGGGGTAGGACATCATTGCGACAAGTGTGTGTCAAAACTGCGACTCCTCGAGGCTCGAACACGGGATAAGAAGCAGCAGAGAGGGGAAGAACAGCAGGGCGGGGGGGGAAAGGGCAGTCCCATGCTCGTACGCAGATGCCCACCCTGTAGAACAACTCTATCATATTGCGGTGGCATTGCCCGGACCGGAGGGAGTAGCGGCTCGGAAGGCAGTGTTGGCCATGAGGGCGCTGGGGAACAAGGATGTCCCCGAAGTAAGAAGGAAGGTCCTGGCTATGGTGAATGAGGCATTGGGTGTGATACCTCAGTGGTGCCCCTTGAGAGCTGAGCCGCCACCGGCAGCACCAAGGTCACCAACTTTGCAAGGACCAGACATGCGATCCTACTCTCATCCACCTCCGGCGGATGATCGACCTACCCGGCGCTCAGGCACACCAAGTGCACCAGGAAGGATGCAGCAAGGACGGGGAGCTGAGGCTAGGGGAGGAGTGAGGACAATTGGGCACTCAGGAGCAATGGGATGGGCCAGTGCTCCGGTGGATGATGCATCGGCACGACGATGGGACCATCGCACCACCTCGGGAGGACAACACAGGGGGAGAGGAGCAGAGAGGGACCCCCATCACCCTTCACTGGCAAGGGGATCATCATCGGGAGGACTGCGAGGGGCGTCCACGGGAGTGCAAGGGAAGGCAGTATAGACAGGCGCCGTGCTTGTGCAAAGTCCATGGAGCGGAAGCGCTGGGTCGCTGATGGAGCTAGGAAGGAGCGAGGGGACAAAGAGGCCTAGGGGTGAAGCAGGGATGGGACAAGGAAGTGCGAATAGGGATACCATGGCAGGAGCGGGGCCAGGACGAGGCAGATGGATCGGGGGTATTGCAGCGGGAGAGGGACAAGCAAGGGGCGTAGGTGCAGGCAAGGAGCAGGTAGGATAGAAGACACCTCGCGCAGGTAGCTGCCCGTGGTACAAGAAGAGGGTACACCTGCCTGCCAGACAGTGCAGGCGTTGCAAGCTCCACATGCATCAGGAGTGTGGAATGGTGGATGAAGAAGGAGGCTGGATCTGCGTATCCTGCCAGAATGTCAAGCAGGCCATTCCCACGGAGGTGAGAGTCATGCGCGGGCAGGAGCACACTGCTGCCGTAGGCATGGTGTGCTGTGGCTGCAGAAGACCGCTGGAGGCTCCACATGGGGGATGCAACTATTGTAAGCGGGCAGTACATGCCGCCTGCATCAAGACGAATGAAGAGGGACGGGACCCACTGTGCCCACTCATTGCTCATCATGTCTCCATGTCCATAATCACTTCACTCAGCTACGTGGCCTCCCTCCTCTGCCGTTCATCTATCCTCCACACTCTTCCAGCTGCATTGCCCGTCTCGCACCTGGCAACGTCCTCCTCCACCTCTTGAGCAGTTCTCATGACTACACTACCACCTTCCTCACCCATTGACCCTCTGGCTAAAGACGGTTCCAATATGCACACCTGGTCAGCCTCCGTGCTCTCTCATGCCAATAGATGGTCTGCGTAGGGACATGCGTTCATCAATTTGTTCTGGGGATCCATCGAATACAACACCGACAGGGAAAAGCTGACTTCAGATGACTATAGTGCAAATTTGCAGCAAGTCACCTTTTAGGCCGTCTGTGACCAACTTCCACCACTTGTCCATCCCTCCTACCATCGTCATTTTAGAACAGCCCATACAACTCTACTCCTTTGGCACAGACTTCTCCAAAAAGGATGGTAGAGCCACTGGCTCAATAGTGTCTGTACCAACATGGAGACTCTGCCTACACTGGCAGACAAGGTTGATCTTTTGCCGTCCTTAAGCAGGTATGAAGGATGGCAACAAACACAAGAATGCGCTGAACAGGTCTACGAGGTCCTCTTCCCTATGCTTCTGCTGCACCATGGAGTTACAGACTGTCTACTTGGTGACCGGCTCTACCTAGAGCTAGCAGATCAATGGACTGAAACTCATGCAGCAGTCAACCGGCAAGTGCGCAGAGAACTCAAGACCATCACACACAGGACCTGTCATGACCTGATTGATGCATACCCAGAAGATGTAGGAGCTATGTGGTCCCACTTCGTCTCCTCTCGGGGAATAGGACGCTCCATTTGCATGGAACGAGCCTAGTTTCGTCGCTAAGCTATCTGATTCAAGGGGGGTGTCAGAGTGAGAATCTGCCAGCATACATTAACCCCGAGGAAAAATTATCAATAACGGTTCAGGTCCAAGCCCGAACCACCTTGACCAACGGTTATCTGGTCACTCGACCGTTCGGATCCAGCAGTCAAGTCATCCACTAATAAAGTGACTCCTGTCACACCGAGTCCGGCTAGCAGAAATAAGCCGTTGCTCTGCTCATTTGTCCTGTTCTGCCTTTTCATACCAAGGATGTTCATTCCCTTGAGTTAACGAAAACAGCTATGCTCATCCAGTTCCCTTTGGATCTCCGGCTTCCCCGCCTTGTTCTCTATCTGCTCGCCCTTCGCTCTTACAGCCTTTGCTCACTAGTCTCAACCCTCTCTTCGCTTTGTCACCATTGACCTTTCGGCCAACCTCCTCACATCACTCACGTCCATCTCTTCTCCTCCTTTCTAGCTCGGAGCCCTAGCGCCTCGCTTCTTTCGAGGCTCTACGACTAACTCTTTGGACCTGCACTCACATCCTGCTTCTGTCACATTCCTACCAAACTCGTGCATGCTCCATTACTTCTGCTTGCTTCAGCTCTTACTGTTCCCACTCATTGAAATATTCTGAAAGTTTATACGTGCAAGGTCATGCCCAATATATCTGCATTGTGATTGAACACTCTGACCGTGGCTGGCTCGAGATATAATTCATAGCCGTTTAAGGTACTTGGTAAACTTTGTGGTCATGGTCAGTGGCACATGGCAACTTTGTCGAGGCATTGCGGACAATCGCCGTGCCAAGCCACAAGTTTTTTACCTTGTTTATACATGTAAGGTCATGCATATAAGATGTAAATTATGATTGGGCACTCTGACCGTGGCTGACTCGTGTTACGATTTGTAGAGGTTAAAGTCACTCGGTAAACGTTATGGTCATGGTCAGTGGCACATGCCAACTTTATCAAGGCATTGCGCACAATGGCCACACCGAGCCACCAGTATTGTACCTTGCTTGCACCTGCAAGATCATGCTTAGTAAATCTGCACTGTTATTGGACACTCTAACCGTGGCTGACTTGTGTTTTGCTCAATAGAACTAGAAGTCGCTTGGATACATTTGCGGTCATGGACAGTGGCACATGCCAACTTTGTCAAGGAATTGCGCACAATAGCCACACCGAGCCACCAGTATTCTACCTTGTCTGTACCTGTAAGATCATGCCTCGTACATCTGCACTGTGATTGGACACTCTGACCGTAGCTGATTCGTGTTATGATCAATAGAAGTAAAAGTCACTTGGATACACTTGTGGTCATTGTCAGTGGCACGTGCCAAATTTGTCAAGGCATTGCACAGAATAGCCACACCGAGCCACCAGTTTTCTACTTTGTTTATACTTGTAAGGTCATGCCTTGTATATATGCACTCTGATTGGACACTCTGACCGTGGCTTACTCGTGTTATGATTCATAGCTGTTTAAGGTAATTGGTAAACGTTGTGGTCATGGTCAGTGGCACATGCCAACTTTGTCAAGGAATTGCGCACAATACCAATGCCAAGCCACCGGTTTTTTCCATTCTTTATACCTGCACTGTCATGCCTAGTACATCACAACTGTGATTGGGCACTCTGACTGTGGCTTACTCGTGTTACGATTCGTAGAAGTTAAAGTCACTTGGTAAACTTTGTGGTCTTGGTCAGTGGCATATGCCAACTTTGTCAAGGCATTGCGCACGATAGCCACACCGAGCCACCAGTATTCTACCTTGTTTGTGTTGAATGTTTTTGCCCCTTGTTCAGTGTTGTAGGACGGATTAGGAATGCTCTTCCCCTTGTGGATGTATGACCCCTAGATCCGTTGTAGTGTGACTCAACTATGCTCTGTCTCTTGTGAGATATAACCTGTGAGTACACCATGTGGGTGAGTGGTTACCTTGGCCATTTTGTTGATTTGGCCAAGTGAGAGGTCATGAGGTCGATCCTGGCCCCATGCATATCTTGTTTGTTGTGGAAGCTTCCAAGAAAGAAAGTCCGTAGCTTCTTGGATGCTACATGGTTGGTCTGTCACCTTGATACTAGGATGCTTATGTGTCAAGCCCACAGTGCAAGTCTATTGGTGACGTGGCTGGTTCAGGCCACTTCCCAGGAATGTGCTTTTNCCCCTTGTGGAGGTATGACCCCTAGATCCGTTGTAGTGTGACTCAACTATGCTCTGTCTCTTGTGAGATATAACCTGTGAGTACACCATGTGGGTGAGTGGTTACCTTGGCCATTTTGTTGATTTGGCCAAGTGAGAGGTCATGAGGTCGATCCTGGCCCCATGCATATCTTGTTTGTTGTGGAAGCTTCCAAGAAAGAAAGTCCGTAGCTTCTTGGATGCTACATGGTTGGTCTGTCACCTTGATACTAGGATGCTTATGTGTCAAGCCCACAGTGCAAGTCTATTGGTGACGTGGCTGGTTCAGGCCACTTCCCAGGAATGTGCTTTTGAGTTCTAGATCTGGACAGACAGCTATAAAAGGACTTGTATTGCATGCTGATCAATCAACCCTTGCTTGATGCTCTCTTGCGTATTGACGACTTGAGCTCTTCTTGAGATGTAATGCTAAGGCGTTAGTACTCTTGAAGGTGAAGTGTATGCCTGATTAAGTTTGGGGTGCATGACACATGTCAACAAAGGAAGAAGGCCTAAAAACCTTTGTGAGCTTTTCGGTTTTGCAGCTTCTCTGCCNGAGGTGGTTAGCTCAGTAGCTAACAAAGGGTTATGGGCCCACTCCTCTGGTTAGGGAAGTTTCATGCACGCAACCGCTAAGGTCACAAGCAGTGAGAGCGCCTTCGCTCTCACCCAACTTCTCTGTTTGCAGGGCAACATCAGCAGGAGGGGAATGCAACACATCTGTACCTTTCTACCTTGGGAGCTGACATTAGCCTACATCAGCCTACATCAGCCTACATCTGATTGCAACGGCCAACGGTAGCAGGGGAAGTAGTTTCCTCTTCTCACCAACAGCCTACAGCGGCCTCAAACACAGATTCATCGGAATCAACAACAGGTGCAGCAGCTGAAGCAGTTGTAGTTGTGGGGATGGCAGGGACAGGGGAACCAGGGAATCATTCGCCCATCCTCAAGTTTGATGGAGAGGGGTTTGCACTCTGGAAGTGGCAGTTTGAGATCATCATGGATGACAGAGATCTGCTAGGATATTTTGACGGAAGTATCCCAGCACCAAAGGAGGAGGGTGCTGACCTTGTGGCATGGGTCAAGATCAACAAGAAGGCTCTCGCCATTCTTGTGTCCTCCATACATCCATCCGTCCTTTCACACATCAGTGGTTGTACAGTGGCAGCCGTGGCATACGCCAAACTCGGCAAGGTGTTTCAGTCCTCCTCACTTGCCAACCGTCTCTTCATTCTACAAAACCTCATCAGCATGAGGCTTGGTGAAGGGGAGGATGTCTCCGCCTTCATGCAGNTGAGATCATCATGGATGACAGAGATCTGCTAGGATATTTTGACGGAAGTATCCCAGCACCAAAGGAGGAGGGTGCTGACCTTGTGGCATGGGTCAAGCTCAACAAGAAGGCTCTCGCCATTCTTGTGTCCTCCATACATCCATCCGTCCTTTCACACATCAGTGGTTGTACAGTGGCAGCCGTGGCATACGCCAAACTCGGCAAGGTGTTTCAGTCCTCCTCACTTGCCAACCGTCTCTTCATTCTACAAAACCTCATCAGCATGAGGCTTGGTGAAGGGGAGGATGTCTCTGCCTTCATGTAGAAATTTGAGACGCTCTTGCAACAAGCCACCGGCATGGGGTGGGACCTGAAATCCGACATGCAGGCCATGATCTTTCTGATGACGCTGCCGGAAAGTTGGGGCCCCATGATAACAGTGATTGGAGGGTGGACTGAAGATCTAGTTTCCTACACCACCGTCTCTGAGTGTGTGCGGAATGAAGCCATGCGTCTTAGCAGTAGTGAAGCAAACATGGCTTCCTTTGCCTCACGGAGCAACGGCACCTTCCGCAATACCTCATCCTCTGGGTACAAGGGAAACAACAGCACTAGCAACAGTGGAAGGGGTGCAAAGCGCCAAGGAGACTGCCACAACTGTGGCAAGGCCGGACACTGGGCTCGAGAGTGCCGTGCACCCAAGAGAGAGGGAGGAGACGGGGATGAATGGCGAGGAGGAAATGGTGGGAAGGATCCCACAAGCTTGATGGCTGAGTGTGCCTCCAACAAAGGGCGGGTGATACTCAGGCCAGGAGCCTATGGCCTTGACTCGGGCACAAACGAGCACACCACTTGCGAGAAGAGAGACTTCATCTCTCTTTCTCCGTGTAACAAGAACATCAGAGTCGCCAACGACAAGGTTGAGGCAGCTGAGGGGATTGGTGACAAGCTGGTCACAGTGGGTGTCAACGGTGGAGTTTCCGACCTCAAGCTAGAGGGGGTGGTCTACTTGCCCTCCTTCACAGCCAACCTGCTCTCCGTCTCTAAGATAACTGACCATGGCATGACAGTGGTCTTTACAGAGAAAGAAGTGGTGATTGTTCCCACCAAGGACATCAACATTTCCTACTCTTCTAAGAAGGTTGTCGCACACGTTCCTCGCGTTGATGGACTCTACGTCTTGCAGACCAAAACGACAACTTCAACGGCTGAATCTTTGGCCAAGAGTGATGATGAGGAGAGCAGCGATGCAGACTCAGATGAGGAAGGACATGTTGGAGTAGCGGAAGCGGTGGAAGCAGATGATTCGGCAACAAAACCGCAAGCAAATGCATCCACCGGGGCTGTTCATTCTAACCTGTGCACATCCTCCAAGAACCTTTGGCACAGGCGCTTTCGACACGTGGCTCATCGCACATTGGAGCTCATCGGAAAGCAGGAGCTAGTGCATGGGATGGAGCTAGGTGATGAGGTGGAGGAAGCGGAGATCATGTGTGAGCCATGGCTTCAAGGCAAGGCGAAAAAGAAACCATTCAAGCGCAATGGAACGTGTGCTCTCGCACCTCTTGATCTTGTCCACTCTGACGTATGTGGTCCCTTTTGCATACCATCAAATGGAGGCAGCCGATATTTCCTCACATGCATCGACGACAACAGCCGCAAAGTCTGTATATACTTTCTCAAAAAGAAAAGTGAGGTGAAGGAGAATCTACAGGCCTTTGTCGCTATGGTTGAGCGACAGAGTGGAAAGAAGGTGAAGGCATTCAGGAAGGACAATGGGGGAGAGTACGAAGCTTGCAGGGAGTGGCTCAAGACACAGGGCATTGAACACCAGAAAACTACGCCCTACTCACCTCAAAGCAACGGCATAGCAGAGAGGATGAACAGACGCTCCTAGGCATGACAAGGTGCATGCTCTTTGACGCCAAGCTTCCTCCTAGGTTCTGGGCTGAAGCAGCACGTACGGCTACATACCTTGTGAACCTCACACATGCAGCAGCTCTGCGAAGGAGAGGCAAGAAGCAGACACAGTAGTTGAAGACGCCTTAAGAAGCATGGTCAGGCAGGAAGTCGGACGCCTCCCATCTCAAGGTGTTCGGTTACACCGGGTTTGCCAAGGTCCAGGCTGGTGAGGGCCCTGGAAAGCTCGATGCAAGAGCACAAAATTGTATTTTATCGGTTACGACACCGCCCACAAAGCCTATCGACTGTGGGACCAAGGAGCCAAGAAGGTCATGTACATCAAAGACGTGGATTTCCACGAAATGTCTCTGAGTAAGGGAGAGCATCTCGAACTCAAGAACGCTCCAGAACAGGGAGAGTGGCTCACTCTCCTAGAAGAGGGAGACAAAGCACCAGCACAATGGCATGGGATAGGTGCTGCAACAAGAAGAGGAGCTCGTGAAGATGACTCGGAGGAATCAAACTCTGATTCCGACGTATCCGATCCTCCGGAACATGAGGATGATGCCTCTCCCATCATCAACGACGAACCAGACCTCCAGCCTCTACATCAAAAGCACCAGCCAGCAGGTTCAAGGAGCAGTTCACGCCTCAAAGTACCTCGGCAGCATTACGACGCAGATAGGGGTGAATGGACAGGCTTCAACTATTCATTCTTGGTTCAAGAGGAGCCAACGTCTGTCGCAGAGGCACTCACTTGGCCTGACAAAGCAGAGTGGGATGAAGCAATTCGCAGTGAACTCAGCTCCATCGAAGAGAATGGGACCTGGGTGCTGGTGGACAGACCTGCCGGGGCTCACGTTGTGGGGTCCAAGTGAGTGCTGAAAGTAAAACGGAAACAGAATGGCAAGATAGATAAGTACAAGGCACGGGTGGTAGCAAAGGGGTTCTCCCAACGGCCTGGCGCAGAGTTCGATGAGACATTTGCCCCAGTTGTGACGTTTGCCTCCATCCGGTCAATGCTCGCCATTGCTGCTGCCGAGAACATGGAGGTCCACCTGATGGATGTCAAGACAGCCTTCCTTTACGGCAAACTTGACAAGGAGGTATTGATGGAGGTTCCGGAGGGGGTTGATGCTTCTCAGGGCAAGGTGTGTAGATTGGTGAAGGCACTCTATGGGCTAAAACAAGCGCCAAGACTTTGGTACCAGGAGATAGACACCTTCATGGCCAAGGAGTCCTTCATGCACTGCGACAATGACCCTAGCATGTACGTGCATGAGAGTGACAAAGGGACTGTGTTGGTCGCCTTGTACGTTGATGACCTGATTCTATGCTCCTCTTCAACGCAGCTGCTAGACGATCTCAAGGGGCAGCTGAGTAGCAGATTCAAGATGAAGGACATGGGTCCTCTTGACTTCTATCTTGGAATTGCAATCAAGCGCGACAGGGCAGCAGGTACCATCAGCCTGAACCAGACAAAATACATCGACTCCATCCTCAAACGATACGACATGGCATATTGCAAACCTGCCAGCACACCCATGAGCTNGCAAGGTGCAAGGGAGAGATTTGTTGAATGTTTTTGCCCCTTGTTCAGTGTTGTAGGACGGATCAGGAATGCTCTGCCCCTTGTGGAGGTATGACCCCTAGATCCGTTGTAGTGTGATTCAACTATGCTCTGTCTCTTGTGAGATATGACCTGTGAGTACACCATGTGGGTGAGTGGTTACCTTGGCCATTTTGTTGATTTGGCCAAGTGAGAGGTCATGAGGTCAATCCTGGCCCCATGCATATCTTGTTTGCTGTGGAAGCTTCCAAGAAAGAAAGTCCGTAGCTTCTTGGACGCTACATGGTTGGTCTGTCATCTTGACACTAGGATGCTTATGTGTCAAGCCCACAGTGCAAGTCTATTGGTGACGTGGCTGGATCAGGCTACTTCCCAGGAATGTGCTTTTGAGTTCTAGAACTGGACAGACAGCTATAAAAGGACTTGTCTTGCATGCTGATCAATCAACCCTTGCTGGATGCTCTCTTGCATATTGACGACTTGAGCTCTTCTTAAGATGTAATGCTAAGGCGTTAGTACTCTTGAAGGTGAAGTGTATGCCTGATTAAGTTTGGGGTGCATGACACATGTCAACAAAGGAAGAAGGCCTAGAAACCCTTGTGAGCTTTTTGGTTTCGCGGCTTCTCTGCCAGAGGTCGTTAGCTCAGTAGCTAACAGTTTGAACCTGCAAGATCATGCCTAATACAACTGCACTGCGATTGGATACTCTGACCGTGGATGACTCGTGTTATGATCAATAGAAGTAAAAGTCACTTGGACATGGTCAGTGGCACATGCCAACTTTGTCAAAGCATTGCACGCAATAGCCACACCGAGCCACTAGTATTCTACCTTGTTTATACATGTAAGGTCATGCCAAGTATATCTGCACTGTGATTGGACACTCTGACCGTGGCTGACTCGTGTAAGAATTCATAGCCTTTTAAGGTACTTGGTAAACTTTGTGGTCATGGTCAGTGGCACATGCCAACTTTGTCAAGGCATTGCGCACAATAGCCGTGCCAAGCCACCGGGTTTTTACCTTGTTTATACCTGATAGGTCATGCCTAGTATATCTGAACTGTGATTGGGCACTCTGACTGTGGTTGACTCGTGTTACGATTTTGTAGAATTTAATGTCACTTGGTAAACTTTGCGATCATGGTCAGTGGCACATGCCAACTTTGTCAAGGCATTGTGCACTATAGCCGTGCCAAGATACCGGTTTGTTACCCTATTCATACCTGCAAGGTCATGCATATTATATGTGCACTTTGATGGGGCACTCTGACAGTGGCTGACTCGTGTTACGATTCGTAGAAGTTAAAGTCACTTGGTAAACTTTGTGGTCATGGTCAGTGGCACATGCCAACTTTGTCAAGGCATTGCGCACAATAGCCACGCCAAACCACCAGTATTCTACCATGTTTGAACATGCAAGATCATGCCTAGTACATCTAGATTGTGATTGGACACTCTGACCGTGGCTGACTCGTGTTGTGATCAATAGAAGTAAAAGTCAATTGGATTCGTTTGTGGTCATGGTCAGTGGCACATGCCAACTTTGTCAACGCATTGCGCACAATAGCCACACAGAGCCACCTGTACTTTACCTTGTTTATACCTGTAAGGTCATGCCCAATATATATGAACTGTGATTGGACAATCTGACAGTGGCTGACTCGTGTTTTAATTCATAGCCGTTGAAGGTAATTCGTAAACTTTGTGGTCATGGTTAGTGGCACATGCCAACTTTGTCAAGGCATTGCGCACAATAGCCATGCCAAGCCACTGGTATTTCACCTTCTTTATATCTGCAAAGTCATGCATTTTAGATGTGCACTGTGATTGGGCACTCAGACCGTGGCTGACTCGTGTTATGATTGGTATAACTTAAAGTCACTTGGTAAACTTTGTAATCATGGTCAGTGGCACATGCCAGTTTTATCAAGGCATTGTGCAAAATAGCCACACCGAGCCACCAGTATTCTACCCTGTTTGTACCTGCAACATCATGCATAATACATCTGCACTGTGATTGGACACTGTGACCGTAGCTGACTCGTGTTATGATCCATATAAGTAAAAGTCACTTGGATATATTTGTGGTCATGGTCAGTGGCACATGCCAACTTTGTCAAGGCATTGCACACAATAGCCACACCGAGCCACCAGTATTCTACTTTGTTTATAACTGTAAGGACATGTCCAGTATATTTGCACTGTGATTGGACACTCTGACCGTGGCTGACTCGTGTTATGATCCATATAAGTAAAAGTCACTTGGATATATTTGTGGTCATGGTCAGTGGCACATGCCAACTTTGTCAAGGCATTGCACACAATAGCCACACCGAGCCACCAGTATTCTACTTTGTTTATAACTGTAAGGACATGTCCAGTATATTTGCACTGTGATTGGACACTCTGACCGTGGCTGACTCGTGTTATGATTCATAGCCGTTTAATGTACTTGATAAACTTTGTGGTCATGGTAAGTGGCATATGCCAGCTTTGTCAAGGCATTGCGCACAATAGCCGTGCCAAGCCACCAGTTTTTTAGCTTTTGTATACCTGCAAGTGTCAGGAAAATGGAGCAAGTTACGAAGGCATGAGGATGGCTAGAAACATGCAGGAGGAAGGTTCAACGAAGGAGCGAGTTGCTGACGGGTTTTTGATGTCACAGATTGGTCAGTATGATAAGAGGTGAGCTCGGAGGATAGCTGATGAGTTGACGAAGGAGCGATGGAGTGGAGGCGACGGTGCGAGATTCATGAGTGGGGGTGGTGCCGAAAGGCACGAGCCAATCCTTAAGATAATGTATGCCACAGTTCTAGGTGCGGGCTGCTAGCGGGGCTAGCCACAGCAACCAGGAGCGGGCACCCGAGTCCTTGAATGGACGAGAGGGCGAATGCGGAATTGCTGAGAGGACCAAAGCAGACTGAGGCGGGTGCGATGGAGCAAAGCGACGGAGAGGCACTAGATATGACAATGGTTGAATGCCACAGCCAAGAGGCGGGCAGCGGAAGGAAGCGAAGTGCCACAACACAGAGGCAGGCAATGGAAATGACAGGAGGCGTGCCGCAGCCAGGAGGCGGGCAGCTTGAAGAGATGAAATGAATAACTTGATTGATAGGCAAAAAGAGTCCAACAAGAGGTACATACATATAGCATAGCCTACGGTATTTCTGCCTAGGAAGGTCCACTGTCTTAGGGTGGACAGTACGTAAGGTGGAGTCGTAGTCTTGTTGTTGGTCCTGGTCCTTCCGCATGTATTCTAGTGCGGCTTGGAGCTGTGATTTGAGTGGTGCCTGAGCGTGGTGGCACGTTGGTGTGCTTGGAGGCGCCCAGGCGTGGTGAGGTACTGCGGTTGTGCTGTTGCATGCCTTTCGAGGGAGTGGAGCGGGAGTCGTGCGCTGCTGTTGTCGTTACGTGGGGACCGGGCCGCCCTTGCTCTGTCACGTTAGTGCCTTCCGGTGCTAACCGGTGACCGGTGGCTCGGTGACCGTTGATCTGCTTGCTCGGTCTAATGTTACGTGGGAGCTGGGATCTGCTCCTCGAGCTCATCATTTTAATTTTCTCCGGAGCGGGCTTCTCGATGGCAGGGACTGGTGCCGAGATTGGTTCTCTGGTGACCTCGGGAGGCTATTCTTCGGGATGAGAGGCTTGTGACATGATTGTATTTTTCCAACACGCCCCCATGCTGGCACAAGCCTTGAAATGTGAAGGTGTGCTGTCGAGCATTGGAGAGGTAGTGAGTGGGAGATGAGGAGTGTTGAGGTTGGGTAGGGCTGTCCGTCCAAATGAGCTGTGATCTGTGCCTTGTTGAGGCTGTTGGCTGTTGCCATGGTAGCTAGCCATGAATGTGCGAATATCTTCTTGCGAGAAGAGCGGTTCCGAGTCAAACAGGAAAATTGGCCTGGAGGGGAGGATGAGTGGAGACAGAGTTTTTATGGGAGGAGTTGATGGTGGTGTAGGAGTTGCCGTCTTGAGTGACAGAGGGTCAGATGGATGTAGTTGCTGGTCTATAGTTGTGATTTCTGAGGTGAGTAGTTTGACTGGGGCCGCGCGCTGCTATTGATGCTTTGAGAGAGGTAGGGCAGGCATTGGTTGTTGTTGTGCTGCGAAATGACCATGTACCTTGGACAGGAGCCCTGGCGTCTTCTCCGTGACCAGGATCTGGAACGGTAAGAGGCGGTACAGCTGTTGCGGAGAACTGGTGATGAATGGCAGGAGGCTGCTGCTATCTTGGATGGTGGTATTCCGGAGGTGTTGAGGATGTTGCAGGAGGAGGAAGAGATGTTGTAGCTGTGAGGGCCTGTGGTAGTGAGGAGAGCTGGAGAAGACAGTTGCTTGTTGCTGTTTTTCGATGTTGGAGGGCTGTTTGAGATTGCAGATGTTGCTGCCTCATAGGCTGAGAAGGTAAGAAGAAGACAAGAGATATTGGTCATTGGCTGGAGAGGCTCGTTCTTGTGAGTTGTTGCTGGCAGCGACATGACAGTTGAGGCTGCTGAGTGTGAGGCCGTAGTGATGATCTGAGAGTGTTGCTGGTGTTGATGCCGAAAATGAGTCCATACTGCTGCTGAAGCGCAGCCAAGGATAAGAGGGAGCATCGGTGAAGGGGAGGAACGGGTTCTGCTAGCGGATGTTGAATCTGCTTGTCGTGGATTAGTTACTATTGTGAGGGAAATGCTGGACCACTTTTGCTGTTGCTGTGAGTTGCTGCGGCTGCTGAGATGGCAGAAGTGTTACTTGGGGGCGTGTAGCTGCTGCTATGGATGACTGCTGCTACTTCTTTGTGTCACTGCTTCTGCTGCAAGAGAAGGCTTTGTTTGTACGGGTAGAGAATCGTTGCTGTGGGGGTTGATGATGTTGCTGAGGAAAGGTGGCTGCTGCTGTAGTTATAGGGAAGAATGCTGCTGCTGCCCCCTTCTTGTGCGTAGCGCTATCATAGAGCTGTGCCCATACACTGTGTCTGTGTGGCATTTTCACACTCAAAGGTGCAGGACAGAACTGCTGGCAGTGGGATGTGTTGCTGCTGATGTTGGAGATGCTTGCTGGCGGATTGATAGGTGCGCATTTCGGCATAGTGCTTGAGGCCTCTGGCGGCGAGTGATACTGGTGATGGCTGCTGCGAGGTTCTAAACGTTGCGCCCATACACAACGTTGTTGTCCTTGCAGTTGCGAGCGAAAATGAGAAGGGGAGATTTGGCTGACTGGAAGGGGCGGTGCGGCACGGCGCGGCGGTTCCGGCGGCAGTGATGGAGAGGAAGCAACGAGGAGAGCCAGGAGCTTTCACTGGGCTCTGATACCATGTCAGGAAAATGGAGCAAGTTACGAAGGCATGAGGATGGCTGGAAACATGCAAGAGGAAGGTTCGACGAATGACCGAACTGCTGACGGCTTTTTGATGTCACAATTTGATCAGTATGATAAGCGGTCAGCCTGGAGGACAGCTGATGAGTTGATGAAGGAGCGATGGAGCGGAGGCGACAGAGCGAGATTCATGAGTGGGGGTGGTGCCAAAAGGCACGAGCCAATCCTTAAGATAATGTATGCCACAGTTCTAGGTGCGGGCTGCCAGTGGGGCTAGCCACAGCAACCAGGAGCGGGCAGCCGAGTCCTTGAATGGATGAGAGGACGAATGCAGAATTGCTCAGAGCACCACAACAGACAGAGGCGCGTGCGATGGAGCAAAGCGGCGGAGCGGCACTGGATATGACAATGGTTGTATGCCACATCTAAGAGGCAGGCAGCGGAAGGAAGCGGAGTGCCACAGCACAGAGGCAGGCAGTGGAAATGACAGGAGGTGTGCCGTAGCCAGGAGGCAGGCAGCTTGAAGAGATGAAACGAATAACTTGATTGATAGGAAAAAAGAGTACAACAAGAGGTACATACATATAGCCTAGCCTACGGTAATTCTGCCTAGGGAGGTCCACTGTCTTAGGGTGGACGGGACGTAAGGTGGAGTCGTAGTCTTGTTCTTGGTCCTGGTCCTTCCGCATGTGTTCCAGTGCGGCTTGGAGCTGTGAGTTGAGTCGTGCCTAAGGGTGGTGGCACGTTGGTGTGCTTGGAGGCGCCCAGGCGTGGTGAGGTACAGCGGTAATGCTGTTGCGTGCCATTCGAGGGAGTGGAGCGGGAGTCGTGTGGTGCTGTTGTCGTTGCGTGGGGACCGGGCCGCCCTTGCTCCGTCACCTTAGTGCCTTCCGGTGCTAACCGGTGACCGGTGGCTCGGTGACCGTTGATCTGGTTGCTCGGTCCGATGTGGTGTGGGAGCTGGGATCTGCTCCTTGAGCTGATCATTTTAATTTTCTCCGGAGCGTGCTTCTCGATGGCAGGGACTGGGGCCGAGATAGGTTATCCGGTGACCCAGGGAGGCTGTTATTTGGGATGAGAGGCTTGTTGTATTTTTCCAACAGCAAGGTCATGCCCAGTACATGTGAACTGTGAATGGGCACTCTGACTGTGGCTGACTCGTGTTTATATTTGTAGAAATTAAAGTCACTTGGTAAACTTTGTGGTCATGGTCGGTGGAACATGCCAACTTTGTCAATGCATTGCGCATAATAGCCACACCGAGCCACCAGTATTCTACCTTTTTTGAACATGCAAGATCATGCATAGTACATCTGCATTGTGATTGGACACTCTGACCATGGCTGACTCGTATTCTGATCAATAGAAGTAAAAGTCACTTGGATACATTTGTGGTCATGGTCAGTGGCACTTGCCAACTTTGTCAAGGCATTGCACGCAATAGCCACACCAAGCCACCATAATTCTACCTTGTTTATACCTGTAACGTCATGCCCAGAGAATCTGCACTGTGATTGGACACTCTGACCGTGGCTGACTCGTGTTATGATTCATAGCCGTTTAAGGTACTCGGTAAACATTATGGTCATGGTCAGTGGCACATGCCAACTTTGTCAAGGCATTGTGCACAATAGTCGTGCCTCGCCACCGGTTTTTTACCTTGCTTATACCTGGAAGGTCATGCCTAGTACATCTGAACTGTGATTGGGCACTCTGATTGTGGCTGACGCGTGTTACGATTCGTAGAAGATAAAGTCACTTGGTAAACTTTGTGGTCATGGTCAGTGGCACATGCCAACTTTGTCAAGGCATTACGCACAATAGCCGTGCCAAGACACCGGATTTTTACCCTAGTTTTACCTGCAAGGTCATGCAGATTAGATATGCACTTTCATTGGGCTCTCTGACTGTGGCTGATTTGTGTTACGATTCGTAGAAGTTAACGTCACTTGGTAAAATTTGTGGTCATGATCAGTGGCACATTCCAACTTTGTCAAGGCATTGCGCACAATAGCCACACCGAGCCACCAATGTTCTACCTTGTTTGCACCTGCACAATCATGCCTAGTACATCTGAACTTTATTTGGACACTCTGACTGTGGCTGACTCGTGTTACGATTCGTACAAGTCAAAGTCACTCGATAAACTTTGTGGTCATGGTCAGTGGCACATACCAACTTTGTCAAGGCATTGCGCACAATAGCCACAGTGAGCCACCAGTATTCTACCTTGTTTGTACCTTCAAGATCATGCCGAGTACATCTGCACTTTGATTGGACACTCTGACCCTGGCTTACTCGTGCTATGATCAATAGAAGCAAAACTCACTTTGATACATTTGTCGTCATGGTCAGTGGCACATGCCAACTTTGTCAAGGCATTTCACACAATAGCCACACCGAGCCACCAGTATTATATCTTATTTATACCCGTAAGGTCACGCCAAGTATCTCTACACTGTGATTGGAGATTCTGACCATGGCTGACTCGTGTTATGATTTATAGCGGTTTAATGTACTTGGTAAACTTTGTGGACATGGTCAGTGGCACATGCTATATTTGTCAAGGCATTACGCACAACATCCGTGCCAAGCCACCGGTTTTTTACCTTGCTTATAACTGCAAGGTCATGCATATTAGATGTGCACTGTGATTGGACACTCTGGCCGTGGCTGACTTGTGTTATGATCAATAGGAGTGAAAGTCACTTGGATACATTTGTGGTCATGGTCACTGGCACATGTCAACTTTGTCAAGGCATTGCGCACAATAGGCACGCCGAGCCACCAGTATTATACCTTTTTTTATACCTGCAAGTTCATGTGTAGTATATCTGCACCGTGGTTGGAAACTCAGACCGTGGCAGACTCGTGTTATGCATCATAAATATTTAAGGTGCTTGGTAAACTTTGTGGTCATGGTCAGTGGCACATGCCAGCTTTGTCAAGGCATTACGCAAAATAGCTGTGCCAAGCCACTGGTTTTTTACCTATTTTGTACCTGCAAGGTCATGCCTAGTACATCTGAACTGCGATCGGGCATTCTGATTGTGGCTGACTCGTGTTACGATTCGTAGAAAGTTAAAGTCACCTGGTAAACTTTGTGGTCATGGTCAGTGGCACATGTCAATTTTGTCAAGGCATTGCACACAATATCCACACCGCGCCACCAATATTATGCCTTGTTTGCATAAACACGATCATGCCTAGTACATCTGCACTGTGATTGGGCACTCTAACTATGGCTGACTCATGTTACGATTCATAGAAGTTAAACTCACTTGGATACATTTGTGGTCATGGTTAGTGGCACATGCCAACTTTGTCAAGGCATTGCAAACAATAGCCACACCGAGCCACCAGTATTCTACCTTGTTTGTACCTGCAAGATCATGCCCAGTATATATGCTCTGTGATTGGACACTCTGACCGTGGCTGACTCGTGTTATGATTCATAGCCATTTAAGGTACTTGGTAAACTTTGTGGTCATGGTCAGTGGCACATGCCGACTTTGTCAAGGCATTGCACACATAGCCGTGCCAAGCCACCGGTTTTCTACCTTGTTTATACCTGCAAGGTCATGCATCTTAGATGTACGTTGTGATTGGGCACTCTGACCCTGGCTGACTCGTGTTACGATTTGTAGAAGTTAAAGTCACTTGGTAAACATTGTGGTCATGGTCAGTGGTACATGCCAACTTTGTCAAGGTATTGCGCAAAATAGCCACGCTGAGCCACCAATATTCTACCTTGTTTGCACCTGCACGATCATGCCTAGTACATCTGCACTGTGATTGCACACTCTGCCCGTGGCTGACTCGTGTTATGACCACTAGAAGTAAAAGTCACTTGGATACAATTGTGGTCATGGTTAGTGGCACATAGCAACTTTGTCAAGGCATTGCGCACAGTAGCCACACCGAGCCACCAGTATTCTACCTTGTTTATACATGCAAGTTCATGCCTAGTATATCTGCACTGTGATTGGACACTCTGACCATGGCTGACTCATGTTATGATTCATAGCCGTTTAATGTACTTGGTAAACTTTGTGGTCATGGTCAGTGGCACAGGCCACCTTTGTCAAGACATTGCGCACAACAGCCGTGCCAAGCCACCGGTTCTTTACCTTGTTTATAACTGTAAGGTCATGCATATTAGATGTGTGCTGTGATTGGGAACTCTGACCGTGGCTGACTCATGTTACGATTCGTAAAAGTTAAAGTCACTTGGTAAACTTTGTGGTCATGGTCAGTGGCACATGCCAACTTTGTCAAGGCATTGCGCACAATAGCCACACCGAGCCACCAATATTCTACCTTGTTTGAACCTACAAGATCATGCCTAGTATATTTGCACTGTGATTGGACACTCTGACCGTGGCTGACTCGTGTTATGAACAATAGAAGTAAAAGTCACTTGGATGTATTTGTGGTCATAGTCAATGGCACATGCCAGCTTTGTCAAGGCGTTGCGCACAATTGCCACACCGAACCACAAGTATTCAATATTCTTTATACCTGCAAGATCATGCCTAGTACATCTGCACTGTAATTGGACACTCTGACTCTGGCTGACTTGTGTTATGATTAATAGAAGAAAAAGTCACTTGGATACATTTGTGGCCATGGTCAGTGGCACATGCCAACTTTGTCAGGGCATTGCGCACAATAGCCACACCGAGCCACCAGTTTTCTACCTTGTTTATACTTGCAATGTCATGCCCAATACATATACACTGTGATTGTACAATCTGACCGTGGCTGACTCGTGTTATGATTCAAAGCCATTTAAGGTACTTGGTAAACTTTGAGATCCTGGTCAGTGGCACATGCCAACTTTGTCAAGGCATTGTGCACAAAAGCCGTGCCATCCCACCGGTTTTTTACCGTGTTTGTACCTGCAAGGTCATGCCTAGTACATCTGAACTGTGATTTGCCACTCTGACTGTGGCTGGCTCGTGTTACAATTCGTAGAAGTTAAAGTCACTTGGTAAACTTTGTGGTCATGGTCAGTGGCACATGCCAACTTTGTCATGGCATTGCGCACAATAGCCACACCGAGCCATCAGTATTGTGCCTTGTTTGCACTTGCAATATCATGCCTAGTAAATCTCCACTGTCATTGGACACTCTGACCGTGGCTGACTTGTGTTAAGATCAATAGAAGTAAAAGTCACTTGGATACATTTGTTGTCATGGTCTGTGGCACATGCCAACTTTGTCAAGGTATTGTGCACAATAGCCACACCGAGCCACCAGCATTCTACCTTGTCTGTACCTGCAAGGTCATGCGCAATATATCTGCACTATGATTGGACACTCTGACCGTGGCTGACTTGTGTTATGATTCATAGCCGTTTAATATACTTGGTAAACTTTCTAGTCATAGTCAGTGACACGTGCCAACTTTGTCAAGGCATTGCGCACAACAGCCATGCCAAGCCACTGGTTTTTTACCTTGTTTGTACGTGCAAGGTGTCAACCGGCCTGAGGCAAATGGACTAGAAAACAGGGCCGACACAATAGCACCTGCCGTCCGCTCCTAGCATTTCAGTTAGGAGAAGATATCACCCTCAGGATCACGGTTCCACACTGAGCAGTTCCTAGGCAATCACTTGCTAGCAACTGTGTCCACTTAACACTTGGTCACTTTCGCGCGAGGTGCTAGTCAAAGACTAACTCCTTGGGCTTAGACCAACCAGTGTCTTCTTTATACAGTTCCTTAGTTGGACAACTCTGTGAGGAGCATCTAAGGCCAGATTGTGTAATTAGAATGAGGAATGATCCTGGTACATATAGTCCTAGGCCTGGCTTCTAAGGTGTGTGGGCAGTGACACTTTTGGGGTGGTCACTCCAAACCACCTCACCAGTCCGCCAATTGGCGCATCCACTGACCGCCAAGTGGCGCACTCTCCTCATGCATGGAGAAATGTCTAAGAAACTTCCCCTGTGCTAGAAGGT
>SZWC01000156.1:410995-426178 GCA_023375785.1 Penium margaritaceum | reverse complement strand
GTACCTCCATTAGCACCTCCTTGTCGAGCTTCCCATAAAGGAAGGCTGTCTTCACATCCATCTAGTGGATCTCAAGGTCTTTGGCGGCAGCGACAGCAAGCAGGGACCTGATGGAGGCAAACGTGACGACCGGTGCGAAGGTCTCATCGTACTAAGAACCTGCGCGCTGTGAGAACCCTTTCGCCACGACCCTTGCCTTGTACTTGTCAATGCTATCATCTTGCTTCCGCTTCAACCTGAGCACCCACTTTGAGCCCACCACGTGAGCGTTAGCGGGTCTGTCCACCAGCACCCATGTGCCATTTTCTTTGATGGACGCGAGCTCGCTGTCCACCGCCTCCTTCCACTTGGCCGCATTGGGCCTTGCCAGCGCTTCAGCCACAGTGAGTGGCTCTCCCTGAGCCAAACAGGACCAGCTCTGTCCAGTCCAGCTTCCAGTGTCAGCGTCGTACTTTGGAGTTTGTTTTCTTTGTCGTGTGCTGCGACATTGCATTGCTGGTGGATGTTTGCCATGCTGTTGCTCCTTTGGCGTTGGCTGCCCTGGAGTTGAATTTTCCTCTTTTGAAGAGCCAATGGCCTCCGAGCTGGTCTCAGAGGCCTCGGACGTCTCCGACTCGGTGTCGGAGCTCGCCGCTGCGTCAGCTTGCGCAGCCGCTCCCCCTGGCACACCACTCTTCTTCACGGCCTGCCGCACTGGCACCACTTGCCAGTTTTCAGGAGCTTGATCTCCTGACTCTAGCAGCACCAACCACTCTCCCTGTTTTGGATCTTCCGTGGGATCAAGCATCTCTTCCTTGCCTGGTTTCCTCTCGTCAAAGGTTACATCCCGGCTGGTGATGAGTCTTCTTCTTGCCAGGTCCCACAAGCGATATGTCTTGTGGGCCGTCTCATAGCCCACTATGACGCACTTTCGTGCTCTTGAATCCAGCTTGCCGGCACCCTCACCCGCCTGGATCTTTGCCCATGCGATGCAGCCGAATACCTTCAGGCGTGATGCGTCCGGCTTCTTCCCTGACCAAACGTCTTGTGGTGTCATCTGTTGCTTTCCCTTCTTCTTTCCGCGCCTGCCCAGAGCAGCCGCAAGAGTCAGGTTGACGAGATAGCATGACGTTCTTGCCGCTTCCGCCCAGAACCGCGGTGGAAGCTTTGCATCAAAGAGCATGCTACGCACCATGCCGAGGATGGTCTGATTCATCCGTTCGGCAACACCATTGCTCTGCGGCGTGTAAGGCGTTGTGGGCTGGTGGCTGATCCCATGTTGCCTCAACCAGCCCTTGCATGCCTCGTACTCTCCACCGTTGTCCCTTCGCATCGCTTTGACTTTCTTTCCGGTCTGCCGCTCCACCATGGCGACAAACTCCTGCAACTTTTCTCTGACCTCTCCCTTTGCTTTGAGGAAGAAGATCCACACCTTGCGGCTATGGTCATCCATGAAGGTCAGAAAATACTTGCTACCACCATTTGACGCCGTGCAAAAGGGTCCGCACACGTCGGTGTGAATGAGGTCAAGGGCTGATTCTGCGCGGCGACCATTGCGCTCAAAGCTCGTTCGCTTGGTCTTGCCTTGGAGGCAAGGTTCACACAGGCTGCCACATCCAACCGCATTCTTCTTGCAACCATCCATGCCACGGACCAGCTGTTGTTGCTGGATGACTTGGAGTGTGCTGTTTGCCACATGCCCAAAGCGTCTATGCCATAGATCAGCGTCTTCATCTTTTGCGGCAGAGGATGTTTTTTCAGTTTTCGTTGGTGTGCTCTCCTGCGTGGGTGTCGAGACCACTGCCTCCGCTGCACCCGCATGGCCCTCCTTTTCGGAGCTCTTTGCTGCCGTTGTCTGCAGTACGTAGAGTCTGTCAACCCGTGGAACCTGTGCCACGAGATCTTTGTTGGCGTATTAGACCTTGATGTCTTCGTTCCTGGTGATGACCGCCTTCTTCTGCGTGAACACCACCGTCATGTCGTTGTCCGTTATTTTTTACACGGACAGAAGGTTTGCCACAAAGGAGGGCATGTAGACCATGTTACATAGCCGTAGATCCTTCTCCGCACCATTGAGGCTGATGCTCACCAGCTTGTCGCCCACGCCCTTTGTGTTCACGACGCTACCGTTTGCGCATCTGAACCGCCGATCGGTGGGGCCGATGGAGACAAATCCAGCCTGGTCGTTGCTAGAGTGATGATCGGTGCCGGAGTCAAGCCCAAAAGCTCCTGGCCTGAGCAGCGCCGCTCCTTTTTCTGGAGGCGTGCTCTGTACCATCATGTTCGTAGCTTCTTTTCCACCCTTTTTGTTGCCTTTGTTCCCAACGCTTCCGCTGTCTTCCTTCTTTGGCGATCTGCATTTTCTTGCCGAGTGCCCAGGTTTGCCGCAANGCACATCTGAACCGCCGATCGGTGGGGCCGATGGAGACAAATCCAGCCTGGTCGTTGCTGGAGTGATGATCGGTGCCGGAGTCGAGCCCAAAAGCTCCTGGCCTGAGCAGCGCCGCTCCTTTTGCTGGAGGCGTGCTCTGTGCCATCATGTTGGTGGCTTCTTTGCCACCCTTTTTGTTGCCTTTGTTCCCACCGCTTCCGCCGTCTTCCTTCTTTGGCGACCTGCACTCTCTTGCCCAGTGCCCAGGTTTGCCGCAGTTGCGGCAGTTACCCTGTCGCTTGGGAGCCTTGCCGCCATTGTTGCCTCCGCCGCCACCGCTTCTGCTGCCGCCTTTCTGACCAGAGGCTGACCCTTTGCTCCCGCGGCCACCGTAGCGTGCGGCATAGGCTGAGAAGTTAGCCTCACTTCCGCTGCGGCGCATGGCCTCGTTTCGCACGTACTCGGACACTGCCGTGTACGTCAGGTCGTCCTCCTTCCAGCCGCCCATGGCGGTGATCATTGGACTCCAGCTCTCCGGTAGCGCCATGAGGAGAATCATGGCTTGCATGTTCTCGTCAAGGTCCCAGTTCATCTGGCGAGCCTCGCCAAAGTCTTTCAAACTCCTGTAGGAAATCGGGGATTGATTCGCCCTCATTCACCCGCATGCTGATCAGCCGTTGTAGGATGAATAGTCTGTTCGCGAGGGAGGTGGATTGGTGCACGCGCTTGAGCTTGTCGTAAGCTTCGGAAGCCAGCGTGTACCCGGCAATGATGGGAACATACTTCTTGGCTATCGCGTTGCTGAGGAATGACATTACAATATCATTTCGATCCATCCAAGCCTCATGCTCAGATGTGCCTTCCACGGGAACCTGCTCCTCTCCCTTCAGTAGCTTGATAAAGCCGCGCACTTTCATCGCCAGCTCAAACTGCCATCTCCAAAGGGGGAAGTCAATCCCCTCAAGAATGGGGATTCCTCCCAGGGGTCCAAGACCTTGCGGCAGTGACATAGCACTCACATTTGCTCCAGTGGTCTGCCCTGTGGTAGCCACTGTTAAGCTTGAGGACTGCCCTGCGGCAGCCCCCACTCCTCCCGATGGGTCAACCATTTTTGTTGCCTTTGTCTGCTTCCCACGTCTCTGCTGCGTTGAGGCCGATGTAGGCTGATGTTAGCTGATGTCTGCTACCGGTTTTAGGATGCAGATCCGTTGCTTACCCCTTCAGCCGATGTTCACCTGCAGACAGAGAAGATATCTACACCAACATACCCAGGGTCTTGCCACCAAGGGCAGAGCTTGTCCTGGTCGGGACTCAAGGGTCGTGCCTCCAAGGGCAGAGCTTTTCCTTGGTCCCTGTGTGTTGAGTGCAGACCAAGCCGTTGAAGTTGATGAAGCTGATGGAGCTGATGGAGCTGATGGAGCAAGCGTGCGCACCTAGAGAGAGCATACCAGAGTTGAGCAAAGCGTGCCTTACAACTGGTCAGTGTGGGCCCATAACCCTTTGTCAACCGGCCTGAGGCAAAGGGACTAGAAAACAGGGCCGACACAATAGCACCTGTCGTCCGCTCCTAGCATTTCAGTTAGGAGAAGATATCACCCTCAGGATCACGGTTCCACACTGAGCAGTTCCTAGGCAATCACTTGCTAGCAACTGTGTCCACTTAACACTTGGTCACTTTCGCGCGAGGTGCTAGTCAAAGACTAACTCCTGGGGCTTAGNTAATTAGAATGAGGAATGATCCTGGTACATATAGTCCTAGGCCTGGCTTCTAAGGTGTGTGGGCAGTGACACTTTTGGGTTGGTCACTCCAAACCACCTCACCAGTCCGCCAATTGGCGCATCCACTGACCGCCAAGTGGCGCACTCTCCTCATGCATGGAGAAATCTCTAAGAAACTTCCCCTGTGCTAGAAGGTCAAAAAACCTCCTGCGCACATCAAGGCTTGATCGCAGGACCTGTTGTCCCTAAGTCGAACATGCTATCCGTTGCGCTACACTTCTGGTGTCTCGCTTGGACTTGCACCACGAAGAAGGTTTGGAGGACTTACTCCAAGAGAGCAGTGCATGCCCAACCTGTCCGTCAACCCATAGCAGTGGCCATGGGGCATAGAAGAACAACACAAGGTCATGCATATTATATGTGCGCTGTGATTGGGCACTCTGACCGTGGCTGACTCGTGCTACGATTCGTAGAAGTTAAAGTCACTTGGTAAACTTTGTGATCATGGTCAGTGGCACATGCCAACTTTGTCAAGGCATTGCGTACAATAGCCATAGTCAGAGTGCCCAATCATATGTCAGTGGCATATGCAAACTTTGTCAAGGCATTGCGCACACTAGCCATGCCAAGCCACCGGTCTTGTACCTTGTTTATACCTGCAAGGTCATGTACAATAGATGTGCACTATGATTGGGCACTCTGACTATGGCTATTGTGAGCAATGCCTTGACAAAGTTGGCATGTGCCACTGACCATGACCACAAAGTTTACCAAGTACCTTAAACGGCTATGAATCATAACGCGAGTCACCCACGGTCAGAGTGTCCAGTCACAGTGCAGATATACTGGGCATCACCTTGCAGGTATAAACAAGGTAGAATACTGGTGGCTCGGTGTGGCTATTGTGCGCAATGGCTTGACAAAGTTGGCATGTGCCACTGACCATGACCACAAACGTATCCAAGTAACTTTTACTTCTACGAATCGTAACACGCGTCAGCCACGGTCAGAGTGCACAATCACTGCGTACATGTAATATGCATGACCCTGCAGGTATAAAAAGAGTAAAAAACTGGTGCCTCGGCAGGGCTTTTGTGCGCAATGCCTTGACAAACTTGGCATGTCCAAATGACCATGACCACAAAGTTTACCAAGTACCTTAAACGGCTACGAATCATAACACGAGTCAGCCACGGTCAGAGTGTCCATTCACAGTCGAGATATACTGGGCATGACCTTGCAGGTATAAACAATGTAGAATAGTGGTCGCTCGGTGTGGCTATTGTGCGCAATGCCTTGACATATATGGCATGTGACACTCACCATGACCACAGATGTATCCAAGTGATTTTTCCTTCTATTTATCATAATACGATTCAGCCACGGTCAGAGTGTCCAATCACTGTGCAGATGTACTAGGCATGATCTTGAAGGTACAAATAAGGTAGAATACTGGAGGCTTGGTGTGGCTATTGTGCGGAATGCCTTGACAAAGGTGGCATGTGCCACTGACCATGACCACAAAGTTTGCCAGGTGACTTTAACTTCTACGAATCGTAACACGAGTCAGCAACGTTTTGAGTGCCCAATCATAGTTCATATGTACTAGACATGACCTTGCAGTCATAAACAAGGTAGAATACTCGTGGCTCGGTGTGGCTATTGTGCACAATGCCTTGAGAAAGTTGGCACGTGCCACTGACCATTACCACAGATGTATCCAAGTGAAATTTACTTCTATTGATCATAAAATGAGACAGCCACGGTCAGAGTGTCCAATCACAGTGCAGATGTACTAGGCATGATCTTGCAGGTTCAAACAAGGTAGAATAATGGTGGCTCGGTGTGGCTATTATGCGCAATGCCTTGACAAAGTTGGCATGTGCCACTGACAATGACGACAAAGTTTACCAAGTGACTAACTTCTACGAATCATAACACGAGTAAGCCACGGTTAGAGTACCCAATCACAGTGCATATGTACTAGGCATGACTTTGCAGGTATAAACCAGTAGAATACTGGTGGCTCGGTGTGGATATTGTGCGCAATACTTTGACAAAGGTGGTATGTGCCACTGACCATCACCTCAAAGTTTACCAAGTGACTTGAACTTCTACGAATTGTAACACGAGTCAGCCACGGTCAGAGTGCCCAATCATAGTGCACATCTAACATGCATGACCTTGCAGGTATAAACAGGGTAAAAGACCGGTGTCTTGGCACGGCTATTGTGCGCAATGGCTTGACAAAGTTGGCATGTGCCACTGACCATGACCACAACGTTTACCAAATACCTTAAACGGCTATGAATCATAACACGAGTCGGATTCGTCCACGTACGATGTCCTCCTCGCAAACGACTGGTTGACGCCATACGACGTTATAATTTTGCTCGGGGGAAAATGCATGATGTTGCACGATGATGACGGGGCGCCATCATATGTCCCGCTTCAATTTGAAGCAACGGAAGTGCCACATCAGCGACACGCTTGATTGCTGACGGGGCACGCCCCTCCCACCAGCCGCCCAGCGCATGCGGACAATCAATCCACCGGAGCATGATGCACGAGAATCGTTGCTGACGCACTCGCATCGTCCACAGACAGCAGCGACTCTCCGGAGGATCATGCACCGCATCCGATGGAGGTGCATGCCCGCACCACGCGACGCATGCAAACGTCGGCTGGAACTTCGGAAGACATCGTCTTCTTACACGAACGCGTCTTCATGCGATCACAGGGGATTAGTGATGACCGTCCCACACATCGACATGACCTGGAACCTGACATGCCCATTGTCCTCCTACGACCATGGCGGCACGCTCATCCCGCCCGACCGCCCCGGATCACTCGGGTGGCGTCTCGCGGATCTCAACGGCAGCCCTCAAATTATCGCTCCTAAAGTTCACACCGTTTACGCAGCCCACAGTCAACGACAGAGACAGCCACAGTTCTGAATACTCTGGATGACACTCACCACGCGTCCACTACTGGAGAACGGCGACAGACCGACACCACCAGCTCCACGCCAAACATGGCCCACACCGACTGGGCACAATACGAGTACGGACTTGCTCAATACACGGCGAACGCCGCTGCTACCTCTGAGTTCGAAGCCCGCACACTAGCAGCGTTTCTTACTATGGCAGAGGCGGAAGACCTTCTCCACACGTTGCGTATAGACGACCCCTGCCCGGCACCCCCACCCTCACCGGGAGTACCTGACCTCCATAGTAGCAAGGCGCTGTGGCAAGCATTCGCGCTTCACAACACCCAGAACAGAGCATGGGGTGGCAGAGTAAAGTGTCCAATCAAAGTGTAGATATACTGGGCATGACCTTGCAGGTACAAAAAAGGTAGAATACAGGTGGCTCAGTGTGGCTACTGTGCGCAATGCCTTGACAAACTTGGCATGTGCCACTGACCATGACCACAAATATATCCAAGTGACCATTACTTCTATTGATCATAACACGAGTCAGCCACGGTCAGAGTGTCAAACCATAGTGCAGATGTACTAGGCATGATCTTGCACGAATAAACAAGGTACACTACTGGTGGCTTGGTGTGGCTATTGTGCGCAGTGCCTTGACATGGTTGGCATGTGCCACTGACAAAGACCACAAAGTTTACCAAGTGACTTAAAAATCTACGAATCGTAACACGAGTCAGCCACGGTCGAAGTGTTTACTCACAGTGCAAATGTACTAGGTATTATCTTCCAGGTACAAACAAGGTAGAATACTGGTGGCTTGGCACAGCTATTGTGCGTAATGCCTCGACAAAGTTGGCATGTGCCACTGACCATGACCACAAATGTATCCCAGTGACTTTTACTTCTATTGGTCATAACACAAGTCAGCCACGGTCAGAGTGTCTAATCACAGTACAGATATACTGGGCATAACCTTGCAGGTACAAACAAGGAAGAATACTGGTGGCTCGGTGTGGCTATTGTGCGCAATGCCGTGACAAAGTTGGCATGTGCCACTAACCATGACCACAAATGTATCCAAGTGACTTTTACTTCTATTGATCATAACACGAGTCAGCCACGGTCAGAGTGTCCAATCATAGTGCACATCTAATATACATGAACTTGCAGGTATAAACAGGGTAAAAAAACCGGTGTCTTGGCACGGCTATTGTGCGCAATGCCTTGACAAAGTTGGCATGTGCCACTGACCATGACCACAAATGTATCCAAGTGACTTTTACTTCTATTGATAATATTTGGAGTCGGCCATGGTTAGAGTGTCCAATCATAGTGCAGATATTTTGCACATGACCTTGATGGTACAAACAATGTATAATACTGGTGGCTCGGTGTGGCTATTGTGCGCAATGCCTTGACAAAGTTGGCATGTGCCACTGACCATGACCACAAACGTTTACCAAGTGACTTCAACTTCTACGAAGCATAACACGAGTCAGCCACGGTCAGAGTGTCCAATCGCAGTTCAGATGTACTATGTATGACCTTGCATGTATAAACAGGGTAAAAACCCAGTGGCATGGCACGGCTATTGTGCGCAATGCATTGACAAAGTTGGCATGTGCCACTGACTATGACCACAAAGTTGACCAAGTACCTTAAACGGCTATGAATCATAACACGCGTCAGCCACGGTCAGAGTGTCCAATCATAGTGCAGATGTACTAGGCTTGATCTTGCAGGTGCAATCAAGGTAGAAAACTGGTGGCTCAGTGTGGCTATTGTGCACAATGCCTTGACAAAATTGGCATGTGCCACTGACCATGACCACAAACAAATCCAAGTTACTTTTTCTTCTATTGATCATAACACGAGTCAGCCACGGTCAGAGTGTCCAATCACAGTAAAGATGTACTATGTATGATCTTACAAGTACAAACAAGGTATAATACTGGTGGCTCGGTGTGGCTATTGTGTGCAATGCATTGACAAAGTTGGCATGTGGAACTGACCATGACCACAAATGTATCCAAGTGACTTTTACTTCTATTGATCATGTTTCGAGTCAGCCACGGTCAGAGTGTCCAATCATAGTACAGACATTTTGGGCATGACCTTGCTGGTACAAACAATGTAGAATACTTGGGGTTCGGTGTGGCTATTGTGCGCAATGCCTTGACAAAGTTGGCATGTGCCACTGACCATGACCACAAAAGTTTACCAAGTGACTTTGACTTCTACGAAGCATAGCACAAGTCAGCCACGGTCAGAGTGTCCAATCGCAGTTCAGATGTACTAGGCATGACCTTGCAGGTATAAACAAGGTAAAAATGCGGTGGCATGGCACGGCTATTGTGCGCAATGCCTTGACAAAGTTGGCATGTGCCACTGACCATGACCACAAAGTTTACCAAGTACCTTAAACGGCTATGAATCATAACATGAGTCAGCTACGGTCAGAGTGTTCAATCACAGTGCAGATGTACTAGGCATGATCTTACAAGTGCAAACAAGGTAGAATACGGGTGGTTCGGTGTGGCTATTGTGCGCAATGCCTTGACAAAGTTGCCTTGTGCCACTGACCATGACCACAAAGTTTACCAAGTGACTTTAACTTCTAGGAATCGTAACACGAGTCAGCCACGGTCAGAGTGTCAGATCACAGTGCAGATATACTGGGCATTACCTTGTAGGTATAAGCAAGGTAGAATAGTGGTGGCTTGGTGCGGCTATTGTGCGCAATGTCTTGACATAGGTGGCATGTGCCACTGATTATGACCACAAAGTTTACCAAGTGACTTGAACTTCTACAAATGGTAACACGAGTCAGCCACGGTCAGAGTGCCCAATCACAGTTCAGATGTACTGGGCATGACCTTGCAGGTATAAACAGGGTAAAAACCCGGTGGCTTGGCACGGCTATTGTGCGCAATGCCTTGACAAATTTGGCATGTGCCACTGACCATGACCGCAAAGTTCACCAAGTACCTTAAACGGCTATGAATCATAACACGAGTCAGCCACGGTCAGAATGTCCAATCACAGTTCAGATGTACTAGGCATGATCTTACACGTACAAAAAAGGTAGAATACTGGTGGCTCGGTGTGGCTATTGTGCGCAATGCCTTGACAAAGTTGGCATGTGCCACTGACCATGACCACAAACGTTTACCAAGTGACTTGAACTTCTACGAAACATAACACGAGTCAGCCACGATCAGAGTGTCCAGTCGCAGTTCAGATGTACTAGGCATGACCTTGCAGGTATAAACAGGATACAAACCCGGTGGCATGGCACGGCTATTGTGCGCAATGCATTGACAAAGTTGGCATGTGCCACTGACCATGACCACAAAGTCTACCAAGTACCTTAAACGGCTATGAATCATAACACGAGTCAGCCACGGTCATAGTGTTCAATCAGAGTGCAGATCGACTAGGCATGCTCTTACAGGTGCAAACAAGGTAGAATACTGGTGGCTCGATGTGGCTATTGTGCGCAATGCCTTGACAAAGTTGGCATGTGCCACTGACCATGACCACAACGTTTACCAAGTGACTTTAACTTCTACGAATCGTAAAACGAGTCAGCCACGGTCAGAGTGTCAAATCACAATGCAGATATACTGGGCATGACCTTGCAGGTATAAGCAAGGTAGAATACTGGTGGCTCGGTGTGGCTATTTTGTGCAATGCTTCGACAAAGGTGGCATGTGCCACTGACCATGACCATACCATTTACCAAGTGACTTTCACTTCACTGAAAGGTAACACGAATCAGCCACGGTCAGAGTGCCCATTCACAGTGCAGATGTACTAGGCATGACCTTGCAGGTGTAAACAGGGTGAAAAACCGGTGGTTTGGCATGGCTATTGTGCACAAAGCCTTGAAAACTCTGGCATGTGCCACTGAACATGACCGCAAAGTTTACCAAGTACCTTAAACGGCTATGAATCATAACACGCGTCAGCCACGGTCAGAGTGTCCAACCACAGTTCAGATGTACTAGGCATGATATTACAAGTGCAAACAAGGTAGAATACTGGTGGCTCGGTATGGCTCTTGTGCGCAATGCCATGAAAAAGTTGGCATGTGCCGCTGACCATGACCACAAAGTGACCAAGTGACTTTAACTTCTACGAAACATAACACGAGTCAACCACGGTCAGAGTGTCCAATCACAGTGCAGATGTACTAGGCATGATCTTACAGTTGCAAACAAGGTACAATACTGGTGGCTCAGTGTGGCTATTGTGTGCAATGCCTTGACAAAGTTGGCATGTGCCACTGACCATGACCACAAAGTTTACCAAGTGACTTTAACTTATACAAATCGTAACACGAGTCAGCAACGGTTAGAGTGTCCAATCACAGTGCAGACAAACTGGACATGATCTTGTAGGTGCAAACAAGGTACAATATTGGTGCCTCGGTGTGGCTATTGTGCGCAATGCCTTAACAAAGTTGGCATGTGCCACTGACATTGACCACAAAGTTTACCAAGTACCTTAAACGGCTATGAATATAAACACGAGTCAGCCACAGTCAGAGTGTCCAATCAAAGTGCGGATATACTGGACATGACTTTACACATATAAACAAGGCTGAATACTGGTGGCTCGGTGTGGCTATTGTGCGCAATGCATTGACAAAGTTGGCATGTGCCACTGACCATGACCACAAATTTTACCAAGTGACTATAACTTCTACGAATTGTAACACGAGTAAGCCACGGTGAGAGTGTCCATTCACAGAGCATATGTACTAGGCATGACCTTGCGGGTACAAACAATATATAATACTGATGGCTCGATGTGGTTGTTGTGCGCAATGCCTTGACAAAGGTGGCATGTGCCACTGACCATGACCGCAAAGTTTACCAAGTACCTTAAACGGCTATGCATTATAACACGAGTCAGCCACGGTCAGAGTGCCCATTCACAGTGTAGATATACTGGGCATGACTTTGCAGGTATAAACAAGGTAGAATACTGGTGGCTCGGTATGGCTATTATGCACAATGCCTTGACAAAGTTGGCATGTGCCACTGACCATGACCACAAATGTATCCAAGTGACTTTTACTTCTATTGATCATAACACGAGTCAGCCACGGTCAGAGTGTCCAATCACAGTGCAGATGTACTAGGCATGATCTTGCAGGTTTAAACAAGGTAGAATACTGGTGGCTCGGTGTGGCTTTTGTGCGCAATGCCTTGACAAAGGTGGCATGTGCCACTGACCATGACCACAAATGTATCCAAGTAATATTTACTTCTTTTGATCATAACACGAGTCAGCCACGGTCAGAGTGTCCAATCACAGTGCAGATGTACTAGGCATGATCTTGCAGGTTTAAACAAGGTAGAATACTGGTGGCTTGGTGTGGCTATCGAGCGCAATGCCTTGACAAAGTTGGAATGTGCCAGTGACCATGACCACAAAGTTTACCAAGTACCTTAAACGGCTATGAATCATAACACGAGTCAGCCACGGTCAGACTGTCTAATCACAGTGTGGATATACTGGGCATGATTTTGCAGGTACAAATTAAGTAGAATACTGGTGGCTCGGTATGGCTGTTGTGCGCAATACCTTGACAAAGTTGGCAGGTGCCATTGACCATGACCACAACGTTTACCACGTGACTTTAACTTCTACAAATCATAACACGAGTTAGACACCGTGAGAGTGTCCAATCACAGTGCAGGTATACTCAAAATGACCTTGCACGTACAAACAAGGTAGAATACTGGTGGCTCGGTGTAGCTGTTGTGCACAATGCCTTGACAAAGTTGGTATGTGCCACTGACCATGATCACAAAGTTTACCAAGTACCTTAAACGACTATGAATCATAACACGAGTCAGCCACGGTCAGAGTGTCCAATCACACTACATATATACTGGGCATGATCTTTCAGGTATAACAAAGGTAGAATACTGGTGGCTCGGTGTGGCTATTGTACGCAAAGCATTGACAAAGTTGGCATGTGCCACAGACCATGACCACAGAGTTTACCAAATGACTAACTTCTACGAGTCATAACATGAGTCAGCCACGGTTAGAGTGTCCAACCATAGTGCAGATGTACTAGGAATGATCTTGCAGGTGCAAACACGGTGGAATACTGGTGGCTCAGTGTGGCTATTGTGCGCATTGCCTGGAGAAAGTTGGCATGTGCCACTAACCATTACCACAAAGTTTACCAAGTGACTTTAACTTCTACGAATCGTAACACGAGTAAGCCACAGTCAGAGTGTCCATTCACAGTGCATATGTACTCGGCATGACCTTGCAGGTACAAACAATGTATTATACTGGTGGCGCGTTGTGGCTGTTGTGCACAATGCCTGAACAAAGTTGGCATGCGCCATTGACCATGACCGCAGAGTTTACCAAGTACCTTAAACGACTATGAATCATAACACGAGTCAGCCATGGTCAGAGTGTCCAATCAAAGTGCAGACATATGGGGCATAATCTTGCAGGTACAAACAAGGTAGAATACTGGTGGCTCGGTGTGGCTTTTGTGCGCAATGCCTTGAGAAAGTTGGCATGCGCCACTGACCATGACCACAAACTTTACCAAGTGACTTCAACTTCTACAAATCATAACACCAGTCAGACATGGTCAGAGTGTCCAATCACAGTGCATATCTAATATGCATGACCTTATATGTATAAACAAGGTAGAATACTGGTGGCTCGGTGTGGCTGTTGTGCGCAAAGCCTTGACAAAGTTGGCGTGTGCCACTGACCATGACCACAAATGTATCCAAGTGACTTTTACTTCTATTGATCATAACACGAGTCAGCCACGGTCAGAGTGTCCAATAACAGTGCAGATTTACTAGGCATAATCTTTCAAGTGCAAACAAGGTACAATACTCGTGGCTCGGTGTGGCTATTGTGCGCAATGCCTTTATAAAGTTGGCATGTGCCACCTGTCGGAAATAAAGAAGAGAAACCAGCAAAGAGACTGGAGCACATCCGAGCATACGCAATAAAGAGAACTGCATGAATCTCAACGGACACGCACGAACGAGATCCGTGGACCAACAATGCCACGACCTGAGGACTTGAAGAAACTTGACAAACTACGATGCGGCGAAACTACCGCCACACGTCGCTCGCATTAGATGAGCTAGCGCTTCCACCACGCAAGGGTTCTAGCAAGACCGAGTGCATTTATTTAGGTACTCTACATTTGTATCCTCTTTCGCTTCCGCTATTATATCAATCACTCGTTTCCTTCACCTTTCCTCGCAACTTTCATTGCCTCCTTCCTTCAGTCATCTACCTCGCTCGCATCGCTCAGCTCCATAACCTGTTACTGCTAATTTGCTCATAAATTGCTTTCGTCAGCACCGTATGCTCGCTCGTGGCGCACCCCTGAAGCCTCACAATCCTGACACTGTATCAGAGCCCTAGGTTTCCAGCTTTGGTTACCCGGTCACCATGATTCCAGTCATCGTTTTTGCAGTTGCAACTGTGGTCGTTTGCCTGCTTCCGCCGCGCGCCACGCCAGACAAGGACAATGCGGACGATGACTCCGCAACTGAGCCCTCCTTCCTGGACGTTGCCCAAATCTCCATTCAAGATGGAGAACCTCCTCCGTTGACACTTCTTCAGATATCAGACTCCCTCTACATTGAACAAGTCCTCGATTCAGGGTGTGTCATTCATGCACTCGAAGATGCTGACGTCACCACACCGCAGGCAACACCAGTAACTATCACTGGTGCAACCAATGGGAATGACATCGCTCTGCTGCTACTCCACTACACTCTCGTCTCCGGCAGCACCAAGTGGACAGACACGGAGCTACCACACCCCTCACCTTCGACCCAATCTCCTCTCAGGTCATCAACTTCAGAAGGAAGGATTGAACATCTTCTTCCCCGCCTACGGGTCGGAGGTCGAACTGACGAAAGCTGACAACAAATCACTGGCAACCTTCACCGTACGCAACAATCTCTATCGACTGCAGATTCCCCGCACAACAGCGATCTTTGCCATCAAAACTGATGCTCAGCCCTCCACCTGTGATTGCCGCAGCCTCTCTCATCCTCTGCTCTTGCATCATCACCGCCTTGGTCATCCAAACTTTAATGCGCTTCTCTGTCTTCAGGCCAAAAATATGGTGAAAGGCCTGCCATCCCTGTCTCCTCTAACC
>SZWC01000156.1:388563-410872 GCA_023375785.1 Penium margaritaceum | reverse complement strand
GTCTCGTAGGACCACCTTGCACTGCCTGCAGTCTTGGCAAACTGAAAGCATCTCCTCACCCTCCTCAAGCTGCCCGGGCAGCAAAACCTCTTGACATCCTCCACATGGACCTTGTGGGACCAATTCGCCCCACCTCTCTTCAAGGCTATGAGTACTTCCTCGCCATTGTGGACGACCTTTCTTGCTTTGGCGCCACAATCCCTGGCAAGTCCAAAGCTGATGCCAAGCCTGCGTTCATCAAGTGGGCAAAGTATCAAATGAGCCGCCTCAACCGGTCCATTGGGAAAAACTGGACAGACAGAGGTGGTGAATTCCTGTCTCATGAACTTTGTGAATTCCTGGCAGAGCACGGCATTGGACACGAGATGAGTGTACAAGAAGCACCAGAGTAGAACGGAGTGGTAGAAAGACATAATGGGATCCTGGTCGCCCTCACTCGCACTCTCCTTGTGCATGCGGGAGCACCAGAAACCTTCTGAACCTATGCACTCCGTTATGCCACCAGAGTACACAACTATTATCTAGCCAAGCATCTTCCTGACATCCCACCAGCAGAACTTTGGCCGGGATACAAGCCAGATGTCTCCAAACTCTGATTTTGGGGCTCTACAACCTACGTCCTGCTCAACAAAGCTGACAGAGCTCACGCGCATCTCTCCAAAGTTGGACCACGAGCCACGCGCCGCATGTTCGTTGGGTTCGCCCTCAACTCCTCTTGCTACCTGTTCTATGAGCCCGAACTCAAACGGGAAACCTGCATCACACATGTCCATTTCGACAAAATTACTCCCTTCTTCCGTCAATCCGCGCCCATCTCCACTACTCCTCTGACCTGGACACTCTTCCCCGAACAACCTACAGCTCCGACCATCTTTCCTCCACCAGTCACTCCATCCACGCCAGCAACCCCTCCAACGGCATCCACTCCACCACCACCGTCTCCCACACCCTCTCGTGTTCAATCACAATCAGTCTTGTTCCCGCCTCTCACTCCTCTCACTTCTGACGATGACTATGAAACCATCTCTGAACATCTTCCACCCCTCGGGCGTCCACTTCCCTCAATAGCAGCAGTTCCCCCTCTAGCCGCAACAGCATATCACCAACAACAGAAGCAGCAGACACACAAGGGTCTGCAGAAGTTGTAGTATCTGGGACACCTACCTCAAGAATCCTGCCAGTAGCAGAACCAATGCTTCGTCGGTCCTCTAGAAACAAAACACAGCCTCTCTTATCACCATAACCGACAGAGATTGAGAACTTAACATCCAGGAAGATCGTCATGTTGAACTCCTTCGAACCTCATTCCTGCCGTCCTGGGTTGCAGCCGGAGATGGTCTCAACATCCTTTGTCGACCAACTCCGCCCATGCATACTCGGCGCCGACGCCATTCCCCCATTCCTCTTCTCAGTACCATCATCACCACAGCTCCCATTGCTACCCCCAGTACATATGCTGAGGCCGTGAATGGGCCCCAAGCAGACCAGTGGCGGACCGCCATTGCGAAGGAACTGGCCTCCTTCAAAGCAACATCCACCTAAACTGACGTTCCTTGGCCACCCCACACCAATGTGGTCACAGGCAAATGGGTCTTCCGTGTCAAGACTCATTTGGGGAAGCCAACAAAACTCAAGGCTCGCTATGTGAAAAAGGGATTAACACAGCGATACGGCGTGAACTTCTTTGACACCTTCTCACCCACTGCCAAGCTGACCACTCTACGAGCCCTGCTGTACATTGCACCCACTGAAGATGTGGGACTGCATGCCATGGATGTGTCCACTGCCTTTCTCCAAGGAGATCTGCACAAAACTATCTACCTGGCGTGTCGCGAAGGCTACACTCCAGACCAGCCTAACACTGTCTGGAAGCTGCATAGCCCAGTCTATGGCCTCAAACAATCTCCTCGGGAATGGCATGCCAAGCTTCGAGCAACTCTCCTTGCCCTGGGATTCACGGTCTCCACTGCCAATCCCAGTGAGTTCCTCCGTTCATGCCCTGATGAGCAGACCTATATTTTGGCCTACGTGGACGACCTCGCTCTTGCCTCCAACAATCCCGGTGCTCTCCAGGGTCTAAAGCAAGCACTTATAGGACGTTTTACCATGAAAGACCTTGGGGAACTGACCCATTACCTGGGGATTGACATCAAGAGGGATCGGGAAAGGCGACTCGTCACTCTCTCTCAAGAGCCATATATTGCTACACTCCTGAAGCACTTCGGGCTCGAGCACAGCAATGGGGCTCCAACCCCCATGCCAGTGGACCACAAACTCACCTCACCAGCATACACAGTCTCATCACCTTCCCCATAACCCCATCCTAAACTGGTGGGATCCTTGATGTATGCAATGGTCTGCACTCGACCCGACCTCCCCTTCCCTCTCAGTGTATTGTCACGATATGTTGGACATGGCAATCACAGTGACCAGCACTGGAAGGCAACAAAGCGAGTTCTCAGGTATCTAGGAGAAACCGCATCTTTGTATCTTAACCTGGGCGGTACTCAGCCAACTACACTAGAGGGATACAGTGACTCCTCCTAGGCTGATGACCAAGCCAACCAAAAGTCATCACAGGGTTACGGCTTCCACCTTGGCTCCGGATTGATCAGCTGGCAATCCACCATGTCCTCTTCTGTCTCACTCTCCTCTTGTGAAGCAAAACTGTATGCAGGTACCATGGCTACCCAAGAAGCCATCTGGCTGAAACACCTGCTGTAGGACCTTGGATATCTGCAATCACATCCGGTTTTATGGTGCGACAATCAGAGCACCCTCGTTCTCACAGAGAACCCAGTCTACCATGGACGAACCAAGAACATTGAGCTGCGCTACTTCTTCATCAAGAAGAAAGTGCAGGTAAAAGAGCTCCTGGTTCAGCATGTGGCCTCAAAGGCTAACAGGGCTAACATCTTCACCAAAGCCCTATACCAGGCACAACATGCAACCCTGGTATACCTTCTAGGTCTCAGAACCAAAGACATCTCAAGCTTCCACGCTGGTTCCCATTCACAGGGGGTGTCGTAAATAAAGAAGAGAAACCAGCGAAGAGACCGGAGCACATCCGAGCATACGCAATAAAAATAACTGCACGAATCTCAACGGACACGTACGAAAGAGATCCGTGGACCAACAATGCCACGACCTGAAGACTCAAAGAAACTCGACAAACTGTGTTGCGGTGAAACCATCACCATTGCGCTCACATTATACGAGCTAGCGCTTCCACCTTGCAGGGGTTCTATCGAGACCGAGTACACTACTTTAGGCACTCTAGATTTGTATCCTCTTAAGCTTCCGCTATTCTATCAATCAATCATTTCCTTTACCTTTCATCGCAACCGTCGTTGCTTCCTTCCTTCAGTCTTCTACCTCGCTCACATCGCTCAGTTCCATAACTTGTTACTGCCAATCTGTTCAGAACCTATTTCTCGTCAGCACCATAAGCTCGCTCGTGGCGCACCCCTGAAGCCTCACAATACTGTCCCCACTAACCATGACCACAACGTTTACCAAGTAACTTAAACGGCTATGAATCATACCACGAGTCAGCCACGGTCAGAGTGTCCAATCACAGTGGAGATGTACTAGGCATGATCTTGTAGGGGCAAACAAGGTAGAATACTGGTGGCTCCTTGTGGCTATTGTGTGCAATGCCTTGACGAAGTTGGCATGTGCCACTGACCATGACCACAAATGTATCCAAGTGACTTTTACTTGTATTGATCGTACATGAGTCATCCACGGTCAGAGTGCCCAATCACAGTTCATATGTACCGGGCTTGAACTTGCAGGTATAAACAAGGTAAGAAAACCGGTGGCTTGGCACGGCTATTGTCCGCAATGCCTTGACGAAGTTGGCATGTGCCCCCAATTATGACCACAAAGTGTACCAAGTGCCTTATACGACTGTGAATCGTAACACGAGTCAGTCACGGTCAGAGTGCCAATCACAGTGCAGATGTACTACGAATGACCTTGCAGGTATAAACAAGGTAGATTACAGGTGGCTCGGTATGGCTATTGTGTGCAATGCCTTGACAAAGTTGGCATGTGCCACTGACCATGACCACAAATGTATCAAAGTGACTTTTACGTCTATTGATCATAACACGAGTCAGCCACGATCAGAGTGTCCAAGCACACTGCAGATGTACTAGGCATGATCTTGCAGGTGCAAACAAGGTACAATACTGGTGGCTCGGTGTGGCTATTGTGCGTAATGCCTTGACAAAGTTGGCATGTGCCACTGACAATGACCACAAAGTTTACCAAGTGCCTTTAACTTATACATTTCGTAACACGAGTCAGCCACGATCAGAGTGTCCAAGCACACTGCAGATGTACTAGGCATGATCTTGCAGGTGCAAACAAGGTACAATACTGGTGGCTCGGTGTGGCTATTGTGCGTAATGCCTTGACAAAGTTGGCATGTGCCACTGACAATGACCACAAAGTTTACCAAGTGCCTTTAACTTATACATTTCGTAACACGAGTCAGCCACGATCAGAGTGTCCAATCACATTGCAGATATGCTTGGCATGACCTTGCAGGTACAAACAAGGTAGAATACTGGTGGCTCGGTGTGGCTAGTATGCGCAATCCCTTGAAAAAGTTGGCATGTGCCACTAACAATGACCACAACGTTTACCAAGCACCTTAAAAGGCTATGAATCATAACATGAGTCAGCCACGGTTAGAGTGTCCAGTCAGAGTGCAGATATACTAGGCATGACCTTGCAGGTATAAACAAGGTACCCTACTGATCTTTAATTTCGATTTTTTCAAAATTGCTATTTAAGTGTTCTTTACATTTGTTCATGGTTTTTGGGTGAAGAGTTATTTAGGTGGGTTTTTTTCTTTAGTCGAACAAAAACTGGTGTTCTTGAATTTTGGCGTCGAACCAGTTTGATGCCGAGAGGAGCGAGAACCTGTCAGCAGCAGTCGGTTGTCCGTCGTTTACGGAGCCGCTCTTAACGTGGGTCGCTCAAACTGCGCATCGAATTGTTGGCTGGGGATGTGCATCCATCGAATCC
Source organism: Penium margaritaceum (assembly GCA_023375785.1). Classification (NCBI taxonomy): domain Eukaryota; kingdom Viridiplantae; phylum Streptophyta; class Zygnematophyceae; order Desmidiales; family Peniaceae; genus Penium; species Penium margaritaceum. Next base: position 405,832 of record SZWC01000156.1, on the reverse strand, counting down.
TGGGTCGTGGAAAGATTTGAACATCCAAAAACTGGTCCCACGGTGTGCGGTTTCGTTGATGCTACGCAATCTGCGTGATACGTAAAGCGACGACCCAAATCAGACACTTGTCAAATCAGCTGTCATTTGTCACTACCGTAGCCGCTACATCCTCACTCATGGATCGCTTCCTGCAAAAGGTGTCTCCCAAAGAAGGTGCGTGCCGTCTGGCGCACGCTGTCCGCCATGGCCCGCCCGCGCGTCCGCCTCCCCCTAAGACGCCTGTCGGACATCCCCGCAAGGTCCAAGTCCTTGCTTCGGCCGATGACACCAAGGCACCCCGACCTGCATGCGGCACCACTTCTACGTACGACGAAGAAGTGAAGTCTGTGGCTTCACCCCTCTCTACCCGCCAATGTGCCTCTCATCCTGTGCTCCAACAGTGACGGGACCCGCCAGCGGCGTATGGACGAGGGCATTGGGTGCTCTTGTGATCACGAAGCTGATGCCGCCCGCAAGTACGAAGACCCGCCACCTGTTTGCCGTCCGCCCACGTACGAAGAGAAGGGCAAGGCGAAGGTCGGTGACGTGGACCCTCTGAAACGTCATGTACCTGTCACCCGTAGTCGCACGGGCGCTCTGCGAATCCAGGAACCGGCCAATGTAGCTGCATGCGACTATGGCAACGACAGTGACAGCGACGTGGTCCCCGTCAGTAGCAGCAGGGAGAGCAACGTAAGCAGCGACAGCTCATCAGACAGTGAGCAAGAGACCGATGACAGCACCGACACGGCATGCATGGCTCTGCAGCCTTCCTATGCAACGACATGTACAGAATCCAGCAGCGGCACTACCAGTAGCAGGAAGAGGGGCCCGTATGCTGACTAGTTTGGCTCCGGCCATTTCCGCCAGATTTACAAGGCGATGAAGCTCAAAACAATGGCGTATGGAGCGTTGACGCATCTGCGGAGAACTTTCCGTACCCCAGACGGATTTTGCGTCTACGATCGGCTGGCTCCCTCCACCGTCGCCGGCTGGTTTGAGACAGGAGCACTTGTACTGAAACCGCAGTACAAGGATGCGGTGGTGGCATCTTTGGGGGCTAGAAAGTCGACACCCATCTCTGCAAAAGGAAGCGCAAGCATGGCCATGGCGGAAAGAAGGCATGGCTGGCTACTCGTCCGGAAATCGTTTCGGACATTAAAAAAAGGGTGTTGGAAGCTCGTGAAGCCGGTAAAGCCCTCAACTCCAAAATCATCTGCCAGCAGGTTTGGAACGTCATCGCATCTCATGCGCCCGATGTGCTCGTCAAGCTGGGTCCGCAAACTTTTGGCCATCCATGGGTGAGGAAATTTGTAAAGAGAGAACTTGGGTGGTCATGGCGCTGTGGTACGACTGCAGCGCAGAAACTACCTGCTGACTGGGAGGCCCGCGTGCTCAAGTTCCACCAACGTGCTGCAGTCATGGCGACGCTCTACGGCATCAAACCTTTTTTTTTTGATTAACGCTGACCATACCGGCATCGAACTGATGCCCTCCGCCGACCACACGTACGCACCGACAGGGAGCAAAGACGTTGGCATCATCGGGCTTGACGACAAACGGCAGATCACTACCCTCGTCAGCGTCAGCATGACGGGCGCCGTGCTGCCGCTACAACTCATCTATGGTGGCAAGACCAAGCGCTGCCTCTCACGCGGGCCGCATGCGCGGCAGTTGACTGATGCTGGTGCGTGCTTGACGTTCACCCCAAACCACTGGGCGAACGGCGACACCACCCGCGAATGGGTCCGGTCCATCGTGGTGCTGTACTAAAACCGCATGTGTGGTGAATTGCGCATGGAGGCTAGAAAGACGGACATGCTTCTCATCCTGGATGCTTGGCGCCCGCATGCTTGCGCAAGCTTCCAGGAATGGCTGCAATCAAACTACCCATACATGCGGACATGCTATGTTCCGCCTGGCTGCACTTCAAAGGCGCAGCCCTACGATGTGGGCATCATGCGGCCGCTGAAGAACAAGGTCGAAGAATTTTATGCAGCATGGGGAACTACGCGCAATGCGGCGGGCTTGCCCATCACCGTGGGCATGAGCCTCCTCAAAGAAAAAGCATGTGGATGGTTCCACGAGGCATGGAAGCACATTGCTAGTGAGGATTTAGTGAAGGGGGCATGGGCAAGAGCAAATTTCACGCGTGTTTTTACCCCCGAGTTCCAGCGTGAGGCTGCTCCTCATGTCGGAGAGCTACTTTTTGGTATGGAGGAGTTGGAGGAGGAGGATGAAACTGTGTGAGGGGCTGGTTGTTAGCTCTCTCCTTGATTTTAATATATCTTACGTGTACTTCATTCAATGCATGACGCACGTCTTGCTTGTCGTCTACATTTTGTCGTCATAAATGAAGTGCCCACACGTTCTTCGCTGCGTGCGACACTTTTCCGTGGGCTTGAAGGAATTCGATGAGAATACTATGATAACGACACACCTGGGAGCCTGATTAGGATAAATTTGTAGAGGTATAGAACCCGGACGTTCATGTCTGAATAATTATGAGATTTAACATTGGAATAATTATTTAGGGTGCACTTAACTAATTCGGCAAAAATACATTTTTGTTGAGCACCTCACCCAAAATAATATTTAACATCAAAATTAAAGATTAGTATGGTAAATTACTGGTGGCTCGGTATGGCTATTGTGCACAGTGCCTTGATAAAGTTGGCATGTGCCACTGACCATGACCACAAATGTATCCATTTGACTTTTTTTTCTATTGATCATAACACGAGTCAGCCACGGTCAGAGTGTCCAATCACAGTGCAGATGTACTAGGCATGATCTTGCAGGTTCAAACAAGGTAGAATACTGGTGGCCCGGTGTGTCTATTGTGCGCAATGCCTTGACAGAGTTGGCATGTGCAACTGACCATGGCAACAAATGTATCCAAGTAGTTTTTACTTATATTCATCGTAATACGAGTCTGCCACTGTCAGAGTGTCCAATCACAATGCAGATGTGCTAGGCATGATCTTGTAGTTACCAACAAGGTATAATATAGGTGGCTCAGTGTGGCTACTGTGCGCAATGCCTTGACAAAGTTGGAATGTGCCACTGACCATGACCACAAATGTATCCAAGTAAGTTTTACTTCTATTGATCAGAACACAAGTCTGCCGCGATCAGAGTGTCCAACGATAGTGCAGATATACTAGGCATGCTCTTGCAAGTACAAGCAAGGTACAATACTGGTGGCTCAGTGCCGCTATTGTGCACAATGCCTTGACAAAGCTGGCATGTGCCACTAACCATGACCACAAAGTTTACCAAGTACCTTAAACGGCAATGAATCAAAACACGAGTCAGCCACTGTCAGAGTGTCCAGTCACAGTGCAGATATAATGGGCATGACCTTGCAGGTATAAGCAAGGTAGAATACTGGTGGCTTGGCACGGCTATTGTGCGCAATGCTTTGACAAAGTTGGCATGTGCCACTGACCATGACCACAAAGTTTACCATGTACCTTAAACGGTAATGAATCATAACACGAGTCAGCCATGATCAGAGTGTCCAATCACTGCGCACATCTAATGTGCATGACCTTCCAGGTATAAACAAGGTAAAGAACCGGTAGTTTAGCACGGCTATTGTGCGCAATGCCTTGACAAAGTTGGCACGTGCCACTAACCATGACCACAAAGTTTACCAAGTACCTTAAACGGCTATGAATCATAACACGAGTGAGCCATGGTCAGAGTGTCCAATCGCAGTGCATATATACTGGGCATGACCTTGCAAGTACAAACAGGGTATAACACTGGTTGATCGGTGTGGCTATTGTGTCCCTGTAGGGAGGTGGAGACGAGCTTCCTTCGTCCAAGGTAGGGTCTGGTGGAGTGATGGCTTGTCCCACTCATTAGCTTGACAAGGAGCAGTGAGACGAGTGGTGTCCGATACACCAGGAACACGGTCTTGGAGAGGTCAGGTTGTCTTGACTTGAGAGGAGGGAGGTGGGAATAACTGGATTGAGGAGAAGAAGGAGGCTGCTGCAGGGGAGGGGGTGCTGAGATGGTGGTGGATGCGTGGGGCTGAAACCACGTGCACTGCGAGAATATTGGCAGAGGCACTCGTCGTCACGACGCGTGAGATGACTGGGCGGATCCTTGAGGCCACTGAGTGGATGATGCAGGCAGATGATGGCTGAGAAGTACTGAACAACGAGGTGGGCGCAGGGCTGAAACCACGTGCGCTGCTGATGTTTTCGGTGTGAGCACGGGTTACCGCGAAATGGGCAATGCGACCGAGCAAATCTGTGTGCAGTGTCGACAATGAGAGCAGATGATGGTAGAAGAATGCTGAGAGGAGGAGTGGGTGCAGGGGCGAAACCATGTGTGCTGATGTAATACAGGGATACGATGCGGCAAGGAGAAGGCGGTTGCCAATGCACCATGAGAAATCTGCTGTCAGCGTGAGTGCAGTCTGCTGCGAAGCGGGCAGTCAGCTCGTACAGGTCCTTGTGCTGGCCACATATGCGGATTATAAGCAGGCGGGAGCGGATAAAGTAGGATTGGGCGCAGGTGCGAACCACGTGCGCTGCGGAGAGTTTTGACGTGGACGCAGGTCATCGCGGAAAGGGCGATGCGACCGGGCAAATCCTTGGGCCGAGCGGAGGATGAAGCTGAAGCGGAGAGGAAGCTGTGGAAGCTGATGGCTGAGTGGGCGCAGGGGCAGAACCACATGCGCTAATGACGAAGGTTGCTGAGGAAGGCTGATGTAGAGGCGGCGCAGACGATGCACATGACGATGGGCGATGCGAGGAATGCAGATGAGGTTGAGTTGAGGCAGGAGGCTGGAGTGGTAATGATGAGGAGGGCTTAAGGCAACAGATGAAGATGAGGATGACACAAAGATGAAGGAGTGAGAGGCTGATGAGGAAGATGAGGGCGTGGTAGAGGTGGAGGATGAAGGTCGCGTCAAGCAGGAGATGGTAAGAAGGGAGATGGCGCGATAGTAAGCGCGAGTGAGGCGGCTAAGTACTCTGCTTTCGAGGAGAGTGACGGCGTGTTCCCCAGCTGGCCCGAGACCGACGGGCATGAAGACAGGCGGTGTTCGATGTCCTGGCGGCGAGAGGTAGTTGGCTGTAGTGGTGGAAGTCATGCGGCGAGCAGGGACACTGGTTCGCTGATGTTAGGAAAGTGATGGCTTGTTCCCCACTTGGCTCGCAATGGGAGCATGAAGACTTGTGGTGTCCGATATCCTGACGGCGAGAGTTACGCTGCTGCTGTTGACAACATGAGAAGGTGGTGCGAGGATGCAGCTCGAGAGGGATAATGCAGATGAGTTGAGGAGGTTGATGCTAATGCAGTAGAGGCGGCTGACGAGGGGATGTGAGGAAGGCGGAGGCACTTGCGGCGGCTGAGGTGATGAGAGGTAGCACATTGCAGATGGCAGGTAGCTTCTCAGAAGTTGACGATAGGTGGCGGCTCGGGAGCTGCTTGCGACTGTTGTGGACGACAGGTCACCAATTGTCGACCACGGGTACGGAATGGATGCAGGGCTTTCTCAAGATGACAGGACGTTTCTTCAGCGCAAGGAGCACTTCAAGTGGTAATGCTCATGTCAGCTGCTGAGGAGGCGGAGAGGTGCAAGGTGGTGGTGACAGTGGCGGAGGAGTGCAGATCCGAGAGGGGAAGCAGTGATGCCGGCTGAATGATGACTTAGTCACAGGACACCAGGTGATGTCGCCTGATACTCTGATACCATGTAAGAAGAATGCAAGGAATGGATGCGGCAGGAGCAAAAGCAAGCAGAAGAATGAACCATGCAGGAGCTTGGTAACAAAGTACAGAAGCAGAAAGGTGAGTGCAGGCCCAAGGCGTTAGTCGCTGAGCCTTGGAGAGGCGAGGCGCCGGGGATATGAGGCAAACAGGAGGAGAGGAGAGCGAAGCGAGTGACGTGATGAGGTTGAGCGAAGGACCAAAGGTGACGAAGCGAAGAGCTACGAGGAGAGAGTGATGGGCGAAAGACGGTAGGAGTGAGCAGAGCGAGAGTATGGCGGCGAAGCCGCCAAACCAAAGGGAACATGATGGACAGAACTGTTCTAGTTGAATTCAAGGGAATGAACATCCTCGGTATATATGGACAGAACAAGACAAAAGGATGTGTGACGGCTTCTTTCCGCTAGCCGGACGCGGGTGAAACACGTCACTTTATTAGGGGATCTCTTGACCGTTCGGTCCCAACGGGTAGTCCCAAGAGCTGTTCGTCAAAATGGTTTGATGGAGGACCTGAACCGTTATAGAGATCTTGAATATTCTCCGAGAGACTTATCTTTTCATATTTTGCTTTCCAACAATCATGTGCCACTGACCATGACCACAACGTATACCAAGTGACTTTGACTTTTACGAATCATAATACGAGTCAGTCATAGTCAGAGTATACAATCACAGTGCACATCCAATATGCATGACCTTGCAGGTATAAACACGGTAAAAAGCCGGTGGTTTGGCACGGCTATTGTGGGCAATGCCTTGATAAAGTTGGCATGTGCCACTGACCATGACCACAAAGTTTACCAAGTACCTTAAATGGCTATCAATCATGACACAAGTCAGCCACGGTCCGAGTGTCCTATCAGAGTGCAGCTGTACTATGCATGATCTTGCACGTGCAAACAAGGTAGAATACTGGTGGCTCGGTGTGGCTATTGTGCACAATGCCTTGAAAAAGTTGGCATGTGCCACTGACCATGACCACAAATGTATCCAAGTAACTTTTACTTCTATTGAGCATAATACGAGTCAGCCACGGTCAGAGTGTCCAATCACAGTGCAGATGTACTAGGCATGATCTTGCAGGTACAAACAAGGTAGAATATTGGTGGCTCGGTGTGGCTATTGTACGTAATGCCTTGACAAAGTTGGCATGTGCCACTGACTATGCCCACAAACGTATCCAAGTGACTTTCACTTCTATTGACCATGACACAAGTCAGCCACGATCAGAGTGTCCAAAAACAGTGCACATCTACTACGCATGATCTTGCACGAGCACACAAGGTTCAATACTGGTGGCTTCATGTGGCTATTCTGTGCAATGCCTTTACAAAGTTGGCATGTGCCACTGACCATGAACACAAAGTTTACCAAGTGACTTTAACTTCTACGAATCGTAACACAAGTCAGCCACGGCCGGAGTGCCCAACCATAGTGCGGATGTACTAGGCATGATCTTGCAGGTTCAAACAAGGTAGAATACTGGTGGCTCGGTATGGCTATTGTGCGGAATGCCTTGACAAAGTTGGCATGTGCCACTGACCATGACCACAAATGTATCAAAGTGACCTTTACTTCTATTGATCATGACACGAGTCAGCCACAGTCAGAGTGTCAAATCACAGTGCAGATGTACTATGCATGATCTTGCAGGTGCAAACAAGGTAGAATACGAGTGGCTCGGTGTGGCTATTGTGCGCAATGCCTTGACAAAGTTGGCATGTGCCACTGACCATGACCACAAATGTAGCCAAGAGACTTTAACTTCTACGAATCGTAACACGAGTCAGCCACGGTCAAAGTGCCCAATCACAGCGCACATCTAATATGCATGACCTTGCAGGTATATACAAGGTAAAAAACTGGTGGCTTGGCACAGCAATAGTGCGCAATGCCTTGACAAAGTTCGCATGTGCCACTGACCATGACCACAAAGTTTACCAAGTACCTTAAACGGCTATGAATCATAACATGAGTCAGCCACGGAAAGAGTGTCCAGTCACAGCGCATATATACTGGGAATGATCCTGCAGGTGCAAACAAGGTACAATACGGGTGGCTTGGTGTGGCTATTGTACGCAATGCCTTGACAAAGTTGGCATGTGCCACTGACCATGACCACAACGTTTACCATGTACCTTAAACGACTATGAATCATAACACGAGTCAGCCACGGCCAGAGTATCCAATCACAATGCAGATGTACTAGGCATGATATTGCACGTGCAAACAAGGTAGAATACTGGTGGCTCGGTGTGGCTATTGTGCGCAATGCCTTGACAAAGTTGGCATGTGCCACTGACCATGACCTCAAATGTATCCAAGTGACTTTTACTTCTATTCATCATAACGCGAGTCAGCCACAGTCAAAGTGTCCAATCAAAGTACACATGTACTCGGCATGATCTTAAAGGTACAAACAAGGTAGAATACGTCAAAAGAATGCAATGAACGGGGACGACAGATGCAGAAGCAATGGAGTATGCAAGAGCATGGTAGCAACGTGACGGAAGCATAAAGGTGCGTGCGGATCCAAGAAGTTAGTCGCAGAGTCTTGAGAGAGGCAAGGCGACGGGGCTCCAAGGTAGAAAGGAGGACAGGAGATCAAGGCGAGTGATGCAATGAGGTTGTGCGAAGGATCGACGGCGACAAAGCGAAGAGCTGTAAGGAGACAGTGGTGGGTAAAAGACGGCAGAAGCAAAGAGAGCGAGAGGACGGCGGCGAAGCCGCGGAACCAAAGAGAAGAGGATGAACAGAACTGTTCTGGTTAACTCGAGGGAGTGAATATCATCGGTATAAAAAGGACAGAACAGGACAAGTGAGCACAGCAACGGCTTCTTTCCGCTAGCCGGACGCGGGTGACAGATGTCACTTTATTAGGGGATGACTTGACACATCAAACTCAACAGTTAGTCTAACCAAGAGCCGTTAGGTCAAGGTGGTTTGGTCTCGACCCTAAACCCTTATTGAGAAAGTGAGAATAACTCTTGTCGGAGTCTATGATTTCTAACAGTCCCCCTGAGTCCGACAAGAGTAAATAGCAGTACCTCTCCCAAACCCATGAAGTTGACCATTCCAGTGTTCAAGGAGACCCTTCCACATGACATGTAGGTCATCAGGATGAGCTGTCACCAGGTAGTGAAGGCCTCTGTCCATGAAGTGCCACAGCCAGGTTTGCAGACTGTAGTCAAGGCTGTTCTACTTTCTAGTCATCTCTATTTGGGAGCAGCACTTGCCGGGATATTTGGGTCTTCCAAGGAGGGCATTTGTAGTTGCAAATCCACCAATGAGCTCTGGGTAGAGGAGATTGTAGATTTGTGTCTGCCACTCCTGGATGTTGCTTTCTTGTTTGTAGACGATTTCGGCAGCTTGTCCTTGTCCAACTGTTGCAGGAGCAGGGGAGGGTGCTGGGGAGTCCTCTAACACTGGTTCTTCTATCTCTTCTTCTTCGTCTGGTTCCACTTGATCAATTTTGAGGTATGGTCTGGCATTGAGCCCCTTGGGCAGAGGTGGAGCATCAGGATTGTCTCGGCAGGAGAGGGTGATCCAATCCCGCTTCCATGCTTCTTGTGCAAACTGAACCAGAGTTCTGGTCCATTGCGTGCATTTGCTTACAGATGATGGAATGACATATCCACGAGGTTGAAGAAATGTCCCCAGATCAGGAGGAAGGTTGCATTATAAAGGTGTGGAGGGTGCTGGGGAGTGCGTTGATGCTCGTAGGCACCGAGGAGAAAGTCAAAGACCAGGTACTCATGAATGAAGATGGTGGTGGTTACGGTCAACACAGTATGGGACCAACTGTAGATGTTGCTTCCATCTTCACCAAGAGTGGGGCAGGTGTGCCAGGGGTTGGCCATGTTGATGGGGTCAGAGGGGCAGAGGTAGCTGGAGTAGTAGGCTGTGACTGGCTGGTGATGAGGAACCGGAGGAACAGATGATGCTTGAGTGGGTGCAGGGACGAAACGACGTGTGCTGAGGAAGGTTCGACGTGGGCGCAGGACGTCGCAGACAGGGAGATGCGACTGGGCGGATCCGTGTGCCGAGCAAGTTGATGACAGCGGAGGATGGCGGCTGAATGCTGGAATCGATGAAGTGGATGCAGGGGTGGGACCTCGTGCGCTGCGGAAGTTTCGGCATGGGTGCAGGTCGTCGCGGAACGGGCGATGCGACTGGGCGGGTCCTTGTGCCGAGCGAAGAATTGAAGGCGGATGATGGAGGAGGAATGCTGGACAATGGAGTGGACGCAAGGGCAAAACCACGTGCGCTGCTTTAATAGGGGAGGTAGAATGCGGCAAGGGGAAGGCTAGAGCCAACGCGCCACGAGAAATCTGCTGCCGGCGGGATGAAGGCTGCTGTGAAGCGGGCAGCTAGCTCGTGCAGGTCCTTGTGCTGACCACGGATGCTGGTGCTTGCGGAGGCGGGAGTTGATAATGAAGGAGTGGGCGCAGGGGTGAACCGCGTGTACTACAGAAGTTCTCGGTGTGGGCGCAGGTCGTCGCAGAGCGTGCAATGCGACCGGGCGGATCCTTGTGCCGAGCGGACGATGCGGACGCAAGAAGGAAGGAAATGGAGGCGGCTGATGGCTAAGTGGACGCGGGGGCGGAACCACGTGCGCCGATGAAGAGGGCTGATGCGGAGGCAATGCGGACGATGCAGATAATGACAGGCGACTCAAGGAAGGCAGATGAAGCCAATAAGTCAAGGAGGGTGAGGTGAGGCAGGAGGCTAGAGGGAAGTGACAAAGAGGGCTGAAGACAACGGATGAAGCTGAAGATGAGGAAGATTCTGAGATGGCAGACGAAGATGAGGAGGGCGTGGCAAAGGCAATGGCTGGAGGTCACGTCAGGTGGAAGATGACGAGAAGGGAGGCGGCGCGGCAGTGAGCGCGAGTGAGGCGGCCAACGTACTCTGATTTCAGGAGAGTGACGATTTGTTTCCCAGTTGGCCCGAGACCGACGGGCAAGAAGACTGGCGGTGTCCGATATCCCGACGGCAAGAGGAAGTTGGCTGCAGCGGCGGAAGTGATGCGGCAAGTAGGGACATTGGTTCGCTGATGTCAGGAGAGTGACGGCTTGTTCCCCAGTTGGCTCGCCATGGGAGCAGGAAGACTAGTGGTGTCCGGTGTCTTGACGGCGAGAGCTAAGTTGCTACTGCTGACACTGTGAGAAGGCAGTGCGAGGACGTAGCTGGAGAGGAAGAATGCAGAGGAGCTGAGAAGGTTGAGGCTGATGCGGTAGAGGTAACTGATGAGAGGAGGTAAGGAAGGCGGAGGCACTTGCGGTGGCTGAGGTGATGAGAGGTAGCAGATTGCGGGTGACAGGAAGCTTCTCGGAAGTTGACGGTAGGCGGCGGCTCGGGAGCTACTTGCGGCTATTGCAGTCGTCAGGTCACCAATTGTTGGCCACGGGCACGGAATGGGTTCAGGGCTTTCGCANGCTGATGCGGTAGAGGTAACTGATGAGAGGAGGTAAGGAAGGCGGAGGCACTTGCGGTGGCTGAGGTGATGAGAGGTAGCAGATTGCGGGTGACAGGAAGCTTCTCGGAAGTTGACGGTAGGCGGCGGCTCGGGAGCTACTTGCGGCTATTGCAGTCGTCAGGTCACCAATTGTTGGCCACGGGCACGGAATGGGTTCAGGGCTTTCGCAGGATGACAGGACATTTCTTCAACTCGAGGAGCACGTCAAGCGATACTGCTGATGTCAGCTGCAGTCAAAGCAGAGAGGTCCAAAGTGGCGGTGGTGGCGGTGGGGGAGTCCAGATCCGAGAGGAAAACTAGTGATGGCGGCAGGGCGATGACGCGGTCACGGGACACCAGGTGATGTCGCCTGATGCTCTGATACCATGTCAGAATAATGCACTGAATGAGGACGATAGAAGCAGAAGCAATGGAGCATGCAGGAGCGTGGTAGCAAATTGATGGAAGCAGAAAGGTCCGTGCGGCACAGGCACGGTGCGGCGCAGGCGCAGGCAGTGTAGGCGCAGGCACTGAAGGCGCAAGTGTAGGCACCGTAGGCGCAGGCCCAGGAACCTAGGCACAGGCGCATGCACCGTAGGCGGAGGCCCAGACACCTAGGCATAGGCGCAGGCACCGTAGGCGCAGGCGCAGGCACTGTAGGCGTAGGCGTAGGCACCATAGGCGCAGGCACAGGCACCTAGGCGCAGGCGCAGGCACCTTAGGCGCATGCACAGGCACTGTAGGCGTAAGCATTGCAAGCGCAGGTGCAGGCACCGTAGGCGCAGGCGCAGGCACCGTAGGCGCAAGCGTAGGCACAGTAGGCGGAGGCGCAAGCACCATAGGCGTAGGCGCAAGCACTGTAGGCGGAGGCGTAAGCACCGTAGGCGCAGTCGCAGGCACCGTAGGTGCAGGCGCAGGCACCGTAGGCGCAGGCGTAGGTACCGTAGGCGCAGGCGCAGGCAATGTAGGCTCAGGCACAGGCACTGTAGGCACAGGCACTGTAGGCGCAGGTGTAGGCATCATAGTGCATGTGGCGTTCGGGCGTGCACGTGTGCAATTTTTCTTTTGTACGTGCTCCAGCATTGATGGGTTTCCTCTGATCATTGAATGACACAGAAAAGGGTGTGGTGGGGGGGGACGAATGTTTTAACGGGAAAAGAGGAGAATCCCATGCAAGACTGGCACTGCTTAATTTGATTGATGGCCGGGGATGGCGGTGAGGGGGAAGGGGTGGGGGGGGGGAGGGAGTGGGAAAGCAAGACCAAGACCGGTCAACTTGTGTTGTGAACTCATCCTGACTTTGTCTTCTACTCTCTTGCCTTGGTCTTCTTCTCTCTTGCCTATGTCTTCTTCTCTCGTGCCTTTATCTTCTTCTCAACTGCCTTTGTCTTCTTCTCTCCTGCCTTTGTCTTCTTCTCATCTGGAAGTGTCTTATTCTCCCCTACAATTTGTCTTATTCTCCCCTCCCTTTGTCTTCTTCTCCCCTTCCTTTGTCTTCGTGTTCTTCCCTCCTGCCCTAGTCTTCTTCTCTCTTGCCTTTGCCTTCTTCTCCTGTCTTTGTCTTCTTTCACCCTGCCTTCGTCTTCTTCTCCCCCGCCCTTGTCTTCTTCTCCCTGCATCTGTCTTCTTCTCCCCTGCCTTTGTCTTCCGCTCCCCTTCCTTTGTCTTCTTCTTGGCCGCGAGTGTTTTTGCCAGCTGGTAGCCCTCCTAAGTGTCGCTGCTTGTTGCTGCTGCTGCTTGCTGCTCCTTGTTGCTCCTGCTGTGGTTCCACTGCAGCCTACAACGTGTGCAGGCGTTTGACCCTGAGCTTGGATACTGTCAGGTACGGTGTGGCTTGTCATCACCACATGGCATGGCTGATAGTTCAGTGTTGGTTGAGATGGACAAGATAAGTGTGAAAGATTCGTTCGTTGCATGAATGGAGCAGGCAAGGACGTCTGTGGAGGCAGCAACGTGTGAAGAAGTAACAGTGTGTGAGGAAGTTCAAAGTGTCGTGAGGAGGTTTAAAGTGTTGTGAGGAAGATCAAAGTGTCGTGAGGAAGTTAAAAGTGTCGTGAGGAAGATAAAGGTATAATGAGGAAGTGAAAAGTGTCATGATGCAGTTAGAAGTGTTGTAAGAAAGCTTAGATGTGTGAGCCCGCCAGCCCGCCGCCCACCCGCCCGTCCAACTGCCTACCCGCCCGCCCTCCGACACGCTCGCATGCCAGCACACGCGCACAAACACGCACACGCACACACACACACACACGAACACTCACATGCACATGCACATGCACACGCACACGCGCACACACGCGCACACGCACACGCACACGCACACGCACACGCACATACACATGCACACGCACACGTACACGCACACGCACACGTACACGTACACGCACACGCACACGTACACGCACACGCACATGCACACACACACACACGAACACTCACATGCACATGCACATGCACACGCACACGCGCACACACGCGCACACGCACACGCACACGCACACGCACACGCACATACACATGCACACGCACACGTACACGCACACGCACACAAACATGTACACGCACACGCACACGTACACGCACACGCACATGGACACACACACACACATGCACACGCACATGCACACGCACACGCACACGCACACGCACATGCGCACGCACATGCGCTCACACACACACACGCATGCATGCACGCACGTACACATGCACGCACGCACACACGCACCCACGCACGCACGTACCCAGGCACCCGCGCGTGTACGCACGCACGCACGCACGCATGCGCGCACGCACGCATGAACGCACGCATGTACACACACACGCACGCACGCACACACGCATGCACGCACGCACGCATGCACGCACGCACACACGTATGCACGCGTACGTGTAAGTGCGTGTAAGTGCATGTAAGTGCGTGTAAGTGCATGAAAGTGCACGAAAGTGCGTGTAAGTGCGTGTAAGTTCAGTTTCAGTGCGTGTAAGTTCGTGTAAGTTCGTGTATGTGTGTGTAAGTGTGTGTAAGTGCGTGTAAGTGTGTTTATGTACGTGTAAGCGTGTGTAAGTGCATGTAGGTGTGTGTAAGTGCGTGTAAGTGCGTGCAAGTGCGTATAAGTGCGTGTAAGTGCGTGTAAGCTCAGTTTAAGTGCGAGTAAGTTCGTGTAAGTTCGTGTAAGTGCGTGTAAGTGCGTGTAAGTACGTGTAAGTGCGTGTAAGTGCGTGTTAGTGCATGTAAGTATGTGTTAGTGCGTGTAAGTGGGTATAAGTGCGTGTAAGTGTGTGTAAGTGCATGTAAGTGCGTGTAAGTGCGTGTTAGTGCATGTAAGTATGTGTTAGTGCGTGTAAGTGGGTATAAGTGCGTGTAAGTGTGTGTAAGTGCATGTAAGTGCGTGTAAGTGCATGTAAGTGTGTATAAGTGCGTGTAAGTACGTATAAGTGTGTGTTAGTATGTGTAAGTGTGTGTAAGTGTGTGTAAGTACGTGTAAGGTCATGTAAGTATGTGTAAGTGCATGTAAGTGCGTATAAGTGCGTGTAAGTTTGTGTAAGTACGTGTAAGTTTGTGTAAGTATGTGTAAGTGTCTATAAGTACGTATAAGTTTGTGTTAGTGTGTGTAAGTACGTGCAAGTGTGTGTAGGTGCGTGTAAGTTTGTGTAAGTGTGTGTAAGTACGTGTAAGTGCGTGTAAGTACGTGTAAGTGTGTGTAAGTACGTGTAAGTACGTGTAAGTGTGTGTAAGTGTGTGTAAGTGTGTGTAGGTGCGTGTAAGTTTGTGTAAGTGTGTGTAAGTACGTGTAAGTGCGTGTAAGTACGTGTAAGTGTGTGTAAGTACGTGTAAGTACGTGTAAGTGTGTGTAAGTGTGTGTAAGTGTGTGTAGGTGAGTGTAAGTACATGTAAGTATGTGTAAGTGCATGTAAGTACGTGTTAGTTTGTGTAAGTGTGTGTAAGTGCGTATAAATACGTGTAAGGTCATGTAAGTGCGTGTAAGTACGTGTAAGTGTGTATAAGTCCGTGTCAGTTTATGTAAGTGCGTGTAAGTGCGTGTAAGTATGTGTAAATGCGTATACGTGCGTGTAAGTACGTGTAAGTTTGTGTATGTGCGTGCAAGTGCGTGTAGGTGCATATACGTTCGTGTAAATGCGTTTAAGTTCATGTAAGTGTGTGTACGTGCGTCTAAGTGTGTGTAAGTGCATGGAAGTGTGTGTAAGTGTGTGCAAGTACGTGTAAGTGCGTGTAAGTGCGTGTAAGTACGTGTAAGTATGTGTAAGTGTAGGTAAGTGTGTGTAAGTACGTGTAAGTGCGTGTAAGTGCGTGTAAGCACGTGTAAGTGCGTGTAAGCACGTGTAAGTCCGTGTAAGTGAATGTAAGTTCGTGTAAGTACGGGTAAGTGTGTGTAAGTGCGTGTAAGTGTGTCTAAGTGTGTGTAAGTACGTGTAAGTGTGTATAAGTGTGTGTAAGTGCGTGTAAGTGTGTGTAAGTGCGTGTAAGTGCGTGTAAGCACGTGTAAGTCCGTGTAAGTGAATGTAAGTTCGTGTAAGTACGGGTAAGTGTGTGTAAGTGCGTGTAAGTGTGTCTAAGTGTGTGTAAGTACGTGTAAGTGTGTATAAGTGTGTGTAAGTGCGTGTAAGTGTGTGTAAGTACGTATAAGTGCGTGTTAGTGTGTGTCAGTGTGTGTAAGTGCATGTAAGTGCGTGTAAGTGCGTGTAAGTGCATGTAAGTGCGTGTAAGTGTGTGTAAGTGTGTTCTAGTGTGTATAAGTTTGTGTAAGAGTGTGTAAGTGCGTGTAAGTGCAGATTAAGTTTGTACAAGTGAGTATATGTGTGTGTAAGTACGTGTAAGTTTGTGCACGTGTGTGTAAGTCCGCGTAAGTGTGTGTAAGTGAATGTAAGAGCGTGCAAGTGTGTGTAAGTGCGTTTTAAGTTTGAATAAGTACGTGTAAGTTTGTGTAAGTATGTGTAAGTATGTGTAGGTGTGTGTAAGTGCGTGTAGGTGTGTCTAAGTGCGTGTAAGTGTGTGTAAGTGGTTGTAATTGCCTGTAAATGCGTGTCAGTACATGTAAGTGAGTGTTAGTGTGTGTGAGTGCATGTAGCATTGTGTAAGTGTGTGTAAGTGCGTGTAAGTGTGTGTAAGTGCGTGTAAGTACGTGTACATGCATGTACGTGTGTGGAAGTACGTGTAAGTTGGTGTACGTACGTGTAAGTTCGTGTAAGTGCATGTAAGTGAGTGTAAGTGCGTGCAAGTGCGTGTAAGTGCGTGTAAGTGCCTGTAAGTGCGTGTAAGTGTGTGTGTGTGTGTGCATACGTTCATGTAAGTGCGTGTAAGCACGTGTAAGTGCGTGTAATTGTGTATAGGTGCGTATAAGTGCGTGTATGTTCGAGAAAATGAGTGTAAGTACGTGTAATTGTGTGTAAGTATATTTAAGTGTGTTCAAGTGCGTGTAAGTGCGTGTAAGTTCGTGTAAGTGCGTGTAAGTTCGTGTAAGTTTGTGTAAGTGCGTGTAAGTGCATGTAAGTGCGTGTAAGTGCGTGTAAGCGCGTGTAAATGTAATTTAACTTCTATCAGTATAAGCACGGTGTGTGTCTACCATGCACAATGACCGACCAGAGAAGGCATATGTCCTACCTTTGACCAAAGAGATCTGCTGTGTGTGGTCAGCGTTGACAACTCATAATAGGAGTCACAAATGGTCATAGAGGGAGACAATGGTTTAGGAACACCAGGTACCAACTAGCAAGCACAAGGACATTCAATAAGTTGTGGCACGTTGTGGATACCATGCACGATGACCAACCAAAGTAGGCATATGTCACTGACCATGACCAAATAATGTCACTAAGTGTGGTAAACTTTGACAACTCATAACACGAGTCAGAAATGGTCAGAGTGGAAGACAATGGTTTGTGAATACTAGTCATCCAGTAGCAAGTACAAATACCTTCAATATGTAGTGGCACAGCATGGCTACCATGCACAGTGACCAACCAAAGAATGCATATGTCACTGACCATGACCAACAAGTTTCACTTCATGTAGTCAGCGTTGAAAACTCACAACACGAGTCACAA
>SZWC01000156.1:374978-387948 GCA_023375785.1 Penium margaritaceum | reverse complement strand
TGCCTTTGACCGAAGAAATCCTTTGTGTATGGTCAATGTTGACAACTCATAATAGGAGTCACAAATGGTCCGAGGGGGAGACAATGGTTTGGGAACACCAGGTATCAACTAGCAAGCACAAGGACCTTCAATAAGTTGTGGCACGGTGTGGATACCATGCATGATGACCGACCAACGTAGGCATATGTCACTGACCATGACCAAATAATGTCACTAAGTGTGGTAAACTTTCACAACTCATAACACGAGTCACAAATGGTCAGAGTGGAAGACAATGGTTTGGGAATACTAGTTATTGAGTAGCAAGTACAAATACCTTCAATATGTAGTGGCACAGCCTGGCTACCATGCACAGTGACCAACCAAAGTATGCATATGTCACTGACCATGACCAACGAATTTCACTTTATGTGGTCAATGTTGACAACTCACAACACGAGTCACATATATTGAGAGGGGGTAACAATGGGTTGGGAACACTAGCTATCAACTAGAAAGCACAAAGACCTTCAATACACAGTGACATGGCTTGGTAACCATGTACAGTGACAAACCAAAGTAGGCATATGTCACTAACCATGACCAAACGGATTTCACAGTGTGTGGTCAACGTTGAAAACGCATAACACGAGTCACAAATGGTCAGTGGTGGAAACCATGGGTTGGGAACACTGGTTATCAACTAGCAAGTACAAATAACTGCAACAAGTAGTGGCACAGTGTGGCTAGCGTGCACAGAGACCAACCAAAGGATGAATACGTCACTGACTATGACCGAAGAAGTCCACAAAGTGTGGTCAACATTGACAACTCATAGCACGAGTCACAAATGGTCAGAGGGAGATAATGGTTTGGGAACCCCATGCATGGACTAGAAAGGACAAATAACTTCAATACATAGTGGCACGGTGTGGCTACTATGCACACCAAACAGCCAAACTATGCATACGTCACTGACCATGACCAAAGAATTTCAACATGGTTGGTCAACGTTCACCAACCATAACACGAGTCACAACCGGTCAGAGGGGAAACAATGATCCGGGAATATCAGTTCTCAACTAGCAAGTACAACAACCTTCAATCAATAGTAGCACAGTGTGGCTACCATGTACGATGACCGACAAAAGTAAGCATATGTACTGCCTTTAACCAACAAAATCCGCTGTGTGTGGTCAATGTTGATAACTCATAATACGAGTCACAAATAGTCAGAGGGGGAAACCAATTGCTTGGGAATACCAGGTATCAACTAGCAAGAAGAGTGAAATTCAATACGTTGTGGCACGGTGTGGATACCGTGCACAATGACCAACCAAGGTATGCATACGTCACTGACCATGACCAAAGAATGTCACCATGAATGGTAATATTTGACAACTCATAACACGAGTCACAGATGGTCAAAGTGGAAGATAGTGATTTCTAAATACTAATCAACAACTAGCAAGTACAAATACCTTCAATATGTAGTAGCACGGTGTGGCTACAATGCACAGTTACCAACTAAAGTATGCATATGTCACTGACCATGACCAAAGAATCTCACTTCATGTGGTCACTGTTGACAACTCACATCACGAGTAACAGATATTCAGAGGGGGTAACAGTGGTTTGGGAACACTAGCTATCAACTAGAAAGCACAAAGACCTTCAATACGTAGTGACACGGCGTGGTAACCATGTACAGTGACAAACCAAAGTAGGCATATGTCGGTAACCATGATCAAAAGAATTTCACAGTGTGGTGTCAACGTTGGAAACTCATAACACGAGCCACAAATGGTCAGAGGGGGAAACAATGGATTGGGCGCACTAGTTATCAACTAGCAAGTATAAAGACCTTCAACAAGTAGTGGCACGGTGTTGCTAGCGTGCACAGTGACCAACCAAAGGATGCATACGTCACTGACTATGACCGAAGAAGTCCACTATGTATGTTCAACATTGACAACTCATAACACGGGTCAAAAATTGTCAAAGGGAGAGACAATGGGTTGGAACCCTATGTATCGACTATAAAGGACAAATAACTTTGATACGTAGTGGCACGGTGTGGCTACTATGCTCACCAAACAACGAAACTCGGCATATGTCACTGACCATGACCAAATAATTTCAATATGGGTGGTCAACATTCACCAACCATAACACGAGTCACAAATGGTCAGAGGGAGAAACAATGGTCTGAGAATATCAGTTCTCAACTAGCAAGTACAGCGGCCTTGAATCAGTCTAAGCACAGTATGACTACTATGGACAATGACCGACCAAATTACGCATACATACTGCCTTTGACCAAAGAAATCCGCTGTGTGTGGTCAACATTGACAACTCATAATAGGAGTCAAAAATGGTCAGAGGAGGGGACAATGATTTGGGAACACCAGGTATTAACTAGCAAGCACAAGGACCTTCAATAAGTTGTGGCACGGTGTGGATATCATGTACGATGACCAACCAAAGTAGGCATATGTCACTGACCATGACCAACGAATTTCACTTCATGTGGTCAGTGTTGACAACTCAAAACACGAGTCACAGGTAGTCAAAGGGGGGTAACAATAGGTTGGGAAAACTAGCTATCAACTAGAAAGCACAAATACCTTCAATACGTAGTGACACGGAGTGGTAACCATGTACAGTGACAAACCAAAGCAAGCATATGTCACTAACAATGACCAAACAAATTTCATAGTGTGTGGTCAACTTTGAAAACTCATAACACGAATCACAAATGGTTAGAGGGGGAAAGAATGGTCTGGGAACACTAGTTCTCAACTAGCAAGTACGAACAACTTCAACAAGTAGTGGCACGGTGTGGCTAGCGTGCACAGTGACCAACCAAAGGATGAATATGTCACTGACTATGAACGAAGAAGTCCACCATGTGTGGTGAACATTGACAATTAATGACACGAGTCACAACTGGTCAGTGGGAGAGACAATGCTTTGGGAACCCTATGCATGGACTAGAAAGGACAAATAACTTCAATACGTAGTGGCACGGTGTGGCTACTATGCACACCAAACAACCAAACTAGGCATTTGTCACTGACCATTACCAAAGAACTTCAATATGGGTGGTCAACGTTCACCAACCATAACACGAGTGACAAACGGTCAGAGGGGGAAACAATGGTCTGGGAATATCAGTTCTCAACTAGCAAGTACAACGACCTTCAATCAGTAGTAGCACGGTGTGGCTACCAAGCACGCTGACCGACCAAAGCAGGCATATGTACTGCCTTTAACCAAAGAAATCCGCTGTGTGTGATCAACATTGACAACTCATAATACGAGTCACAAATAGTCAGAGGGGGAAACATGGTTTGGGAACACCAGGTATCAACTAGCAAGCACAATGACCTTCAATACGTTGTGGCACAGTATGGAAACCATGCACGATGACCAACCAAGGTATGCATACGTCACTGACCATGACCAGAGAATGTCACTAAGTGTGGTAAACTTTGACAACTTATAACACGAGTCACAAACGGTTAGAGTGGGAGATAATGGTTCCTAAATACTAGCTATCGAGTAGCAAGTACAAATACCTTCAATATGTAGTGGCACAGTGTGGCTACAATGTACAGTGACAAACCAAAGTATGCATATGTCACCGACCATGACCAAATAATTTCACTTCATGTGGTCAATATTGACAACTCACAACACAAGTCACAAATATTCAGAGGGGGTAACAATGGTTTTGGAACACTAGCTGTCAACTAAAAAGCACACAGACCTCCAATACGTAGTGACACCGCGTGGTAACCATGTATAGTGACAAACCACAGTAGGAATATGTAGGTAACCATGACCAAAAGAATTTCACAGTGTGTGGTCAACGCTGAAAACTCATAACACGAGTCA
This sequence comes from Penium margaritaceum, assembly GCA_023375785.1. NCBI lineage: Eukaryota > Viridiplantae > Streptophyta > Zygnematophyceae > Desmidiales > Peniaceae > Penium > Penium margaritaceum. The sequence goes on along the minus strand of SZWC01000156.1, from coordinate 384,069 downwards.
CAAATGGTCAGAGGGGGAAACAATGGGTTGGGAAAATTAGTTATCAACTAGCAAGTACAATGACCTTCAACAAGCAGTGGAACAGTGTGGCTAGCGTGCACAATGACCAACAAAGGGATGCAAACATCACTGACTATGACCAAAGAAGTCCACTATGTGTGATCAACATTGACAACTCATATCACGAGTCACAAATGGTCAGAGGAAGAGACAATGGTTTGGGAACCCTATGTATCGACTACAAAGGACAAAGAACTTCAATATGTAGTAGCACGGTGTGGCTAATATGCACACCAAACAACCAAACTAGGCATGTGTCAGTGACCATGACCAGAGATTTTCAATACGGGTGGTCAATGTTCACCGACCATAACACGAGTCACAAACGGTCAGAGGGGGAAACAATGGTCTGGGAATATCAGTTCTCAACTAGCAAGTACAACGACCTTCAATCAGTAGTAGCAAGGTGTGGCTACCATGCACAATGACCGACCAAAGTAGGAATATATACTACCTTTTACCAAATAAATCCGCTGTGTGTGATCAGCGCTGACAACTCATAATACGAGTCACAAATGGTCAGAGGGGGAAACAATGGTTTGGGAACACCAAGTATCAAATAGCAAGCACACGGAGCTTCAGTAAGTTGTGGCACGGTGTGGATACCATGCACGATGATCAACCAAAGTAGGCATATGTCACTGACCATGACCAGATAATGTCACTAAATGTGGTAAACTTTGACAACGCATAACACGAGACACAGATGGTCAGGGTCGAAGATAATGGTTTTTGAAAACTTGTTATCGACTAGCAAGTACAAGTACCTTGAATATGTAGTGGCAGAGTATGGCTACAATGCACAGTGACCAACCAACGTATGCATATGTCACTGACCATGACCAAAGAATTTCACTTCATGTGGTCAATGTTGACAACTCACAACACGAGTCACAAATATTCAATGGGGGTAACAATGGTTTGGGAACACTAGCTATCAACTAGAAAGCACAAAGACCTTCAATACGTAGTGACACGGCGTGGTAACCATTTACAGTGACAAACCAAAGTAGGCATATGTCCCTAACCATGACCAAACGAATTTCACAGTGTGTGGTCAACATTGAAAATGTATAACACGAACCACAAATGGTGAGAGGGGGAAACCATGGGTTTGAAACACTAGTTATCAACTAGCAAGTACAGACAACTTCAACAAGTAGTAGCACGGTGTGGCTAGCATGCACAGTAACCAACCAAATGATGCATACGTCACTGACTATGACCAAAGAAGTCCACTATGTATGTTCAATATTGACAAATCATAACACGAGTCAAAAATGGTCAGAGGGAGAGACAATGGTTTGGGAACCCTATGTATCGAATAGAAAGGACAAATAACTTCAATACGTAGTGGCACGGTGTTGCTACTATGCACACCAAACAAACAAACTAGGCATATGTCACTGACCATGACCAAATAATTTCAATATGGGTGGTCAACATTCACCAACCATAACACGAGTCACAAACGGTCAGAGCGGGAAACAATGGTATGGGAATATCAGTTCTCAACTAGCAAGTACTGTGGCCTTCAATCAGTCTAAGCACGGTATGGCTACCGTGGACAATGAGCGACCAAAGTAGGCATGCGTACTGCCTTTGACCGAAGAAATCTGCTGTGTGTCGTCAACGTTGACAGCTCATAATAGGAGTCACAAATGGTCATAAGGGGAGACAATGGTTTCGGAACACCAGGAATCAACTGGAAAGCACAGGGAACTGAAATACGTTGTGGTACGGTGTGCATACCATGCACGATGACCAACCAAAGTAGGCATATGTCACTGACCATGACAAAATAATGTCACTAAGTGTGGTAAACTTTGACAACTCATAACACGAGTCACAAATGGTCAGAGTGGAAGACAATGGTTTGTGAATACTAGTTATCGAGTAGCAAGTACAAATACCTTCAGTATGTAGTGGCACAGCGTGGCTATCATGCATATCGACCAACCAAAGTAAGAATATGTCACGGACCATGACGAACCAATTTCACTTCATGTGGTCAACATTGACAACTCACAACACGAGTCACAGATAGTCAAAGGGGGATAACAATGGTTTGGGAACACTAGCTATCATCTAGAAAGCACAAAGACCTTCAATACGTAGTGACACGGCGTGGTAACCATGTACAGTGACAAACCAAACTAGGCATATGTCACTAACCATGACCAAACAAATTTCACAGTGTGTGGTCAACGTTGAAAACTCATAACACGAGTCACAAATGGTCAGAGGGGGAAACAATGGGTTGGGATCACTAGTTATCAACTAGCAAGTAAAAACAACTTCAACAAGTAGTGGCATGGTGTGGCTAGCGTGCACAGTGACCAACCAAAGGATGAATACGTCAATGACTATGAACGAAGAAGTCCACTATGTGCGGTCAACATGGAAAACTCATAACACGAGTCACAAATGGTCTGGGGGAGAAACGATGGTTTGGGAACCCTATGCATGGACTAGAAAGGACAAATAACTTTGATATGTAGTGGCACGGTGTGGCTACTATGCACAGCATACAACCAAACTAGGCATACGTCACTGACCATGACCAAGGAATTTCAACATGGGTGGTCAACGTTCACCAACCATAACACGAGTCACAAACGATTAGAGGGGGAAACAATGGTCTGGGAATATCAGTTCTTAACTAGCAAGTACAAAGACCTTCAATCAGAAGTAGCACGGTGTGGCTACCATGCACATTGACCGACCAAAGCAGGTTTATGTACTGCCCTTAACCAAAGAAATCCGCTGTATGTGGTCAACGTTGACAACTCATAATACGAGTCACAAATAGTTAGAGGGGGAAACAATTGTTTGTGAACACAAGGTATCAACTAGCAAGCACAATGACCTTCAATACATTGTGGCACGGTGTGGATACCATGCACGATGACCAACGAAGGTATGCATATGTCACTGACCATGACCAAAGAATGTCACCATGTGTGGTAAACTTTGACAGCTCATAACACGAGCCACGAATGGTCAGAGTGGAAGATAATGGTTTATAAATTCTAGTTATTGACTAGCAAGTACAAATACCTTCAATGTGTAGTGGCACAGTTTGGCTACAATGCACAGTGACCACCAAAGTATGCATATGTCACTGACCATGACCAAAGATTTTCACTTCATGTAGTCAATGTTGACTACTCACAACACGAGTCACAGATATTCAGAGGGGGTAACATTAGTTTGGGAACACTAGCTATCAACTAGAAAGCACAAAGACCTTCAATACGTAGTGACACGGCGTGATAACCATGTACAGTGACAAACCAAAGTAGGCATATGTCACTAACCATGACCAAACGCATTTCACATTGTGTGGTCAACGTTGAAAACGCATAACACGAGTCACAAATGGTCAGAGGGGGAAACAATGGGTTGGGAACACTAGATCCAAGGAACTTCAAAACGTAGTGGCACGGTATGGCTACTGTGCACACCAAGCAACCAAACTAGGCATATGTCACTGGCCATGACCAGAGACTTTCAATATGGGTGGTCAACATTCACCAACCATAACACGAGACACAAACGGTCAGAGGGGGAAACAATGGTCTGGGAATATCAGTTCTCAACTAGCAAGTACAGCGACATTCAATCGGTATAAGCACGGTGTGGCTACCATGCACAATGACCGCCCAAAGTAAGCATATGTACTGCCTTTGACCAAAGAAATCCGTTGTGTGTGGTCAACTTTGACACCTCCTAATAGGAGTCACAAGTGGTAAGAGGGGGAGACAATGGTTTGGGAACACCAGGTATCAACTAGCAAGCATAAGGACCTTAATTAAGTTGTGGCACAGTGTGGATACCATGCAAGATGACCAGCCAAAGTAGGCATATGTCACTGACCATGAGCAAATAATGTCACTAAGTGTGGTAAACATTGACAACTCATAACACGAGTCACAAATGGTCAGGGTGGAAGATAATGGTTTGTGAATACTAGTTATCGACGAGCAAGTACAAATACCTTCAATATGTAGTGGCATAGTGTGGCTACAAGGCACAGTGACCAACCAAAGTATGCATATGTCACAGACCATGAACAACGAATCTCACTTCATGTGGTCAATGTTGACAACTCACAACACGAGTCACAGATATTCAGAGGGGGTAACAATGGTGTGGGAACACTAGCTATCAACTAGAAAGCACGGAGACGTTCAATGCGTAGTGACACGGCGTGGTAACCATGTATAGTGACAAACCAAAGAAGTCATATGTCGGTAACCATGACCAAAAGAAATCTCACAGTGTGTGGTGAATGTTGAAAACGCATAACACGAGTCACAAATGGTTAGAGGGGGAAACAATGGGTTCAGAACACTAGTTATCAACTAGCAAGTACAAAGACCTTCAACAAGCAGTGGCACGGTATGGCTAGCGTGCACAGTCACCAACCAAAGGCTGCATACGTCATTAATTATGACCGATGAAGCCCACTATGTGTGGTCAACATTGACAACTCATACCATGAGTCACAAATGGTCAGAGGGAGAGACAATGGTTTGGGAACCCTATGTATCCACTAGAAAGGACAAAGAACTTCAATACGTAGTGGCACGGTGTGGCTAATATGCACACCAAACAACCAAACTAGGCTTTTTCATTGATCATGACCAGAAAATTACAATATAAGTGGCCAACGTTGACCAACCACAACACGAGTCACAAACTGTCAGGAGAGGAAAAAATGCTATGGGAATATCAGTTCTCAACTAGCAAGTACAACGACCTACAGTCAGTAGTAGCACAGTGTGGCTACCATGCACAATGACCGACCAAAGGAGGCATATGTACTGCCTTTGACCAAAGAAATCCGCTGTGTGTGGTCAACGTTGACAACTCATAATAGGAGTCACAAATGGTCAGAGGGGGAGATAATGATTTGGGAACACCAGGTGTCAACTAGCAAGCATATGGACCTTCAATAAGTTGTGGCACGGTGTGGATACCATGCACGATGACCAACCAAAGTAGGCATATATCACTGACCATGACCAAATAATCTCACTAAGTGTGGTAAACTCTGACAACTCATAACACGAGTCACAAATGGTCAGGGTGGAAGATAATGGTTTGTGAATACTAGTTATCGACTAGCAAGTACAAATACCTTCAATATGTAGTGGCACAGTGTGGCTACAATGCACAGAGACCAACCAAACTATGCATATGTCACGGACAATGGCCAACAAATTTCACTTCATGTGGTCAACGTTGACAACTCACAACACGAGTCACTGATAGTCAGAGGGGGGTGACGATGGTTTGGGAACACTGGCTATCAACAAGGAAGCACAAAGACCTTCAATACGTAGTGACACGACGTGGTAACCACGTACCTTGACAAACCAAACTAGGCATATGTCACTAACCATGACCAAAAGAATTTCACAGTGCGTGGTCACCGTTGAAAACGCATAACACGAGTCACAAATGGTCAGATGGGGGAAACAATGGGTTGGGAACACTAGTATTCAACTAGCAAGTACAAAGATCTTAACAAGCTGTGGCACGGTATGGCTAGCGTGCACAGTGACCAGCCAAGGGATGCATACGTCAATGACTATGACCGAAGAGGTCCACTATGTGTGGTCAACATTGACAACTCCTAACACGAGTCACAAATGGTCAGAGGGAGAGACAATGGGTTGGGAACCCTATGTATCGACTAGAAAGGACAAAGAACTTCAATACGTAGTGGCACGTTGTGGCTAATATGCATACCACACAACCAAACTAGGCATTTGTCACTGACCATGACCACATAACTTCAATGCGGATGGTCAACGTTCACCAACCATAACACGAGTCACGAACAGTCCGAGCGGGAAACAATGGTCTGGGAATATCAGTTCTTAACTAGCAAGTACAACAACCTTCAATCATTAGTAGCACAGTGTGGCTACCAGGCACAATGACCGACCAAAGTAGGCATATGTACTGCCTTTGACCAAAGAAATCCGCTGTGTGTGGTCAACGTTGACAACTCATCATACGAGTCACAAATGGTCAGAGATGGAAACAATGGGTTGGGAACACCAAATTTCAAATAACAATCACAAGGAGCTTCAATACGTTTTGGCACGTTGTGGATAGCATGCACGATGACCAATCAAAGTAGGCATATGTCACTGTCCATGACCAATTAATGTCACTAAGTGTGGTAAACTTTGACAACTCATAAGACGAGTCACAAATGGTCAGGGTGGAAGATAATGGTTTGTGAATAATAGTTATTGACTAGCAAGTACAAATACCTTCAATTTGTAATGGCACAGTGTGGCTACAATGCATAGTGACCAACCAAAGTATGCATATGTCACTGAACATGAACAAAGAATCTTACTTCATGTGGTCAAAGTTGACAACTCACAACACGAGTCACAGATATTCAGAGGGGGTTAAAATGGTTTGGGAACACTAGCTGTAAACTAAAAAGCACAAAGACCTTCAATACGTAGTGACACGGCATGGTAACCATGTACGGTGGCAAACCAAAGTAGGCACATGTCACTAACCATGACCAAAAGGATTTGACAGTGTGTGGTCAACGTTGAAAAGTCATAACACGAGTCACAAATGGTCAGTGGGGGAAACCATGGGTTGGGAACACTAGTTATGAACTAGCAAGTAGAAATATTTCCAACAAGCAGTGGCACGGTGTGGCTAGCGTGCACAATGACCAACCAAAGGATGCATATGTCACTAACTATGACCGAATAAGTCCACTATGTATGGTCAACATTGACAACTCATAACACGAGTCACAGATAGTCAACGGGAGAGATAATGGTTTGGGAACCCTATGTATTGACTAGAAAGGACAAAGAACTTCAATGCGTATTGGCACGCTGTGGCTACTATGCACACCAAACAACCAAACTATGCATATGTCACTGACCATGACCAGAGAAATTCAATATGGTTGGTCAATATTCACCAACCATAACACGAGTCACAAACGGTCAGAGGGGGAAACAATGGTCTGGGAATATCAGTTCTCAACTAGCAAGTATTGAGACCTTCAATCAGTATAAGCACGGTGTGGCTACCATGCACAATGACCGACCAATGTAAGCATATGTACTGCCTTTGAGCAAAGAAATCCGCTGTGTGTGGTCAACATTGACAACTCGTAATAGGAGTCACAAATGGTCAGAGGGGGAGACAATGGTTTGGGAACACCAGGTATCAACCAGCAAGCACAAGGTCCTTCAATAAGTTGTGGCACGGTGTGGATACCATGCAAGATGACCAACCAAAGTAGGCATATGTCACTGACCATGACCAAAAAATGTCACTAAGTGTGGTAAACTTTGACAACTCATAACACGAGTCACAAATGGTCAGGGTGGAAGATAATGGTTTGTGAATACTAGTTATCGACTAGCATGTACAAATACCTTNGCATATGTACTGCCTTTGACCAAAGAAATCCGCTGTGTGTGGTCAACATTGACAACTCGTAATAGGAGTCACAAATGGTCAGAGGGGGAGACAATGGTTTGGGAACACCAGGTATCAACCAGCAAGCACAAGGTCCTTCAATAAGTTGTGGCACGGTGTGGATACCATGCAAGATGACCAACCAAAGTAGGCATATGTCACTGACCATGACCAAAAAATGTCACTAAGTGTGGTAAACTTTGACAACTCATAACACGAGTCACAAATGGTCAGGGTGGAAGATAATGGTTTGTGAATACTAGTTATCGACTAGCATGTACAAATACCTTAAATATGTAGTGGCACAGTGTGGCTACAATGCACAGTGACCAACCAAAGTATGCATATGTCACTGACCATGACCAACGAATTTCACTTCATGTGGTCAGCGTTGAAAACTCACAACACGAGTCACAGATAGTCAAGGGGGGGTAACAATGGTTTGGAAACACAAGCTATCAACTAGAAAAAACAAATACATTCAATACGTAGTGACAGGACGTGGTAACCATGTATAGTGACAAACCAAAGTAGGCACATGTCACTAACCATGACCAAATGAATTTCACAGTGTGTAGTCAACATTGAAAACGTATAACACGAGTCACAAATGGTCAGATAGGGAAACAATCGATTGGGAACACTAGTTATCAAATAGCAACTACAAAGATCTTTAACAAGCGGTGGCACTGTATGGCTAGCGTGCACAGTGACCAACCAAAGGATGCATACGTCACTGACTATGACCGAAGAAGTCCACTATGTGTGGTCAACATTGACAACCCATAACACGAGTCACAAATGGTCAGAGGGAGAGACAATGGTTTGGGAACCCTATGTATTGACTAGGGAGGACAAAGAACTTCAATACGTAGTGGCACAGTGTGGCTAATATGCACACCGAACAACCAAACTAGGCATATGTCACTGACCATGACCAGAGAATTTCAATATGGGTGGTCAACGTTGACCAACCACAACACGAGTCACAAACGGTCAGGGGAAGAAACAATGCTATGGGAACATCAGTTCTCAACTAGAAAGTACAACGACCTTCAGTCAGTAGTAGCACAGTGTGGCTACCATGCACAATGACCGACCAAAGTAGGCATATGTAATGCCTTTGATCAAAGAAATCCGCCGTGTGTGGTCAACGTTGACAACTCATCATACGAGTCACAAATGGTCAGAGAGGGAGACAATGGTTTGGGAACACCAAGTATCAAATAGCAAGCACAAGGAGCTTCAATACGTTGTGGTACTGTGTGGATACCATGCATGAAGACCAACCAAAGTAGGCATATGTCACTAACCATGACCAAATAATGTCACTAAGTGTGGTAAACTTTGACAACTCATAACACGAGTCACAACTGGTCAGAGTGGGAGATAATGGTTTATGAGTACTAGTTATCGACTAGCAAGTACAAATACCTTCAATATGTAGTGGCACAGTGTGGCTACAATGCACAGTGACCAACCAAAGTATGCATATGTCACAGACCATGAACAACGAATCTCACTTCATGTGGTCAATGTTGACAACTCA
>SZWC01000156.1:359348-374600 GCA_023375785.1 Penium margaritaceum | reverse complement strand
GGTCAGGAGAGGAAAAAATGCTATGGGAATATCAGTTGTCAACTAGCAAGTACAACGACCTAGAGTCAATAGTACCACAGTGTGGCTACCATGCACAATGACCGACCAAAGAAGGCATATGTACTGCCTTTGACCAAAGAAATCCCCTGTGTGTGGTCAACGTTGACAACTCATAATGGGAGTCACAAATGGTCAGAGGGGGAGATAATGGTTTGGGAACACCAGGTATCAACTAGCAAGCACATGGACCTTCCATAAGTTGTGGCACGGTGTGGATACCATGCACGATGACCAACCAAAGTAGGCATATGTCACTGACCATGACCAAATAATCTCACTAAGTGTGGTAAATTCTGACAACTCATGACACGAGTCACAAATGGTCAGGGTGGAAGATAATGGTTTGTGAATACTAGTTATTGACTAGCAAGTACAAATACCTTCAATATGTAGTAGCACAGTGTGGCTACAATGCACAGTGACAAACCAAACTATGCACATGTCAAGGACAATGACCAGCAAATTTCACTTCATGTGGTCAACTTTGACAACTCACAACACGAGTCACTGATAGTCAGAGGGGGGTAACAATGGTTTGGGAACACTGGCTATCAACAAGGAAGCACAAAGACCTTCAATACGTAGTGACACGGCGTGGTAACCACGTACTTTGACAAACCAAACTAGGCATATGTCACTAACCATGACCAAAAGAATTTCATAGTACGTGGTCACCGTTGAAAACGCATAACACGAGTCACAAATGGTGAGAGGGGGAAACAATGGGTTGGGAACACTAGTATTCAACTAGCAAGTACAAAGATCTTAACAAGCTGTGGCACGGTATGGCTAGCGTGCACAGTGACCAGCCAAGGGATGCATACGTCACTGACTATGACCGAAGAGGTCCACTATGTGTGGTCAACATTGACAAGTCCTAACACGAGTCACAAATGGTCAAAGGGAGAGACAATGGTTTGGGAACCCTATGTATCGACTAGAAAGGACAAAGAACTTCAATACGTAGTGGCACGGTGTGGCTAATATGCATACCACACAACCAAACTAGGCATATGTCACTGACCATGACCACATAATTTCAATGCGGATGGTCAACGTTCACCAACCATAACACGAGTCACAAACAGTCAGAGCGGGAAACAATGGTCTGGGAATATCAGTTCTTAACTAGCAAGTACAACAACCTTCAATCATTAGTAGCACAGTGTGGCTACCAGGCACAATGACCGACCAAAGTAGGCATATGTACTGCCTTTGACCAAAGAAATCCGCTGTGTGTGGTCAACGTTGACAACTCATCATACGAGTCACAAATGGTCAGAGATGGAAACAATGGTTTGGGAACACCAAGTTTCAAATAACAATCACAAGGAGCTTCAATACGTTTTGGCACGTTGTGGATAGCATGCACGATGACCAATCAAAGTAGGCATATGTCACTGTCCATGACCAATTAATGTCACTAAGTGTGGTAAATTTTGACAACTCATAAGACGAGTCACAAATGGTCACGGTGGAAGATAATGGTTTGTGAATAATAGTTATTGACTAGCAAGTACAAATACCTTCAACTTGTAATGGCACAGTGTGGCTACAATGCATAGTGACCAACCAAAGTATGCATATGTCACTGAACATGAACAAAGAATCTTACTTCATGTGGTCAAAGTTGACAACTCACAACACGAGTCACAGATATTCAGAGGGGGTAAAAATGGTTTGGGAACACTAGCTATAAACTAAAAAGCACAAAGACCTTCAATACGTAGTGACACGGCATGGTAACCATGTACGGTGGCAAACCAAAGTAGGCACATGTCACTAACCACGACCAAACGGATTTGACAGTGTGTGGTCAACGTTGAAAGGTCATAACACGAGTCACAAATGGTCAGTGGGGGAAACCATGGGTTGGGAACACTAGTTATGAACTAGCAAGTAGAAATATTTCCAACAAGCAGTGGCACGGTGTGGCTAGCGTGCATAGTGACCAACCAAAGGATGCATATGTCACTAACTATGACCGAATAAGTCCACTATGTATGGTCAACATTGACAACTCATAACACGAGTCACAGATAGTCAACGGGAGAGATAATGGTTTGGGAACCCTATGTATTGACTAGAAAGGACAAAGAACTTCAATGCGTATTGGCACGCTGTGGCTACTATGCACACCAAACAACCAAACTATGCATATGTCACTGACCATGACCAGAGAAATTCAATATGGGTGGTCAATATTCACCAACCATAACACGAGTCACAAACGGTCAGAGGGGGAAACAATGGTCTGGGAATATCAGTTCTCAACTAGCAAGTATTGAGACCTTCAATCAGTATAAGCACGGTGTGGCTACCATGCACAATGACCGACCAATGTAAGCATATGTACTGCCTTTGACCAAAGAAATCCGCTGTGTGTGGTCAACATTGACAACTCGTAATAGGAGTCACAAATGGTCAGAGGGGGAGACAATGGTTTGGGAACACCAGGTATCAACCAGCAAGCACAAGGTCCTTCAATAAGTTGTGGCACGGTGTGGATACCATGCAAGATGACCAACCAAAGTAGGCATATGTCACTGACCATGACCAAAAAATGTCACTAAGTGTGGTAAACTTTGACATTTCATAACACGAGTCACAAATGGCCAGGGTGGAAGATAATGGTTTGTGAATACTAGTTATCGACTAGCAAGTACAAATACCTTCAATATGTAGTGGCACAGTGTGGCTACAATGCACAGTGACCAACCAAAGTATGCATATGTCACTGACCATGACCAACGAATTTCACTTCATGTGGTCAGCGTTGAAAACTCACAACACGAGTCACAGATAGTCAAGGGGGGGTAACAATGGTTTGGAAACACTAGCTATCAACTAGAAAAAACAAATACATTCAATACGTAGTGACAGGGCGTGGTAACCATGTACAGTGACAAACCAAAGTAGGCACATGTCACTAACCATGACCAAATGAATTTCACAGTGTGTAGTCAACGTTGAAAACGTATAACACGAGTCACAAATGGTCAGATAGGGAAACAATGGATTGGGAACACTAGTTATCAAATAGCAACTACAAAGATCTTTAACAAGCTGTGGCACTGTATGGCTAGCGTGCACAGTGACCAACCAAAGGATGCATACGTCACTGACTATGACCGAAGAAGTCCACTATGTGTGGTCAACATTGACAACNGACTAGGGAGGACAAAGAACTTCAATACGTAGTGGCACAGTGTGGCTAATATGCACACCGAACAACCAAACTAGGCATATGTCACTGACCATGACCAGAGAATTTCAATATGGGTGGTCAATGTTGACCAACCACAACACGAGTCACAAACGGTCAGGGGAGGAAACAATGCTATGGGAACATCAGTTCTCAACTAGAAAGTACAACGACCTTCAGTCAGTAGTAGCACAGTGTGGCTACTATGCACAATGACCGACCAAAGTAGGCATATGTAATGCCTTTGACCAAAGAAATCCGCCGTGTGTGGTCAACGTTGACAACTCATCATACGAGTCACAAATGGTCAGAGAGGGAGACAATGGTTTGGGAACACCAAGTATCAAATAGCAAGCACAAGGAGCTTCAATACGTTGTGGTGCTGTGTGGATACCATGCATGAAGACCAACCAAAGGAGGCATATGTCACTAACCATGACCAAATAATGTCACTAAGTGTGGTAAACTTTGACAACTCATAACACGAGTCACAACTGGTCAGAGTGGGAGATAATGGTTTATGAATACTAGTTATTGACTAGCAAGTACAAATACCTTCAATATGTAGTGGCACAGTGTGGCTACAATGCACAGTGACCAACCAAAGTATGCATATGTCACAGACCATGAACAACGAATCTCACTTCATGTGGTCAATGTTGACAACTCATAACACGACTCACAAATGGTCAGGGTGGAAGATAATGGTTTGTGAATACTAGGTATTGACTAGCAAGTACAAATACCTTCAATATGTCGTGGCACAGTGTGGCTACAATGCACAGTGACCAACCAAAGGATGCATAAATCACTGACTATGACCGAAGAAGTCCACTATGTGTGGTCAACATTGACAACTCATAACACGACTCACAAATGGTCAGGGTGGAAGATAATGGTTTGTGAATACTAGGTATTGACTAGCAAGTACAAATACCTTCAATATGTCGTGGCACAGTGTGGCTACAATGCACAGTGACCAACCAAAGGATGCATAAATCACTGACTATGACCGAAGAAGTCCACTATGTGTGGTCAACATTGACAACTCATAACACGACTCACAAATGGTCAGGGTGGAAGATAATGGTTTGTGAATACTAGGTATTGACTAGCAAGTACAAATACCTTCAATATGTCGTGGCACAGTGTGGCTACAATGCACAGTGACCAACCAAAGGATGCATAAATCACTGACTATGACCGAAGAAGTCCACTATGTGTGGTCAACATTGACAACTCATAACACGACTCACAAATGGTCAGGGTGGAAGATAATGGTTTGTGAATACTAGGTATTGACTAGCAAGTACAAATACCTTCAATATGTCGTGGCACAGTGTGGCTACAATGCACAGTGACCAACCAAAGGATGCATAAATCACTGACTATGACCGAAGAAGTCCACTATGTGTGGTCAACATTGACAACTCATAACACGACTCACAAATGGTCAGGGTGGAAGATAATGGTTTGTGAATACTAGGTATTGACTAGCAAGTACAAATACCTTCAATATGTCGTGGCACAGTGTGGCTACAATGCACAGTGACCAACCAAAGGATGCATAAATCACTGACTATGACCGAAGAAGTCCACTATGTGTGGTCAACATTGACAACTCATAACACGACTCACAAATGGTCAGGGTGGAAGATAATGGTTTGTGAATACTAGGTATTGACTAGCAAGTACAAATACCTTCAATATGTCGTGGCACAGTGTGGCTACAATGCACAGTGACCAACCAAAGGATGCATAAATCACTGACTATGACCGAAGAAGTCCACTATGTGTGGTCAACATTGACAACTCATAACACGACTCACAAATGGTCAGGGTGGAAGATAATGGTTTGTGAATACTAGGTATTGACTAGCAAGTACAAATACCTTCAATATGTCGTGGCACAGTGTGGCTACAATGCACAGTGACCAACCAAAGGATGCATAAATCACTGACTATGACCGAAGAAGTCCACTATGTGTGGTCAACATTGACAACTCATAACACGACTCACAAATGGTCAGGGTGGAAGATAATGGTTTGTGAATACTAGGTATTGACTAGCAAGTACAAATACCTTCAATATGTCGTGGCACAGTGTGGCTACAATGCACAGTGACCAACCAAAGGATGCATAAATCACTGACTATGACCGAAGAAGTCCACTATGTGTGGTCAACATTGACAACTCATAACACGACTCACAAATGGTCAGGGTGGAAGATAATGGTTTGTGAATACTAGGTATTGACTAGCAAGTACAAATACCTTCAATATGTCGTGGCACAGTGTGGCTACAATGCACAGTGACCAACCAAAGGATGCATAAATCACTGACTATGACCGAAGAAGTCCACTATGTGTGGTCAACATTGACACCTCCTAACACGAGTCACAAATGGTCAGGGTGGAAGATAATGGTTTGTGAATACTAGTTATTGACTAGCAAGTACAAATACCTTCAATATGTAGTGGCACAGTGTGGCTACAATGCACAGTGACCAACCAAACTATGCATATGTCAAGGACAATGGCCAGCAAATTTCACTTCATGTGGTCAACGTTGACAACTCACAACACGAGTCACTAATAGTCAGAGGGGGGTAACAATGGTTTGGGAACACTGACTATCAACAAGGAAGCACAAAGACCTTCAATACGTAGTAACACGGCGTGGTAACCACGTACTTTGACAAACCAAACTAGGCATATGTCACTAACCATGACCAAAAGAATTTCACAGTACGTGGTCACCGTTGAAAACGCATAACACGAGTCACAAATGGTGAGAGGGGGAAACAATGGGTTGGGAACACTAGTATTCAACTAGCAAGTACAAAGATCTTAACAAGCTGTGGCACGGTATGGCTAGCGTGCACAGTGACCAGCCAAGGGATGCATACGTCACTGACTATGACCGAAGAGGTCCACTATGTGTGGTCAACATTGACAACTCCTAACACGAGTCACAAATGGTCAGAGGGAGAGACAATGGTTTGGGAACCCTATGTATCGACTAGAAAGGACAAAGAACTTCAATACGTAGTGGCACGGTGTGGATTATATGCATACCACACAACCAAACTAGGCATATGTCACTGACCATGACCACATAATTTCAATGCGGATGGTCAACGTTCACCAACCATAACACGAGTCACAAACAGTCAGAGCGGGAAACAATGGTCTGGGAATATCAGTTCTCAACTAGCAAGTACAACAACCTTCAATCAGTAGTAGCATAGTGTGGCTACCAGGCACAATGACCGACCAAAGTAGGCATATGTACTGCCTTTGACCAAAGAAATCCGCTGTGTGTGGTCAACGTTGACAACTCATCATACGAGTAACTAATGGTCAGAGATGGAAACAATGGTTTCGGAACACCAAGTTTCAAATAGCAATCACAAGGAGCTTCAATACGTTTTGGCACGTTGTGGATAGCATGCACGATGACCAACCAAAGTAGGCATATGTCACTGTCCATGACCAATTAATGTCACTAACCGTGGTAAACTTTGACAACTCATAAGACGAGTCACAAATGGTCAGGGTGGAAGATAATGGTTTGTGAATAATAGTTATTGACTAGCAAGTACAAATACCTTCAACTTGTAATGGCACAGTGTGGCTACAATGCATAGTGACCAACCAAAGTATGCATATGTCACTGAACATGAACAAAGAATCTTACTTCATGTGGTCAATGTTGACAACTCACAACACGAGTCACAGATATTCAGAGGGGGTAACAATGGTTTGGGAACACTAGCTATAAACTAAAAAGCACAAAGACCTTCAATACGTAGTGACACGGCATGGTAACCATGTACGGTGGCAAACCAAAGTAGGCACATGTCACTAACCATGACCAAACGGATTTCACAGTGTGTGGTCAACGTTGAAAAGTCATAACACGAGTCACAAATGGTCAGTGGGGGAAACCATGGGTTGGGAACACTAGTTATGAACTAGAAAGTAGAAAGATTTCCAACAAGTACTGGCATGGTGTGGCTAGCGTGCACAGTGACCAACCAAATGATGCATATGTCATTGACTATGACCGAAGAATTCCACTATGTATGGTCAACATTGACAACTCATGATACGAGTCACAGATGGTCAGAGGGAGAGACAATGGTTTAGGAACCCTATGTATCGACAAAAAAGGACAAATAACTTCAATACGTATTGGCACGCTGTGGCTACTATGCACACCAAACAACCAAACTAGGCATATGTCACTGACCATGACCAGAGAAAATCAATATGGGTGGTCAACATTCACCAACCATAACACGAGTCACAAACGGTCAGAGGGGGAAACAATGGCCTGGGAATATCAGTTCTCAACTAGCAAGAACAGCAACCTTCAATCAGTATAAGCACGGTGTGGCTACCATGCACAATGACCGACCAAAGTAAGCATATGTACTGCCTTTGACCAAAGAAATCCGCTGTGTGTGGTCAATGTTCACAACTCGTAATAGGAGTCACAAATGGTCAGAGGGGGAGACAATGGTTTGGGAACACCAGGTATAAACTAGCTGTTAGCTACTGAGCTAACCACCTCTGGCAGAGAAGCCGCGAAACCGAAAAGCTCACAAAGGTTTTTAGGCCTTCTTCCTTTGTTGACATGTGTCATGCACCCCAAACTTAATCAGGCATACACTTCACCTTCAAGAGTACTAATGCCTTAGCATTACATCTCAGGAAGAGCTCAAGTCGTCAATACGCAAGAGAGCATCAAGCAAGGGTTGATTTATCAGCATGCAAGACAAGTCCTTTTATAGCTGTCTGTCCAGTCCTAGAACTCAAAAGCACATTCCTGGGAAGTGGCCTGAACCAGCCACGTCACCAATAGACTTGCACTGTGGGCTTGACACATAAGCATCCTAGTGCCAAGGTGACAGACNTCCCTTGCACCTTGCGTCAGTGACCATCATCATTCGTCATCACTTGCGTTGACCATGCCGACACCTTGCCTGCCCGCCTGGTGGAGATCCCTGTCCAGTGGCTTTGTAAGCATGTCAGCCCGGTTCAGCTTGGTGCCGACATACTCGAGGTCCACTGTCTGCTTGTAGACCAAGTCTCGAACGTAGTGGTAGCGGATTCAATGTGCTTTGTGCGCCTGGACAGGACGAGGTTCTTTGACATGTCAATGGCGCTCATGTTGTCAATCTTGATGACCGTCGCCGTTGCATGTGGTGCCTTCATCTCGGATAGCAAGCTTCATAGCCACTGCATCTCTTGACAAACCTCAGCCAAGGCGATGTACTCAGCTTCAGCTTTTGACAAAGAGACACATTCCTGCTTGTGACTTGCCCAACTGACTGCACCTCCATTCAACATACACACAAAGCTGGAGGTAGATTTTCTGTCATCGATATTCCCTCCCCAATCAGCATCAGTGTAGCACATGAGACGGAGTGATGCGGATCCAGCGATGCCTCCAAACTGGAGCTCCACGTGCCGCGTCCCCTGAAGGTAGCGCATGATGCGCTTCACGGCCTGCCAGTGAAGTGGACCGGGATTGGCCACAAACCGGCTCCCCCGCCCAACAGCATGGACTATATCTGGTCGGGTGGCGACCATGGCATACATCAGACTACCCACTGCAGACTGAGATGGGATGCCCAGCAAGTCAGTTTTCTCCGCTTCGTTGGATGGGGACATGGAGGTGGAGAGTTCGCACTCCGAGCTCATGGGTGTGCTGGCAGGTTTGCAATCTGCCATGTCGTATCGTTTGAGGATGGAGTCGATGTATTTTGTCTGGTTCAGGCTGATGGTACCTGCTGCTCTATCGCGCTTGATTGCAATTCCAAGATAGAAGTCAAGAGGACCCATGTCCTTCATCTTGAATCTGCTACTCAGCTGCCCCTTGAGATCGTCTAGCAGCTGCGTTGAAGAGGAGCATAGAATCAGGTCATCAACGTACGAGGGGACCAACATAGTCCCTTTGTCACTCTCATGCACGTACATGCTATGGTCATTGTCGCAGTGCATGAAGGACTCCTTGGCCATGAAGGTGTCCATCTCCTGGTACCAAAGTCTTGGCGCTTGTTTTAGCCCATAGAGAGTGCCTTCCCCAATCTACACACCTTGCCCTGAGGAGCATCAACCCCCTCCGGAACCTCCATCAATACCTCCTTGTCAAGTTTGGCGTAAAGGAAGGCTGTCTTGACATCCATCTGGTGGACCTCCATGTTCTCGGCAGCAGCAATGGCGAGCATTGATCGGATTGAGGCAAACGTCACACTTGGGGCAAAGGTCTTATCATACTCTACGCCAGGCCGTTAGGAGAACCCCTTTGCTACCACCCGTGCCTTGTACTTGTGTATCTTGCCATCCTGTTTCATTTTTACTTTCGGCACCCACTTGGATCCCACAACGTGAGCCCCGGCAGGTCTATCCACCAGCACCCAGGTCCCATTCTCTTCAATGGAGCTGAGTTCACTGCGAATTGCTTCGTCCCACTCTGCTTTGTCAGGCCGAGTGAGTGCCTCTGCGACAGACGTTGGCTCCTCTTGAACCAAGAATGAATAGTTGAAGCCTGTCCATTCACCCCTATCTGCGTCGTAATGCTGCCGAGGTACTTTGAGGCGTGAACTGCTCCTTGAACCTGCTGGCTGGTGCTGTTGATGTAGAGGCTGGAGGTCTGGTTCGTCGTTGATGATGGGAGAGGCATCATCCTCACGTTCCGGAGGATCGGATACGTCGGAATCAGAGTCTGATTCCTCCGAGTCATCTTCACGAGCTCCTCTCCCTGTTGCAGCACCTATCCCATGCCATTGTGCTGGTGCTTTGTCTCCCTCTTCTAGGAGAGTGAGCCACTCTCCCTGTTCTGGAGCGTTCTCGAGTTCGAGCTGCTCTCCCTTACTCAGAGACATTTCGTGGAAATCCACGTCTTTGCTGCGGATGACCTTCTTGGCTCCTTGGTCCCACAGTCGATGGGCTTTGTGGGCAGTGTCGTAACCGATGAAAATACACTTTCGTGCTCTTGCATCGAGCTTTCCAGGGCCCTCACCAGCCTGGACCTTGGCAAACCCGGTCCAACCGAACACCTTGAGATGGGAGGCATCCGGCTTCTTGCTGACCATGCTTCTTGAGGCGTCTTCAACTACTGTGTCTGCTTCTTCTTGCCTCTCCTTCGCAGAGCTGCTGTAGGTGTGAGGTTCACAAGGTATGTAGCCGTGCGTGCTGCTTCAGCCCAGAACCTGGGAGGAAGCTTGGCGTCGAAGAGCATGCACCTTGTCATGCCTAGGATCATCTGGTTCATCCTCTCTGCTACGCCGTTGCTTTGAGGTGAGTAGGGTGTAGTTTTCTGGTGTTCAATGCCCTGTGTCTTGAGCCACTCCCTGCAAGTTTCGTAATCTCCCCCATTGTCCGTCCTAAATGCCTTCACCTTCCTTCCACTCTGTCGCTCAACCATAGCGACAAAGGCCTGTAGATTATCCTTCACCTCACATTTCCTTTTGAGAAAGTATATCCAGACTTTGCGGCTGTTGTCGTCGATGCATGTGAGGAAATATCGGCTGCCTCCATTTGATGGTATGCGAAAGGGACGACATACGTCAGAGTGGACAAGATCAAGAGGTGCGAGAGCACGCGTTCTATTGCGCTTGAAGGGTTTATTTTTTGCCTTGCCTTGAAGGCATGGCTCACACATAATCTCCGCTCCCTCCTCCTCATCACCTAGCTCCATCCCACGCACTAGCTCCTGCTTTCCCATGAGCTCCAATGTGCGGAGAGCCACGTGTCCAAAGCGCCTGTGCCACAGGTTCTTGGAGGATGTGCACAGGTTAGAATGAACAGCCCCGGTGGCTGCATTTGCTTGCGGTTTTGTTGCCGAATCATCTGCTTCCACTGCTTCCACTGCTCCAACATGTCCTTCCTCATCTGAGTCTTCATCGCTGCTCTCCTCATCATCACTCTCGGCCAAAGATTCAGCCGTTGAAGTTGTCGTTTTGGTCTGCAAGACGTAGAGTCCATCAACGCGAGGAACGTGTGCGACAACCTTCTTGGAAGAGTAGGAAATGTTGATGTCCTTGCTGGGAACTATCACCGCTTCCTTCTCTGTAAAGACCACTGTCATGCCATGGTAAATTATCTTAGAGACGGAGAGCAGGTTGGCTGTGAAGGAGGGCAAGTAGACCACCCCCTCTAGCTTGAGGTCGGAAACTCCACCGTTGACACCCACTGTGACCAGCTTATCACCAATCCCCTCAGCTGCCTCAACCTTGCCGTTGGCGACTCTGAAGTTCTTGTTACACGGAGCAAGAGAGATGAAGTCTCTCTTCTCGTAAGTGGTGAGCTCGTTTGTGCCCGAGTCAAGGCCATAGGCTCCTGGCCTGAGTATCGCCCGCCCTTTGTTGGAGGCACACTCAGCCATCAAGCTTGTGGGATCCTTCCCACCATTTCCCCCTTGCCATTCATCCCCGTCTCCTCCCTCTCTATTGGGTGCACGGCACTCTCGAGCCCAGTGTCCGGCCTTGCCACAGTTGTGGCAGTTTCCTTGGCGCTTTGCACCCCTTCCACTGTTGCTAGTGCTGTTGTTTCCCTTGTACGCAGAGGATGAGGTATTGCGAAAGGTGCCGCTGCTCCGTGAGGCAAAGGAAGCCATGTTTGCTTCACTACTGCTACGACGCATGGCTTCATTCCGCACATACTCAGAGACNGTGGTGTAGGAAACTAGATCTTCAGTCCACCCTCCAATCACTGTTATCATGGGGCCCCAACTTTCCGGCAGCGTCATCAGAAAGATCATGGCCTGCATGTCGGATTTCAGGTCCCACCCCATGCCGGTGGCTTGTTGCAAGAGCGTCTCAAACTTCTGCATGAAGGCGGAGACATCCTCCCCTTCACCAAGCCTGATGCTGATGAGGTTTTTTAGAATGAAGAGACGGTTGGCAAGTGAGGAGGACTGAAACACCTTGCCGAGTTTGGCGTATGCCGCGGCTGCCACTGTACAACCGCTGATGTGCGAAAGGACTGAGGGTTGTATGGAGGACACAAGAATGGCGAGAGCCTTCTTGTTGAGCTTGACCCATGCCACAAGGTCAGCACCCTCCTCCTTTGGTGCTGGGATACTTCCGTCAAAATATCCTAGCAGATCTCTGTCATCCATGATGATCTCAAACTGCCACTTCCTGAGTGCAAACCCCTCTCCATCAAACTTGAGGATGGGCAAATGATTCCCTGGTTCCCCTGTCCCTGCCATCCCCACAACTACAACTGCTTCAGCTGCTGCACCTGTTGTTGATGCCGATGAACATGTGTTTGAGGCCGCTGTAGGCTATTGGTGAGAAGAGGAAACTGCTTCCCCTGTTACCGTTGGCCGTTGCAAGCAGATGTAGGCTGATGTAGGCTGATGTAGGCTGATGTCCGCTCCCAAGGTAGAAAGGTGCAGATGTGTTCCATTGACCTCCTGCTGATGTTGCCCTGCAAACAGAGAAGTTGGGTGAGAGTGAAGGCGCTCTCACTGCTTGTGACCTTAGCGGTTGCGTGCGTGAAACTTCCCTAACCAGAGGAGTGGGCCCATAACCCTTTGTTAGCTACTGAGCTAACCACCTCTGGCAGAGAAGCCACGAAACCGAAAAGCTCACAAAGGTTTTTAGGCCTTCTTCCTTTGTTGACATGTGTCATGCACCCCAAACTTAATCAGGCATACACTTCACCTTCAAGAGTACTAACGCCTTAGCATTACATCTCAGGAAGAGCTCAAGTCGTCAATACGCAAGAGAGAATCAAGCAAGGGTTGATTGATCAGCATGCAAGACAAGTCCTTTTATAGCTGTCTATCCAGTCCTAGAACTCAAAAGCACATTCCTGGGAAGTGGCGTGAACCAGCCACGTCACCAATAGACTTGCACTGTGGGCTTGACACATAAGCATCCTAGTGCCAAGGTGACAGACCAACCATGTAGCGTCCAAGAAGCTACGGACTTTCTTTCTTGGAAGCTTTCACAGCAAACAAGATATGCATGGGGCCCGGATCAACCTCATGACCTCTCACTTGGCCAAATGAACAAAATGGCCAAGGTAACCATTCACCCACATGGTGTACTCATAGGTCATATCTCACAAGAGACAGAGCATAGTTGAGTCACGCTACAACGGATCTAGGGGTCATACCTCCACAAGGGGCAGAGCATTCGTGATCCGTCCTAAAACCTTGAAAAATGGGCAAAAAAAATCAACACTAGCAAGCACAAGGACCTTCAATAAGTTGTGCCACGGTGTGGATACCATGCACGATGACAAACCAAAGTAGGCATATGTCACAGACCATGACCAAATAGTGTCACTAGGTGTGGTAAACTTTGACAACTCATAACACGAGTCACAAATGGTCAGGGTGGGAGATAATGGTTTGTGAATACTAGTTATCCACAAGCAAGTACAAATACCTTCAATATGTAGTGGCACAGTGTGGCTACCATGCACAGTGACCAACCAAAGTATGCATATGTCACTGACCATGACCAACCAATTTCACTTCATGTGGTCAGCGTTGAAAACGCACAACACGAGTCACAGATAGTCAAAGGGGGATAACAATGGTTTGTGAACACTAGCTATCAACTAGAAAGCACAAATACCTTCAATACGTAGTGACACGGCGTGGTAACCATGTACAGTGACAAACGAAAGTAGGCACATGTCACTAACCATGACCAAAAGAATTTCACAGTGCGTGGTCAACATTGAAAACGCATAACACGAGTCACAAATGGTCAGAGGGGGAAACAATGGGTCGGGAACACTAGTTATCAACTAGCAAGTACAAATACCTCCAACAAGCTGTGGCACGGTATGGCTAGCGTGCATAGTGACCAACCAAAGGATGCATAAATCACTGACTATGACCGAAGAAGTCCACTATGTGTGGTCAACATTGAAAACTCATAACACGAGTCACAAATGGTCAAAGGGAGAGACAATGGTTTGGGAACCCTATGTACCGACTAGAAAGGACAAAGAACTTCAATACGTAGTGGCATGGTGTGGCTAATATGCACATCGACCAACTAAACTAGGGATATGTCACTGACCATGACCAGAGAATTTCAACATGGGTAGTCATCGTAGACCAACCATTACACGAGTCACAAACAGTCAGGGGAGGAAACAATGCTATGGGAATATCAGTTCTCAACTAGCAAGTTCAACGACCTTCAGTCAGTAGTAGCATAGTGTGGCTACCATGCACAATGACCGACTAAAGTAGGCATATGTACTGCCTTTGACCAAAGAAATTCGCTGTGTGTGGTCAACGTTGACAACTCATCATACGAGTCACAAATGGTCAGAGAGGAAAACAATGGTTTCCGAACACCAAGTATCAAATAGCAAGCACAAGGAGCTTCAATACGTTGTGGCACGGCGTGGATACCATGCACGATGACCAACCAAAGTACGCATATGTCACTGACCATGACCAAATAATGTCACTAAGTGTGGTAAACTTTGACAACTCATAACACGAGTCACAACTGGTCAGAGTGGAAGGTAATGGTTTATGAATACTAGTTATCGACTAGCAAGTACAAATACCTTCAATATGTGGTGGCACAGTGTGGCTACAATGCACAGTGACCAACCAAAGTATGCATATGTCACAGACCATGAATGAAGAATCTCACTTCATGTGGTCAATGTTGACAACTCACAACACGAGTCACAGATATTCAGACGGAAAACAGTGGTTTGGAAACACTAGCTATCAATTAGAATGCACGGAGACCTTCAATACGTAGTGACAAGGCGTGGTAACCATGTACAGTGACAAACCAAAGTAGGCATATGTCACTAACCATGACCAAACGGATTTGACAGTGTGTGGTCAACGTTGAACACTCACAACACGAGTCACAAATGGTAAGTGGGGGAAACCATGGGTTGGGAACACTACTTATGAACTAGCAAGTAGAAATATTTCCAACAAGTAGTGGTACGGTGTGGTTAGCGTGTACAGTGAG
>SZWC01000156.1:324809-341950 GCA_023375785.1 Penium margaritaceum | reverse complement strand
TGCAAGATGACCAACCAAAGTAGGCATATGTCACTGACCATGACCAAATAATGTCACCAAGTGTGGTAAACTTTGACAACTCATAACACGAGTCCCACATGGTCAGGGTGGAAGATAATGGTTTGTGAATACTAGTAATCGACTAGAAAGTACAAATACCTTCAATATATAGTGGCACAGTGTGGCTACAATGCACATTGACCAACCAAGGTATGCATATGTCACTGACCATGACGAAAGAATTTAACTTCATGTGGTCAATGTTGAAAACTCACAACATGAGTCACTGATAGTCAGAGGGGGTTAACAATGGTTTGGGAACACTAGCTATCAACTAGGAAGCTCAAAGACCTTCAATACGTAGAGACACGGCATGGTAACCACGTACAGTGACAAACCAAACTAGGCATATGTCACTAACCATGACCAAAGAATTTCAATATGGGTGGTCAATGTTCACAACCCATAACATGAGTCACAAATGGTCAGAGGGGGAAAAATGGTTTCAAAACACTATGTATCTATAGCAAGTACAAGGATCTTTCGTACATATTAGCACGGTGTGGCTACCGTGCACAATGACCTGTCCAAGTAGGCATACATCACTGCTCATGACCAAAGAAGTTTAGTGTGTGTGGTCAACGTTCACAACTCATAATACAGGTCAAAGATGGGCAGAGGGAGAAACAATGGTTTGGGAATACTCGGTATTGAGTAGCAAGTACAAAGACCTTCGATAAGTGGTGGCACGGTGTGGCTTTCATGCACAATGACCATCCAAAGTATGCTTGTGTCACTGAGTATCATAAAAATAGTTTCACTGTGTGTAGTCAACTTTCCCTCTTACGGCTGGTCAATCGGAGCAATGGATGAGAGGTTATTCAAGCTCAAAGTTGCAAATTTTGAAATTCCGTCGGCGTCAAATTTTTATGATTTAAGTAACTTTGTTATCATTCATAATTTTAAAAACTACCCTCTAATCTTGCATCCCCTTATTTTATGCCCTTTACCCATAGCAACCCTTATAATGTCATTTGGACATCACATGAACACCATGTGAGTTGGCTTAGTGCTTATAGAATTAGATTCTAGAGCGATAGGTCCTGGGTTTGAATCCTTGTACGCACAATATAGAATAGGGTCGCGATCTGGGGGGGGGCGGCCGTGTTGTGATACCTCAACTCTATCTTCGAGCCTAAGCCGTGGGGGGGGTAGGG
Source organism: Penium margaritaceum (assembly GCA_023375785.1). Taxonomy (NCBI): domain Eukaryota; kingdom Viridiplantae; phylum Streptophyta; class Zygnematophyceae; order Desmidiales; family Peniaceae; genus Penium; species Penium margaritaceum. The sequence goes on along the minus strand of SZWC01000156.1, from coordinate 340,733 downwards.
GGTTGTCATAATGCGGTTGCAAATCTGTCCTCCAGGTCGTCCACGGAACATCCCTATAGGAGGGTGGGAGGGAGTATTCCAGTGAAGGCACCTACGCGTAACACATCAACAAAAACCGACCTAGTGTCAAAGGGAGAAACCTTTTGCTATTTATTGACTAGCAAGTGCAAAGACTTTCAACAAGTAGTGGAACGGTGTGGCTACCATGCACAATGACCAACCAGATTAGGCATGTGCCACTTACAATGACTAATTAACTTTACCATGTGTGGTCAACGTGGACAACCCATAATATGGGTCACGAGTTGTCAGAGGGGGGGAACAATGGTTTGGGAATACTAGATACCAACTAGCAAGTACAACGACCTTCAATCACGGTATGGCTGCCATGCACAATGACCGACCAAAGTAGGCATGTGTACTGCCTTTGACCGAAGAAATCCGCTGTGTGTGTTCAACGTTGACAACTCATAATACGAGTCACAAATGGTCGGAGAGGGAAACAATGGTTTGGGAACACCAAGTATCAAATATAAAGCACAAGGGGCTTCAATACGTTGTGGCACGGTGTGGATACCATGCACGATGACCAACCAAAGTAGGCATATGTCACTGACCATGACCAAATAATGTCACTAAGTGTGGTAAACTTTGACAACTCTAAACACGAGTCACAAATTGTCAGGGTGGAAGATAATGGTTTGTGAATATAAGTTATTGACTAGCAAGTACAAATACATTCAATATGTAGTGGCACAGTGTGGCTACAATGCACAGTGACCAACCAAAGTATGCATATGTCACTGACCAGGACGAAAGAATTTCACTTCATGTGGTCAATGTTGACAACTCACAACACGAGTCACTGATATTCAGAGGGGGTACCGATGGTTTGGGAACACTAGCTATCAACTAGAAAGCACAAAGACCTTCGATACGTAGTGACACAGCGTGGTAAGCATGTATAGTGACAAACCAAAGTAGGCATATGTCACTAACCATGACCAAACGGATTTGACAGTGTGTGGTCAACGTTGAAAACTCATAACACGAGTCACAAATGGTCAGTGGGAGAAACCATGGGTTGGGAACACTAGTAATGAACTAGCAAGTACAACGACCTTCAATCACGGTATGGCTGCCATGCACAATGACCGACCAAAGTAGGCATATGTCACTAACCATGACCAAACGGATTTGACAGTGTGTGGTCAACGTTGAAAACTCATAACACGAGTCACAAATGGTCAGTGGGAGAAACCATGGGTTGGGAACACTAGTAATGAACTAGCAAGTAGAAAGATTTCCAACAGGTAGTGGCACGGTGTGTCTAGCGTGCACAGTGACCAACCAAAGGATGCATATGTCATTGACTATGACCGAATAAGTCCACTATGTATGGTCAACATTGACAACTCATAACACAAGTCAGAGATGGTCAGAGGGAGAGACAATGGTTTGGTAACCCTATGCATTGACTAGAAAGGACAAAGAACTTCAATACGTAGTGGAACGTTGTGGCCACTATGCACACCAAACAACCAAACTAGGCATATGTCACTGACCATGACCAGAGAATTTCAATATGGGTGGTCAACATTCACCAACCATAACACGAGTCAAAAATGGTCAGAGGGCAAAACAATTGTCTGGGAATATCAGTTTTCAACTAGCAAGTACAGCAACCTTCAATCAGTTTAAGCACGGTGTGGCTACCATGCACAATGACCGACCAAAGTAGGCATATGTACTGCCTTTGACCAAAGAAATCTGCTGTGTGTGGTCAACGTTGACAACTCATAATAGGAGTCACAAATGGTCAGAGGGAGAGACAATGGTTTGCGAACACCAGGTATCAACTAGCAAGCAGAAGGACCTTCAATAAGTTGTGGCACGGTGTGGATACCATGCACGATGACCAACCAAAGTAGGCATATGTCACTCACCATGACCAAATAATGTCACTAAGTGTGGTAGACTTTGACAACTCATAACACGAGTCACAAATGGTCAGGGTGAAAGATAATGGTTTGTGAATACTAGTTATCGACTAGCAAGTACAAATACCTTCAATATGTAGTGGCAGAGCGTGGCTACCATGCACAGTGACCAACCAAAGTATCCATATGTCACTGACTATGACCAACGAATTTCACTTCATGTGGTCAGCGTTGAAAACTCACAACACGAGTCACAGATAGTCAAAGGGGGGTAACAATTGTTTGGGAACACTAGTTATGAACTAGAAAGCACAAATACCTTCAATACGTAGTGACACGGCGTGGTAACCATGTACAGTGACAAACCAAAGTAGGCACATGTTACTAACCATGTCCAAACAAATTTCACAGAGCGTGGTCAACGTTGAAAACACATAACACGAGTTACAAATGGTCAGAGGGGGAAACAATGGGTTGGGAACACTAGTTATCAACTAGCAAGTACAAAGACCTTCAACAAGCAGTGGCACGGTATGGCTAGCGTGCACAATGACCAAGCAAAGGATGCATACGTCACTGACTATGACCGAAGAAGTCCACTATGTGTGGTCAACGTTCACAACTCATACCATGAGTCACAAATGGTCAGAGGGAGAGACAATGGTTTGGGAACCCTATGTATCGACTAGAAAGGACAAAGAACTTCAATACGTAATGGCACGGTGTGCCTAATATGCACACCAAACGACCAAACTAGGCATATGTCACTGATCATGACCAGAGAATTTCAATATGGGTGGCCAACGTTGACCAATCACAACACGAGTCACAAACGGTCAGGAGAGGAAACAATGCTATGGGAATATGAGTTCTCAACTAGCAAGTACAACGACCTTCAGTCAGTAGTGGCACGATGTGGCTACCATGAAAAATGACTGACCAAAGTAGGCATATGTACTGCATTTGACCAAAGAAATCCGCCGTGTGTAGTCAACGTTGACAACTCATAATACGAGTCAAAAATGGTCGGAGAGGGAAACAATGGTTTGGGAACACCAAGTATCAAATAGCAAGCACAAGGGGCTCCAATACATTGTGGCACGGTGTGTATACCATGCACGATGACCAACCAAAGTAGGCATATGTCACTGACCATGACCAAATAATGTCACTAAGTGTGGTAAACTTTGACAACTCATAACACGAGTCACAACTGGTCAGAGTGGAAGATAATGGTTTATGAATACTAGTTATCGACTAGCAAGTACAAATACCTTCAATATGTAGTGGCACAGTGAGGCTACAATGCACAGTGACCAACCAAAGTATGCATATGTCACAGAACATGAACAAAGAATCTCACTTCATGTGGTCAATGTTGACAACTCACAACACGAGTCAAAGATATTCAGATGGGGTAACAATGGTTTGGGAACACTAGCTATCAACTAGAAAGTACAAAGACCTTCAATACGTAGTGAGACGGCGTGGTAACCATGTACAGTGACAAACCAAAGTAGGCATATGTCGCTAACCATGACCAAACGGATTTGACAGTGTGTGGTCAACGTTGAAAACTCATAACACGAGTCACAAATGGTTAGTGGGGGAAACCATGGGTTGGGAACACTAGTGATAAACTAGCAAGTAGAAATATTTCCAACAAGTAGTGGCACGGTGTGGCTAGCGTGCACTGTGACCAACCAAAGGATGCATATGTCACTGACTATGACCGAAGAAGTCCACTATGTATGGTCATCATTGACAACTCATAACACGAGTCACAGATGGTCAGAGGGAGAGACAATGGTTTGGGAACCCTATGTATGGACTAGACAGGACAAAGAACTTCAATACGTAGTGGCACGTTGTGGCTACTATGCACACCAAACAACCAAACTAGGCATATGTCACTGACCATGACCAGAGAATTTCAATATGGGTGGTCAACATTCACCAACCATAAAACGAGTTACAAACGGTCAGAGGGGGAAACAATGGTCTGGGAATATCAGTTCTCAACTAGCAAGTACAGCAAACTTCAATCAGTATAAGCACGGTGTGGCTACCATGCACAATGACCGACCAAAGTAAGCATATGTACTGCCTTTGACCAAAGAAACCCGCTGTGTGTGGTCAACGTTGACAACTTGTAATAGGAGTCACAAATGGTGAGAAGGGGAGACAATGGTTTTGGAACACCAGGTATAAACTAGCAAGAACAAGGGGCTTCAATACGTTGTTGAAGGTCTTTGTACTTACTAGTTCATAACTAGTGTTCCCAACCCTATTGACTAGCAAGTACAGATACCTTCAATATGTAGTGGCACAATGTGGCTACAATGCACAGTGACCAACCAAAGTATGCATATGTCACTGACCATGACGAAAGAATTTCACTTCATGTGGTCAATGTTGACAACTCACAACACGAGTCACAATTATCCAGATGGAATAACAATGGTTTGGGAAAACTAGCTATCAACTAGAAAGCACAAAGACCTTCCATACGTAGTGACACGGCGTGGTAACCATGTACAGTGACAAACCAAAGTAGGCATATGTCACTAACCATGACCAAACGGATTTGACAGTGTGTGGTCAACGTTGAAAACTCATGACACGAGTCACAAATGGTCAGTGGGGGAAACCATGGGTTGAGAACAATAGTGATAAACTAGCAAGTAGAAATATTTCCAACAAGTAATGGCACGGTGTGGCTAGCGTGCACAGTGACCAACCAAAGGATGCATATGTCACAGACTATGACCGAATATGTCCACTATGTATCGTCAACTTTGACAAATCATAACACGAGTCACAGATGGCCAGGGAGCGACAATGGTTTGAGAACCCTATGTATCGACTATAAAGGATAAAGAACTACAATATGTAGTGGCACGGTGTGGCTACTATGCACACCAAACAACCAAACTATGCATATGTCACTGACCATGACCAGAGAATTTCAATATGGGTGGTCAACATTCACCAACCATAACACGAGTCACAAACAGTCAGAGGGGGAAACAATGGTCTGGGAATATCAGTTCTCAACTAGCAAGTATAGCGACCTTCAATGAGTATAAGCACAGTGTGGCTACCATGCACAATGACCGGCCAAAGTAAGTATATGTATTGCCTTTGACCAAAGAAATCCGCTGTGTGTGGTCAACGTTGACAACTCGTAATAGGAGTCACAAATGGTCAGAGGGGGAGACAATGGTTTAGGAACGCCAAGTATCAACTAGCAAGCACAAGGACCTTCAATAAGTTGTGGCTTGGTGTGAATACCATGCACGATATCCAACCAAAGTAGGCATATGTCACTGACCATGACCAAATAATGTCACTAAGTGTGGTAAATTTTGGCAACTCATAACATGAGTCACAAATGGTCAGGGTGGAAGATAATGGTTTGTGAATACTAGTTATCGACTAGCAAGTACAAATACCTTCAATATGTAGTGGCACAGTGTGGCTACAATGCACAGTGACCAACCAAAGTATGCATATGTCACTGACCATGACCAACAAACTTCACTTTATGTGGTCAACGTTGACAACTCACAAAACGAGTAACTGATAGTCAGAGGGGGGTAACAATCGTTTGGGAACACTAGCTATCAACTAGGAAGCACAAAGACCTTCAATACGTAGTGACACGTACGTTGTAACCACGTACTGTGACAAACCAAACTAGGCATATGTCACTAACCATGACCAAAGAATTTCAATATGGGTGGTTAACGTTCACAACCCAGAACATGAGTCAAAAATGGTCAGAGGGGGAAAATGGTTTCAAAACACAATGATCTATCGTATGTATTGGCACGGTGTGGCTACCGTGCACAATGACCTATCCAAGTACGCATACATCAGTGCCCATGACAAAAGAAGTTTAGTGTGTGTGGTCAACGTTCACAACTCATAATACAAGTCAAAAAATGGGTAGAAGGAGAAACAATGGTTTGGGAATACTCGGTATCGACTAGCAAGTACAAAGACCTTCGATAATTGGTGGCACGGTGTGGCTACCATGCACAATGACCAACCAAAGCATGCTTGTGTCACTGAATATCATAAAAAGAGTTTCACTGTGTGTAATCAACTTTCGTTCTTACGGCTGGTCAATCGGAGCAATAGATGAGAGGTTATTCAAGCTCGAAGATGCAAAACTTGAAATTCCGTCTGCGTCAATTTTTTATGATTAAACTAACTTTGTTATCATTCATAATTTTGAAAACTACCCTCTAATCTTACACCCCCCTTTTTTATGCCCTTTACCCATAGGAACCCTCTTAATGTCATTTGGACATCACATGAACACCATGTGAGTTGGCTTAGTGTTTATAGAGTTAGAGTCTGGAGCGATAGGTCCTGGGTTTGAATCCTTGTACGCGCAATATAGAATAGGCTCGTGACCTGGGAGGGGGGGGGGTGGCGGCCGTGTTGTGATACCTCAACTCTACCTTTGAGCCTAAGCCGTGGGGGGATAGGGGGGGTGTCATAATGCGGTCGCAAATCTGTCCTCCAGGTCGTCCACAAAACATCCCTCTAGGGGGGTGGGAGGGAGTATTAAAGTGAAGGCACCTACGTGTAACAAATCAACAAAAACCGGCCTGGTATCAAAGGGAGAAACCTATTGCTATTTATTGACTAGGAAGTGCAAAGACTTTCAACAAGTAGTGGAACGGTGTGGCTACCATGCACAATGACCAACCAGATTAGGCATGTGCCATTTACCATGACCAAATAATTTTACTATGTGTGGTCAACGTTGACAACCCATAATATGGGTCACGAGTTGTCAGAGGGGGAAACAATGGTTTGGGAATACTAGATACCAACTAGCAAGTACAACGACCTTCAATCAGTAGTAGCACGGTGTGGCTACCATGCACAATGACCGACCGAAGAAGGCATGTGTACTGCCTTTGACCAAAGAAATCCGCTGTGTGTGTTCAACGTTGACAGCTCATAATACGAGTCACAAATGGTCGGATAGGGAAACAATGGTTTGGGAACACCAATTATCAAATAGCAAGCACAAGGGGCTTTAATACGTTGTTGAAGGCCTTTGTACTTGCTAGTTCATAACTAGTGTTCCCAACCCTAATGACTAGCAAGTACAAATACCTTCGATACGTTGTGGCACAGTGTGGCTACAATGTACTGTGACCAACCAAAATATGCATATGTCACTGACCATGATGAAATAATTTCACTTCATGTGGTCAATGTTGACAACTCACAACACGAGTCACAGATATTCAGAGGGATAACAATGGTTTGGGAACACTAGCTATCAACTAGAAAGCACAAAGATATTCCATACGTAGTGACACGGCGTGGTAACCATGTACAGTGACAAACCAAAGTAGGCATATGTCACTAACCTTGACCAAACGGAGTTCACAGTGTGTGGTCAATGTTAAAAACTCATAACACGAGTCACAAATGGTCGGTGGGGGAAACCATGGGTTGGGAACACTAGTTATGAACTAGCAAGTAGAAACATTTCCAACAAGTAGTGGCACGGTGTGGCTAGCGTGCACAATGACCAACCAAAGGATGCATATGTCACTGACTATGACCGAATAAGTCCACTATGTATGGTCAACATTGACAACTCATAACACGAGTCTCGGATGGCCAGGGAGAGACAATGGTTTGAGAACCCTATGTATCGACTAGAAAGGACAGAGAACTACAATACGTAGTGGCAGGCTGTGGCTACTATGCACACCAAACAACCAAACTATGCATATGTCACTGACCATGACCAGAGAATTTCAATATGGGTGGTCAACATTCACCAACCATAACACGAATCACAAACAGTCAGAGGGGGAAACAATGTTCTGGGAATGTCAGTTCAGAACTAGCAAGTATAGCAACCTTCAATCAGTATAAGCACGCTGTGGCTACCATGCACAATGACCGACCAAAGTAAGCATATGTACTGGCTTTGACCAAAGAAATCCGCTGTGTGTCGTCAACATTGACAACTCGTAATAGGAGTCACAAATGGTCAGAGGGGGAGACAATAGTTTGGGAACACCAGGTATCAACTAGCAAGCACAAGGACCTTCAATAAGTTGTGGCACGGTGTGGATACCATGCACGATGACCAACCAAAGTAGGCATATGTCACTGACCATGACCAAATAATGTCACTAAGTGTGGTAAACTTTGACAGCTCATAACACGAGTCACAAATGGTCAGAGGGGGAGACAATAGTTTGGGAACACCAGGTATCAACTAGCTAGCACAAGGACCTTCAATGAGTTGTGGCACGGTGTGGATACCATGCACGATGACCAACCAAAGTAGGCATATGTCACTGACCATGACCAAATAATGTCACTAAGTGTGGTAAACTTTGACAACTCATAACACGAGTCACAAATGGTCAGGTGTCAAGCACACTTCAGCCGCAGCTCCGCGAGGAAGATCCATCCACGGAGAGAGCCTGGGCAGGCTAAGATCCGCGCATAGAACGCTGGCTCCCGCGGACGCGGTTAAGCGAGGGCTAGCGCGGGGTCCAGGGGTGATGAGGACCAGGATGTCTATAAGAGTGCCGCCGCATGTTAGCACAATCACCTTCGGCGGCTCCCCTAACTCAAGCGCTTGTGGTGGAGGAAGAAAGAGGCGGGAAGCAGTGGCAGGAAATCCGCGGTACAAGGAGAACAGGGACAAGCCGCAGCAGGATCCGCAATCACTGACAGAGCACAAGTAGGTCAGCGGAAGGGCCGAGCAATCAAGGGAGAGAACACCCAATCAGCATGAAGTGATCGTGCATCAATCAGGGAGGAGCCCCTGGAGACGCACCGCGGAAGACGATGATTCAAGGAAGAACACGAAGAACCGCGTGCACGAGCCGCGGATGAAGAAAATGATCAGTAGAGGATATGCTTTGTGTGAGTGTGTGTGTGTGTGGTTGAGGACGAGACCCGCGGTGCGTAGCCGCACCGCGTGGAGTCCAAGTAGGACGAAAGAGGGTACGGTGAGAGGGATGAGACAGACGGCATGCAGACACGCCGTGCGGAGTCCCAATTAGAAAAGGACCTCAGTAGCAGTAGCACAAGAGCAACTCAGCCTTGCATGTCTTCCTGAGCAGTATTCCGCATTCATGTATTCTGCCAGATTCATTTAAGACATTCAACCGCTCCCGTTGTTCTCCATCCCGCTGCTCCCGTGCTCTCCTTGGAGTCCTGTCCGCAAACTGCGGAATTGCATGCGTGGAGAACTGAAAGTCCGAGTGAAGTGAACTACCGGCGGTGCCTTTGCTTGCACACGTCCGCGGAACAAGGGTTCCGCGGAGAGGAGTTTGAAGCCACGCGGTGGTGGTTCCCGTGTGGCTAGGAGTGGACCAAGGAGTGTCACTCATCGGTGAGGTTTGTGCACCAAGATTCAGGCCTTCAGTCCACAGAATTGCCAGTAGCTAGGGGTGGGGATCCTATGATACCGCTACATACCTGAGTAGAGCTGTGATAGTAGTAAGAAGTGCATAATCCGCGGATCACATGAAATCAGGCCTGCGCGGAGAAACTTAGAGGTGCGGTAAAATTGGGGGTATCAGTGTCATGGTGCGGTAAGCGTGGACAGTTCCTTGCTCTTTGCTTAGCAGAACTGCGCGCGGCCTTCAGATCAGTCATTGATGTCGGCAGCACGTTTTGTGCATCAAGATTGCAGGAGATGGCAGCAGCAGTCATCTGTGCGGTGCTTCTTGCCGCGCCAAGCCACCAGCTACGAGAACGTCCGGAACTCCTCGCCGGTGCCGTCCCGTACCCCAATCAGCTCCTCGCCAGGCGCAGATCCACTGGTCCAACATCGACGGGTGAACGAGTGGCTGGAGCAGCTGCAATGGCGTCGCATCATGAACGCTTCAGGTGACCGTATGGAAGTGGAGATAGTCTTCGACCGTGGCAGCCGCGGATCCAGCCAATCCCAGCACAAGTCAGAGGGATAAGGGGCTGTGGCTGCGGCACTACCATGGTTTTCCGACCCCCAACCATCATCGGAGCAACACTCCGATGGTGGAGGACTGGAAACCTATCGCGGATTGGTCTACCAGTGTCATGGCAGGCAGCAGCTAACCGTGGCTGGCGCCATGGCGGTACACCACGCATCCTTGACAACACATCCGCAGACATTATCACAGAACCCTGAGGAAGCAGAGACCATTGACAACCCAACAGTGGACAACCAACGGCCAGTGACGGATTTGCAGCAGAAGGGACCACTGGCTCCCGCGCTTGGGATGTCTCTGGACTCCACCCTGCCGCGGCAGGTGGCAGGGACGGTTCCAGGAGATATGGCTACGGGACCACCTGCAACGGGATCACAGCAGCAGCAGGCGACCCCATCAGTGTTCCTCCCAGGAGGCGAGCTGCTAGGGATGCCGGGGCCCCCACAAAATACGGGATCCGCGATTTTGTCGATGAACCAGCCACCAGTGAATCGGCCTTCCGCGCCAGCGGGAGCAACGACAGCGGAACCCGTCGCACCCTCTCAACCGCCGATGTACTTGCTTCAGCAGCCTCCGGGGGTCGGCCAGGCAGGACGGCTGCCGCAGCCCCACATATGCGGCCCAGCATTGCAGCAAAAGCCTCCGCAGCTGAGCATGAGTACACCATTGATGGGAGCACCCTCACAGGCCACACCAAGAGCACTGCCACAACAGCAGGTGTACCCATCCCAGGTGGTAACCAGTACGATGCAAGCAGGAGTACTGGCGACACCGAGACCACTAAACCAACAACCTTGGCAGCCCGTGCCGCAAGCAGGGATGTCGGTTCAGCCCCCTGCGGGGATGACGCAACCAGGGACTCAGGGTGCGTGCGTTACCCACCAGGGAGCCCCAACGCAAACGCCACCAGTGGGAACTCAACCATCGACCCATCAGCAGCAGACGGTTGGGGGTATGGCATAAACAAACGCCGCAATCAAGCCTTCCGCTCCGCCTCTATGGGCACCACAGCACCAGCAGTCCGGGGGCATGGCACAGGGGAGGATGACACTTCGGACGCTCATGGTCGGCGTGTTGAAATAGTATGCACCTTGTCCACTGCCTAGCTGGCTAGCTACACATATAGACAAGGCATGCACTGCTCTGTGGAGTACGTCCCCTTGGTCTGTTCTGAGATGGGCTAGGAATGCACTGTCCATAATGGGTATGTCCCCTGTGGCTCATCATAGGAACCATACCTTTTTGGCATGGTTGAATAGGCACCGGAGTCTCAAACAAGAGATCTCGGGTTAAAACCCCGCGACGGCCACATTTTTCTTTGTGGCCAAAACTTGGACAGGAAGCTTCTATGAAGCTTACTAAAAGCCTGGCTTGAGGATGACACTTGGCGTTCTAAGGATGCGCCAAGTAGGATTGTAGGTTAAGGTTGGCTCCAGTGGAGCTACTACAAGCAGAAGCTTTAGCAAAGTTCTGCAAGTATAAAAGCCTGTACGTTGCATGCATCCATTTACAGCTCTTGCCTTTGATACTCCTCACAGAGTATCCAACCAAAGGTAGACAGTAAAGACCAACATACGGACTTTGTGAGGTTGCAAACCAAACGAACCTAAAGTGTGGATCCCTCGTTTGAGGGTGATATGTTATCTTGGTTGCAATACCAAGAGCGGTTGGCGGCCTCCCATGTCGGGACCCGTTTTCTAGACCGTTGCTATCCGACGCATTGACAAAGGGTTATGGGCCCACACTTCTGGTTCTAAGGCATGCTTCCAAGACCGACTAGCGCGTGGTCTTGCAGGGCGCACAGGTACAACAGGGACACGACCATCGGACGACTCCATCTGCTCCATCGGCTCCATCGGCTTCTTAAGGTAGGGTGCGCGCACGTGGCGGACTAGGGGACGATGATCAGCTCTGTCCATGTTGGACAAGACCCTCGAGCCCCAACGGGATTAAGCTCTACCCCTTGTTAGAAGGTGGTACGACCCCGAGTCCGTTCCCTCACGACGGCACTATCGCCTTAGGCGATCATCGGCTGGAGGGGTATGCAACGGAACCAACTACACCTTTGACAACGGTCGCAGTCAGCAGCCTCATCAGCCTCATTGGCCTCAACGAAGCAGAGTAGCAGCGAAGGAGAGAAGACGAGCAACCGCCAAAAATGGCGGATCGGACTCCAGCCCGCCTTGAGGCGGGTATGTCCAAATTCACGGGGACAGGTTTTCCCTTGTGGAAATGGCAATTTGAGATTGTCATGAACGTGCGTGGCTACCTCGAAATCCTAAAAAGGATCGAGACAGCACCCGCCGATGCGACCGTGATGACGCATGCAGCTGACCTTGCAGCATGGACGATGAAGAACAACATGGCTCTCGCCATTCTTGTGACGTCCATCAACGAGACTCAACACTCCCACATCACATGATGTACGTTGGCTGCCGAGGCCTATGCAAAGCTGTCACGCGTGCATCAATCAAACGCTCTAGCAAACCGCCTCTTCATCTTCCAGCAGTTGATGTCGATGAGGGTGAGCGAAGGAGAATCGATACCCGCAATTTTGAAGTCGTTCGACAACATGCTGCAAGAGGTCCAGCAAATGGAATGGAAGCTCGACTCCAACATGCGTGCCATGATCCTTCTAATGGCGCTGCCGGAAAGCTGGGGGTCCTTGATCACCGTATTTGGCGGTTGGAAGGAGGCGGATCTGACGTATGAGGCTGTCACCAAACATGTCCGCAATGAGTCCATGCGACGCATTGGTAGTGAGGCAAACATCTCAGCCTATGCCTCTCGCTTCAGTGGACAAAGTGCAAGCTCTCGCTCCAGTCAAGGCAACAGCGGAATTGGTGGCGGTGGAGGGAAAGGCAACGGTGGCTGGAAGAGTTCCAAGAAGCCCGGCAACTATCACAATTGTGGCAAGGCTGGGCACTGGGCTAGGGACTGCCGTAGTCCCAAGAAAGAAGGCAGGAGCAAAGGTGGAAAGGAGAAGAATGAGCTCACCAACATGATGGCTAGGGGGCTGCCCATGAAGGGGGTAGCGATCCGTAGGCCCGGGGCATTTTCCCTTGACTCGGGCACCAACCACCACTCTTCAAAAAAGAAGGGTGGATTTGTCTCCATGGCCGAATCTGTCATGCGCATCAAGTGTGCAAACGACGGCGTCCTCCAAGCCATGGGCGAAGGGGACAAGGTGATCACGTTCAACGTGAACGGTGCGGAGAAGGCGGTCAACCTTCAAAAGGTGGTGTACATGCCCTCCTTCGCAGCCAACCTGTTGTCCGTGTCACAAATCACCGACAACAACATGACAGTGGTGTTCACCAACAAGGAAGCGGTGGCCCTCAAAAACGAGGACATCCAGATTTTGTACACCAAAGACGACCTCATGCTTCAAGTTCCAAGAGTCGACGGTCTCTACGTGCTTCAAACCAAAGTCACCAAGGCGTTGGATGAGGGACTCGCATGTGCCACCAAGACAGTGGCACCGGGACAAAGGATGCACCGCCGGCGACCGCTGCGGCCGCTACATCAACCAAGGACACTGACGCTGAGCTGTGGCACCAGCGATTTGGCCATGTGGCCAACAGCACGCTGCAGAAGATGCAGGAGCAAGAGGTAGTCCGTGGAATGGAAGGGTGCACCATGAAGCATGGCGAAGGGTGTGCATTGTGTGAACCATGCCTCCAAGCAAAGGCAAAGAAGAAGCCGTTTGGGAGAGGAGGTCAACGAGCGGAGCATGTCTTGGAGCTGATACACAGTGACGTGTGTGGACCCTTCCGCACACCATCTAACGGAGGAAGCAAGTACTTCCTGACCTCCATTGATGACCACAGCCGCAAGTTGTGGATCTACTTCCTCAAAACAAAGGGAGAGGTCAAGGAGAAACTCCTCGAGTTCGTCGCCATGGTGGAGCGGCAAACGTCCAAGAAGGTGAAGACGCTTCGAAGTGACAACGGGGGTGAGTACAAGGCATGCAAGCCTTGGCTTAAGCATCATGGCATCCGCCACGAGCAGACCACCCCATACAATCCCCAAAGCAACGGTGTAGCCGAGAGGATGAACCAGACCCTGCTTGGCATGGTGCGAAGCATGCTCTTCGACGCCAAGCTCCCACCTCCCTTTTGGGCTGAAGCAGCAACAACGGCCTGCTACCTCTTGAACCTCACACCAGCGACCGCCTTGCCGAATCGTGGAAAGGAGCAGGACAAGCAGCTAAAGACACCACAAGAAGCATGGTCGGGAAAGAAACCCAACGCATCCCATCTGAAGGTGTTTGGGTCAACTGCATGGGTGAAGATCCAGTTGGGAGAAGGTGGAGGCAAGCTTGACGCACATTCGAGGAAGTGCGTCATGGTTGGGTACGACATGTCACACAAAGCCTATCGGCTTTGGGACCAGGTAGCAGGCAAGCTCGTGAGGAGCCGCGACGTCGTGTTTGACGAACGCACCCTTGGAAGGGGAGAGCTGCTGGACCCGAACCTCGTCCCCAAAGCAGGAGAGTGGATAGTGTTGCTTGAGTCCGGAGACCAAGCGCCCGACAAATGGCTCGCTTTGCCAGCAGGTGGTAGGAATGGGAGAGATTCTGTGGAGGATGATGCAGCATCTGACATGGACGCGGATTCCGAGGCGTCCAGGGCTTCCGAGTCTGACTTGGAGTGTGATGACTCTTCTGACGACGACGACAACGACGACGACAAACCACCACCTGTGGAAGCACCAGCACCAAAGCAAGTAGCCGCACCACTACCCCGGCGTAGTTTGCGACAAAAGAAAGCACCTTTGCGGTATGAGGACGATTGGACCGGCCTTAACTGGTCGTGCATGGCTCAGGGAGAGCCATCCACAGTGGCGGAGGCGATGAATGGCCCAGATGCGGCCAAGTGGAAGGAGGCAGTGGACAGCGAGCTCGCGTCCATTGCCGCGAACGGCATGTGGGTGCTGGTGGATAGACCCGACAAGGCCCACGTGGTGGTATCCAAGTGGGTCCTCCCAGTGAAGAAGAAGCAAGACGGCAGCATCGACAAGTTCAAGGCAAGGGTAGTGGCTAAGGGGTTCTCTTAACGCCCGTGCTCTGAGTACGATGAGACGTTCACGCCCGTCGTGACCTTTGCCTCCATCTGCTCTCTCCTTGGCATTGCAGCTGCAAAGAACCTGGAGATACACCAGATGGACGTCAAGACAGCTTTTCTTTATGGGACGCTTGACAAGGAAGTGCTGATGGAGGTGCCCGAAGGAGTCGAAGCTCCCGAGGGCAAGGTGTGCAAGTTGGTGAAAGCGCTCTATGGGCTGAAACAGGCCCCAAGGATGTGGTACAAAGAGATGGACGGTTTCATGACCGGTCTCTCCTTCGCGCATTGCCATAGTGATCCGAGCGTGTATGTGCGCGATGATGGGAGAGGGCTAATGCTGGTTGCATTGTACGTGGATGATCTGATCATCTGCTCGTCTTCGGTCGAGCTACTGGATGAGCTGAAGTCTGACCTCGGCAAAAGGTTCAAGATGAAGGACATGGGTCCTCTCGAGTACTACCTCGGGATCGCCATCCACCGCAACCGAGTAGCCGGCACCATAAAACTCAACCAAACCAAATACATTGGTGAGGTACTGAAGCGCTATCACATGGAAGACTGCAAACCTGTCAGCACCCCAATGACGACCGATACGAAGCTCAAGGCCTCCATGTCGCCAAGCAACGAAGCAAAACAAAGGGAGATGCAAGACATCCCCTACCAGTCCGCCGTGGGTAGCATCATGTACGCCATGGTAGGGACTCGTCCCGACATCTGCTATGCTGTGGGACAAGTGAGCAGATTCGTGGCCAACCCTGGGCCACAGCATTGGCAGACAGTCAAGCGCAGTGCTACACCGATGCTGACTGGGGAGGAAACCTCTACGACAGGAAATCCACCTCTGGATACGTGTGCATCTTGAATTGAGCTGCCATCTCATGGGCCGCAGGAAGCAGGATTGTGTTTCTGTGTCCACGGCTGAGGCAGAGTATGTTGCTCTGT
>SZWC01000156.1:302493-319879 GCA_023375785.1 Penium margaritaceum | reverse complement strand
AACACTTCCGCGACTACATCAAGAATGGCAAACCTTTTACTGTCCCGACCGATCACCAAGCACTGCAATGTCTCCTCACAACACAGAACCACGAGGGCATCTTGGCCAAATGGGCCCTCCTCCTGCAAGGGCTATAACTTGAAGATCAAATACCAGCCGGCGCTCACCAATCGAAATGCGGACGCCCTCAACCGCCTCCCTCGCGAGGACTGGCCTGACTCCGTGGACCCGTGGAACAGCCCCCTCTACCCCCTACAGCTGCCCCTGTCTCAGCAGAAACTGAACCTTAGTGGGAGGGCGTCGCTCGAGAATTCACGGATGAAGAATCTACGATTGTGTACCAACTCTTGTTCGAGCTGGAACCGGCCGAGTCCCTTGGTCTTGCAGAGACTCTTCCAGCTCTCCATCCCACTGGGCACCAGCTTGCCCGCCATTTCAATCCCACCATCCGCGGCTGGACGCTCGAGGAAATCGTACCACATCTTCCCCCCCCGCTCTTCACTACCACCATCACACCGAACTCCCTCTGTGGCGGCAGCTGCCACCGCCCCTCCGACGCTGTCTCCCCCGCCCTCTGCCTCCCCTCTCCTTGATACTCGCCATCTCCTTTCCCTGGTTGACTTCCTCCTCCACTCGCATGCGTCTGCGGGGCGTCTCCAGAACCTCTTCTCCTCCGTCAACCCCTCTCTCTCTCCCGCCGGCATCCACCTCTCCTGCACCTTCACCCGGGATACAGGTGTCCGCATGGTGGCTCATGCCGTCGTTACAGCACACTCTTGCGTCCGGGAGGATGCCTGCCGCGCGCCATGCACGTGGGCTCCTGCACCGCTGATACCTGGTCCAACGGCACCCGCCAAAGTCCACGTGGCATGGTGCCACGTCTGGGTCTATGGCCACAAATTCGTAGCCATCATGGACACCGGCGCCACCCATACCAACATCGCGTTGCGAATGGCTCGCACCTTATGACTGGACCACCTCATCACACCTACTCGGCTCCGCTTCTCCATATCCACCGGAGCCATCGATGCACCCATCGGCCAGAACGTGGTCCTCCCCATCCAGGTCGCCAATGTGCATGCACCGCACACCGTGCAGGTGTGCGATGTCCGCACATACGATATGCTCCTCGCAGTCGACTGGCTCGCGCCGCGCCAAGCAGATATATTGCTCGGCGCTGGCATCCTCAGTCTCATTTCCGTCTCCGGCATTCGATCGTTTACTCCACTTTTTTCCTTAGCTTGCCCGTCCTTTGATCCACTTTCCATGGTTCTCACGCCACCCACCTCTGGCACTCAGTTCACTCGTAGCATCACACGAAGCTCGGGGGTAAACCGCGGAACTGGCTCTTCCATGGCTCGTCCATCCAGCACGGAGTCCGCGCATGCGAACAGGGGGGGTGGTGGCATTACGAGGCGACCTATACGGCGGCAGACCACAAACCGAGCCGCAAGGGTGCACGCCGGATCAGATTTGCAGATCTGACGTCAGATCCTTACTCACGGATCGGATCCAACTCCTGGATCCGGACTCTCGGATCCGGATCTCGAATCCGCGGATCCTTGGATCCTCGGATCTGACTCTCGGATCTAGGTCGGATCCAGCAAAGGTACAAAGTTCTAACATGTATAACATGCAAATTTCAGCATGAATTTACAGTTTTTACTGTATTACACAACAACTCATCTCTATTTAATGGTATTTTCGTGATATTTATATGGTTTTCCTGTCTAGAATGTGCGATTTATGGCCGCTTACACGAAAGAAGCATACATTTGCATAATCAAAGTTACCCTCATCTGGACTCTTGGATCTCGGATCGGATCCACGTAGTGTGATCCGGACTCTCGGATCCGGATCCGGATCCAGATTTGCGGATCTGACTCTCGGATCCATGGATTTGGTGTGCACCCTTACCGAGCCGTAGCCGGAATGAGACACTCCGCACCACCCATGACGGCAGCCTCACCTGGGGCATCCCAGGCCCGCCGGGACCCTTCCGCGTCCCCGGCAGCAGCAGCAGCAGCAACTTCACCTGGAGCACCTCCAAATTTGGGCCATCCTATGTCACCAGGGGCATCTCCGGCCGCCCGGGGCCCTTCCGCGCTACGTGGAACATCTCCGGTTCCTCGAGTCCCCTCCGCGTTGCCTGGGACACCTGTGGCTCCACGGGGCCCCTCTGCACCCTCGACGACAGTAGCGGCAACCTCACCTGGAATAGCCTCGACATTGGACCCTTCCGCACCCCCAACAACAACAGCACCAACGGTCTCACCAGGAGCAACTCCGGTACCGGGCTCCTCCGCAGCACCCACGGCAGCAGCTCCAGCAGCATCACCACGAGCACCTCCGACGCTGGCGCCCCCCTGCATCGCCGGCACTGACCACATCC
The DNA here is from genome assembly GCA_023375785.1 of Penium margaritaceum. Taxonomy (NCBI): domain Eukaryota; kingdom Viridiplantae; phylum Streptophyta; class Zygnematophyceae; order Desmidiales; family Peniaceae; genus Penium; species Penium margaritaceum. The sequence goes on along the minus strand of SZWC01000156.1, from coordinate 317,487 downwards.
GCAGGCGCACCACTGCCGCCTGGCCCCTTTGCGCCAACAGCGCACTCTTCCTCCCCACCAGCCTCGCGAGACAATCCGGCGCACGGCATACCACATCCTGCACTTAGTGCAGGAACGACAATGGAAGGTCCGCGGACCTACCTGGAAGAGAGCTCCGGAGATAGCGGAGATCAGCCCAGGGCAAACCAACTACTGGACGTGGTTAGCAGTGTCATTATGCACCTGTAGGACGAGCTCTCGGAGGCAATCCGAGCGGACATGGGGGACTCCTTCTATAACAAGGCATGGCAGGTAGCCCTGAAAGACATGGCCAAGACTTCACTGGCACTGAACCAACGCGGACGGCAAGATCAACTGCTGGAAATAGCAGGTGCGGACGACTCGTCTCGGCGCTCCGCAACATCCTCTACCTCCGACCGAGCAGTGGAATGACAAGTGTGGCAGCACTTCTTGACATTGAACAACCAGAACGCGCGGTGAACACTGCCCGTGAATGGTGGCTCCTGGTCCGCAAAGACCAGAGTGTGGACCCCACCCGACGCTACGTACATCTGCTTCAGGCACGTGCCCGAGCACTTACCCTCTACCATGCCCACCAGATGCCTGCGGGAACGATGGACGCACCAGACCGGAAAACCGCGGCAAAAGTCTGGAGGTGGGGATACCTGATCGTGCTGGTCACTACTAGTTGGGGAGTGCAGTACACAGCGGCGGAGCTTGCAAGCATCACCGATGCGGAGATGCAATACGATAACTGGTATGCCGCAATTAGTGAGTGCTGGCAGCTCACCTTGGTTGGAACTCCGCGGCAGCGGATAGTAGCCGCGGTTCCACAAGGACAGTGGAAGACACTGTCAGGAGTGGGCACCCAGCTAAAAGAAGAGGCAGCACACTATTGGGCCCGGGAAGCAGCTGAAGTGTGTCGGGAAGAGAAGAGCCGTATTCTCATCAAAATAGAGGAGGCTCAGGAATACCTCCGTGATTCCCCTGAGCTCGTGCGGACAAGGGGTAAGCTGCAGGCGGTCTGGCAGCAGATGGCGGAAGAATATAAGCAAGAAGCAGAGGCAGCTGCAACACAGGTGGTCGCGGAGCTGGAGATAGAGTTGGAGGAGGCAGGAGCGGCAATGGAGGCCGTGGTGGCAGAGACAAAGGACACGGGGCGAGTCGTGGCAGATGCAACGGGGCCAGCGGCTGGACAAGCAACGGGAGAACAGGCAACCGGACAACAAGGAATGGTCCAAGCGGCAAGTGGAAGTCAGGGACAGGACGTGCCTGCAGAAGTGAGACCGGCGGGAGCCCGAAGGACAACATTGAACGTTGCTTCCTGATCTGCCTTGTCAAAGGCTCTGCGGTAGAAACAGGCCAGGCTTCAAAAAGTGGCCAAGAGAGCCGCGACATCAGCAACCGCCAGCAGACAAGCTGCTCCACACCAAGCGGCCTCGATCAGCGCCGCAGCCACCCACTCGAAGAAATCAACCGAAAAAACAAAAGCCCCCTCCGCGGACACCACGCCGACATCCAGCCGACCAGGACATGAAAAGGGAACCATCGAGGATAGCACCGCTGGTGCACCCGCTGCTAAGTGCAGTAAGCAGCACCGCCTCGCTTAGGACACACCGCGGAACATCAACCCGGCGCAGCTCGTACAAGCCCACCGGGACGCGGCCCAAGCCATGGAATTGCTCATGGCGGTATTCCGCAATGTCCCAATGCCCGCTGGCTCGGTTCTAGCTCACTTGCAATCCCTATTGGGGGGCGACGGTGCAGGAGCACACAAAGAGAAAGGGACTGGAGAGCACCGCGGTTCCTGAGACCAAAAAGAGGACCGCGGGGGTGGTGATCTCCGAGCTGAGTGAATCACCAGAGCCTGACAAAGAACAGCCTATCACAAGGGGGCCACGCCTAGTGCGACTCCAAGAGGCAGCGGCGGGACAAAAGCCAGGGGCGGAGAGAGGCGAGGTCCACGGAGCACGGGGGCCGGCGGTATACGGCACCACCAGAGGTGGGGCTGCGCGACCAATGGGATGAAGGGGAACTACGTGCGGTGGGAATCCTGCGGCTCTTCCCAGCACCGGACACCTGGGATAGAGAGCCACCCACGTATGATGAAGAGAATCAACTGCGCATGCAGGCAATGAAGGCGGAGTAAGATGCGAGGCAGGCCCAGGGGTTGCCAGCGCTAAAAAAGGAGAAGAAGGAAGACAGGGGAGGCCGCCGCGGAAAAGACAGGAAAAAAGGGACCCATTGAGACACAGGATTGGCGATTTGGCAGACCGCTCACATCTTGCTCCGCGCCACAACCAAGGAGCAACAGAAAGCGGAGGCGGACAAGGTGTACAAGACCTTGGGAGCCCAAATGGGGGTGCAATACGACCGGCGGAAGAAGGATGACCTCGCCCGTCTCTGTAAGCAGTATGCATGGGAGGGCGGGCGCCTCTGGCGGACTACGCCACACATCCTGTGGATACCTCTGTCCACCATGCAAAGAGCAGTCGTCGAGGCCTACCACCGTCACCACCATTCCGATGTACATGCACTCAAGGAGCGGTTATCCCCCATCCAGCATGTGCCAGACCTCCTGGCAATCATAAAAGAGGTGGTGCAATACAGCACACCATGTGAGCGACACCGAAAAGTCACGCCGCGGAACATGCCCCTGTACTTGCCCTCTCCTATCGGTGAGTCCTTGGATCGCATCATCATTGAATTCCATGGGTCGCGCCCTAGCCGTGCTCAAGGGGAGCAGTACTGGATTGCAGCAGTGGACCACTTTACCAAGTACGTGTGGGTCATGGCCGTCCCCAACAAGTCCTCAGAGCGGGAAGCCCGTTTCATCCGCGAGGAGATCTTCTACCGCTTCGGCGGTTGCCGCGTGGTGCACAACGACAACGGTACAGAGTTCGCAGGGGCATTCCGCGAGGAACTCGCGGAGTGGGACGTGCAGCACATGCACTCCGGGCGGTTACGCCTCCATTCTCAGGGACAAGTCAAGCGGTTGCACGAAATCTTGGAGCGGGCAGTGGCCACCGCAGAAGAAAGAGACTGGGGGGAAACCCTCAAGAAGACCACCCACTTCCTCAACATCACCCCAAGCCGCGCCACATCGTTCTCGCCCCACGCCCTCCTTTTTGGACAGCCTCCACACGCGGCACTAGGAATGCCGCAACCACCACTGCGGATGCCACTAGACCCGGAGCAACAGCAGGTGGGCCGATCGGAGGAGGAACGGGAGATGGCGAGAGATAAGGATGTGTAGGAGTGGTATCGGGCACGATGCCAGAAAACATCTGCAGTGAGAGTAGAGGCACGACTCCGCGCCTCTGTCTCGTTCTGGCGCGGATGCCACGCTGCCAATCGACGTCTCAACCACGAGCCGATCAGGGAAGGGAATCTGGTCTACCTCTGCCCATTCCCAGGCGTGGGACGTGAGGCACAGAAGGCACGCGAGGTATACCGCGTGGCTGCCATGGACGCGGGACATGTCTGGATGGAAGGGCTGGATGGGTTCAGTGAGCAGAGCTACCCGGCCATCGAGTTCGTCCTACTACCCCCGGCCTGGCAGACACACATACCAGGAATGGGTGGGGAGCTTCCCATGCTCGAGGAACGCAAGGTCTCGAGGGGATGGCGTGTGGAGGAGGTGTTGGAGCGATGTGAGGCTCAGGTGTGAGAGCGAGAGGAGGCATGGAGCTAGGAACCTCAGGAAGATGAACTGACGGATGGCTCCGATGTCCAGGAGGTATCCGCTGGGGAGGTACATGCGGGGCAGAGGCGGCAAAGGGAGGAGCAAGAGGGCCAGTAGCTGTAGGAACATTCGGAATGACCGCAGCAGTCGGGGTCACAGCAAACGGGCAACGAGGAAAAAACCCCTAAGACACCCGCCGCTGCTCCGCGGAAAAGCGCACCCATGAGCCCCCCACGACCTGGCCAACTACACAGGCCCCTGCACGGTATGTGGGGAAAACTTGCCGGAGGCATCACTCGTGAAGGTCGTCTGCCGCGTCTGTGGCCAACCAGTGCACCAGGGGCTGGCCAAGAGCTGCATTGGGCTAAACCGCACGTGTCTGAACTGCCTCAAGGAGGGTCAGGAGAAGGAAGCGGAGCNCCCCCACGACCTGGCCAACTACACAGGCCCCTGCACGGTATGTGGGGAAAACTTGCCGGAGGCATCACTCGTGAAGGTCGTCTGCCGCGTCTGTGGCCAACCAGTGCACCAGGGGCTGGCCAAGAGCTGCATTGGGCTAAACCGCACGTGTCTGAACTGCCTCAAGGAGGGTCAGGAGAAGGAAGCGGAGCAAAAGAAAAAAGGAGGTCACAGGCCGGCCCAAACTCAGGACGAAGAGAGGCACGCCGAAGATGGGATCCGAAGGAAGAGGAGGAGGAGGAGGAGAGAGAGGAAGAGTAGGCAGGGACACGGCAAGGACCCCGCACAGTCTCCGGCACCACCATGCGGCGATGGCAGGAGGAAGGATGGGTGGCGGCAGCGGAGCAGGCTCGGAAGGAGAAGGAAAGCAAAATGTGCGCCCAATGTGGGCACCAATGGGGCGGGACGGTGTAGGACTGTGAAGGATGTCACGGAAAATTGTGTGACAAGTTCCTGGAACAGCCGCGGAATGAAAAAGGGGTACGCAGCGGACCAAAGAAGTGGAGGCGGTGTCGTTCAGAAGCCGAACGTCAGCAAGGAATACGAAAGCCACCGCGGGTAACCGCGGAGGGGGAAGAACTGGACTCGGAAGACGAGGAAGACTCGCCCAGAGCAGCCGCGGATAATTGCCCCACCTGTGTCAATGCGGTCAGCAAGGGTGAGCACTACCGCAAATGCAACAGGTTGGCCCACCAAGGTTGCCTTGTTACAGGCAGCTCGGCTTGGGCGGAACAGTGCCACAAGTGCGTAGGGATGGCTGCCGTGGAGGAAGGGGCCGCGCTGTCCTATGATGAAGACACCTTGGCCTCAGTCTGCGAGGCATGCGCGGAGGACTTGATAGAGTTTGGCAAGCCTTGCGGAATGTGCAAGACAATGTGCCACTTGCAGTGTGGGGTGCGCGGGAAGGAGGAAGTTTGGACCTGCAGCAGTTGTTGCGGCAAGACACGGAAGATCAAGTAGAAGTTCTCCAACAAACGCACCTGCACTGGAGACAACTGCGGTGGACGGCTCGAAGGGACAGTATATCACTGCGAACACTGAGGAGGCATCGCACATGAGCACTGCACCGCGGAGGTGGGACGGAGCAACGAGGGCAAAAAAGTCTACCGATGCTCATGCTGCAGGAAATACGAGCGTGCACCGCACTGCTCCTCATGCAAGCAGCTGGTCACCACGCCCACGATGGAAGCACGGTGCGAGGGGTGCAGACTCTTCGTCCACGATGGGTGTGCGGAGAGACTCCAGAGGAAGGGAGGGACCGTGGAGAAATACTGCAGACCATGCAAGGAACAGAACCGTCCCAGGCCCCGCAAACATTTAAGGCAGATAACTCACTGAAAGACTCTGGGGCAGACTCTTGCGAAAAAGAGGGGTTGGGGACATCAGTGTCAAGCACACTTCAGCCGGACCTCCGCGGGGAAGATCCATCCGCAGAGAGAGCCTGGACAGGCTAAGATCCACGCATAGAACGCTGGTTCCCGCGGACGCGGTTGAGCAAGGGATAGCGCGGGGTCCAGGGGCGATGAGGACCAGGATGTCTACAAGAGAGCCGCCGCAGGTTAGCACAATCACCTGCGACGGTTCCCCCAACTCAAGCGCTCGTGGTGGAGGAAGAAAGAGGCGGGAAGTAGTGGCAGGAAATCCGCGGCACAAGGAGAACAAGGACAAGCCGCAACAAGATCCGCAATCACTGACAGGGCGCAGGTAGGTCAGCGGAAGGACCGAGCAATCAAGGGAGAGAACACCAAATCAGCATGAAGTGATCGTGCATCGATCACGGAGGAGCCCCTGGAGACGCACCGCGGAAGACGAATATTCAAGGAAGAACACGAAGAACCGCGTGCACGAGCCGCGGATGAAGAAAATGATTAGTAGAGGATATGCTGTGTGTGAGTTTGTGTGTGTGTGCTGAGGACGAGACCCGCGGTGTGTAGCCGCACCGCGTGGAGTCCAAGTAGGAGGAAAGAGTGTACGGTGAGAGGGATGAGACAGACGGCATGCAGACACGCCGTGCGGAGTTCCAAGTAGAAAAGGACCTCAGTAGCAGTAACACAAGTGCAACTCAGCCTTGCATGTCTTCCTGAGCAATATTCCGCATTCATGTATTCTGCCAGATTCATCTAAGACATTCAACCGCTCCCGTTGTTCTCCATCCCGCTGCTCCCGTGCTCTCCTTGGAGTCCTGTCCGTGAACTGCGGAATTGCGTGTGTGAAGAACCGAAAGTCCGTGTGAAGTGAACTGCCGGCGGTGCCATTGCTTGCACACGTCCGCGGAACAAGGGTTCCGCGGAGAGGAGCTTGAAGCCACGCGGTGGCGGTTCCCGTGTGGCAAGGAGTGGACCACGGAGTGTCATTCATCGGTGAGGTTTGTGCACAAAGATTCAGGCCTTCAGTCCGCAGAATTGCCAGTAGCTAGGGGTGGGGATCCTGTGATACCACTACATACCTGAGTAGAGCTGTGATAGTAGTAAGAAGTGCATAATCCGCGGATCACGCGAAATCAGGCCTGCGCAGAGAAAGTTAGAGGCGCGGCGAAATTGGGGGCATCACGAGGGTGGAAGATAATGGTTTGTGAATACTAGTTATCGACTAGAAAGTACAAATACCTTCAATATGTAGTGGCACACTGTGGCTACAATGCAGAGTGACCAACCAAATTATGCATATGTCACTGACCATGACCAACAAATTTCACTTCATGTGGTCAACGTTGATAACTCACAGGACAAGTCACTGATAGTCAGAGGGGGGTAAGAATGGTTTGGGAACACTAGCTATCATCTGGGAAGCACAAAGACCTTCAATACGTAGTGACACGGCATGGTAACCTCGTATAGTGACAAACCAAACTAGGCATATGTCACTAACCATGACCAAAGAATTTTAATATGGGTGGTCAACGTTAACAACCCAGAACACGAGTCACAAATGGTCAGAGGGGGAAACAATGGGTTGGGAACGCTAGTTATCAACTAGCAAGTACAAAGACCTTCAACAAGCAGTGGCACGATATGGCTAGCGTGCATAGTGACCAACCAAAGGATGCATACGTCACTGACTATAACCGAAGAAGTCCACTATGTGTGGTCAACATTGACAACTCATACCATGAGTCACAAATGGTAAGAGGGAGAGACAATGGTTTGGGAACCCTATGTATCAACTAGAAAGGACAAGTAAATTCAATACGTAGTGGCACGGTGTGCCTAATATGCACACCAAAGAACCAAACTAGGCATATGTCACTCATCAGGACCAGAAAATTTCAACATGGGTGGCCAACGTTGACAAACCATAACACGAGTCACAAATGGTCAGGAGAGGAAACAATGCTATGGGAATATCAGTTCTCAACTAGCAAGTACAACGACCTTCAGTCAGTAGTAGCACGGTGTGGCTACCATGCACAATGACTGACCAAAGTAGGCATATGTACTGCCTTTGACCAAAGAAATCTGCTGTGTGTGGTCAACGTTGAGAACTCATGATACGAGTTACAAATGGTCACAGAGGGAAACAATGGACTGGGAACACCAAGAATCAAATAGCAAGCACAAGGGGCTCCAATACGTTGTGGCACGGTGTAGATACCATGCAAGATGACCAACCAAAGTAGGCATATGCCACTGACCATGACCAAATAATGTCACTAAGTGTGGTAAACTTTGATAACTCATAACATGAGTCACAAATTGTCAGGGTGGAAGATAATGGTTTGTGAATACTAGTTATCGACTAGAAAGTCCAAATACCTTCAATATATAGTAGCACAGCGTGGCTACAATACACAGTGACCAACCAAAGTACGCATATGTCACTGACCATGACGAAAGAATTAAACTTCATGTGGTCAATGTTGACAACTCACAACACGAGTCACCGATATTCAGAGGGGGTAACAATGGTTTGGGAACACTAGCTATCAACTAGAAAGAACAAAGACCTTCGATACATAGTAACACGACGTGGCAACCATATACAGTGACAAACCAAAGTAGGCATATGTCACTAACCATGATCAAAAGGATTTGACAGTGTATGGTCAACGTTGAAAACTCATAACACGAGTCACAAATGGTCGGTGGGGGAAACCATGGGTTGGGAACACTAGTTATGAACTAGCAAGTAGAAACATTTCAAACAAGTAGTGGCATGGTGTGGCTAGCGTGCACAGTGACCAACCAAAGGATGCATATGTCACTGACTATGACCGAAGAAGTCCACTATGTATGGTCAACATTGACAACTCATAACACGAGTCACAGATGGCCAAAGGGAGAGAAAATGGTTTGAGAACCCTATGTATCAACTAGAAAGGACAAAGAAGTGCAATACGTAGTGGCCTGTTGTGGCTACTATGCACACCAAACAACCAAACTATGCATATGTCACTGACCATGACCAGAGAATTTCAATATGGGTGGTCAACATTCACCAACCATAACACGAGTCACAAACGGTCAGAGGGGGAAACAATGGTGTGGGAATATCAGTTCTAAACTAGCAAGTACAACGACCTTCAATCAGTATATGCACAGTGTGGCTACCATGCACAATGACCGACCAAAGTAAGCATATGTACTACCTTTGACCAAAGAAATCCGCTGTGTGTGGTCAACGTTGACAACTCGTAATAGGAGTCACAAATGGTCGGAGGGGGAGACAATGGTTTGGGAACACCAGGTATGAACTAGAAAGCACAATGACCTCCAATAAGTTGTGGCACGGTGTGGATACCATGCACGATGACCAACCAAAGTAGGCATATGTCACTGACCATGACCAAATAATGTCACTAAGTGTGGTAAAACTTGACAACTCATAACACGAGTTACAAATGGTCAGGGTGGAAGATAATGGTTTGTGAATACTAGTTATGGACTAGCAAGTACAAATACCTTCAATATGTAGTGGCACAGCGTGGCTACCATGCACAGTGACCAACCAAAGTATGCATATGTCACTGAATATGACCAACCAATTTCATTTCATGTGGTCAGCGTGGAAAACTCACAACACGAATCACAAATAGTCAGAGGGGGTTAAGAATTATTTGGGAACACTAGCTATCAACTAGAAAGCACAAATGCCTTCAATAGGTAGTGACACGGCGTGGTAACCATGTACAGTGACAAACCAAAGTAGGCATATGTCAATAACCATGACCAAAACAATTTCACAATGTGTGGTCAACGTTGAAAACGCATAACACGAGTCACAAATGGTTAGAGGGGGAAACAATGGGCTGGGAACACTAGTTATCAACTAGCAAGTACAGAGACCTTCAACAAGCTGTGGCACGGTATTGCTAGTGTGCACAGTGAGCAACCAAAGGATGCATACGTCACTGACTATGACCGAAGAAGTCCACTATGTGTGGTCAACATTGACAACTCATACCATGAGTCGCAAATGGTCAGAGGGAGAGACAATGGTTTGGGAACCCTATGTATCAACTAGAAAGGACAAAGAACTTCAATACTTAGTGGCACGGTGTGGCTAGTATTCACACTAAACAACAAAATTAGGCATATGCCACTGATCATGACCAGAGAGTTTAAGCATGGGTGGTCAATGTTGACCAACCATAACACGAATCACAAACAGTCACGGGAGGAAACAATGCTATGGGAATATCAGTTCTCAACTAGCAAGTACAACGACCTTCAGTCAGTAGCAGCACAGTGTGGCTACCATGCACAATGACCGACCAAAGTAGGCATATGTAATGCCTTTGACCAAAGAAATCCGCTGTGTGTGGTCAACGTTGACAACTCATCATATGCGTCACAAATGGTCAGAGAGGGAAACAATGGTTTGCGAACATCAAGCATCAAATAGCAAGCACAAGGAGCTTCAATACATTGTGGCACGGTGTGGATACCATGCAAGATGACCAACCAAAGTAGGCATATGTCACTGACCATGACCGAATAATGTCACTAAGTGTGGTAAACTTTGACGACTCATAACACGAGTCACAACTGGTCAGAGTGGAAGATAATGGTTTATGAATACTAGTTATCGACTAGCAAGTACAAATACCTTCAATATGTAGTGGCACATTCTGGCTACAATGCACGGTGACCAACCAAAGTATGCATATGTCACAGACCATGAACAAAGAATCTCACTTCATGTGGTCAATGTTGACAAGTCACAACACGAGTCACATATATTCAGAGGGGGTAACAATGGCTTGGGAACACTAGCTATCAACTAGAAAGCACGGAGACCTTCAATACGTAGTGACACGGCGTTGTAACCATGTACAGTGACAAACGAAAATAGGCATATGTCACTAACAATGACCAAAATAATTTCACAGTCTGTGGTCAACGTTGAAAATGCATAAGACGAGTCACAAATGGTCAGAGGGGGAAACAATGGGTTGGGAACACTAGCTATCAACTAGCAAGTACACAGACCTTCAACAAGCAGTGGCACGGTATGGCTAGCGTGCACAGTGACCAACCAAAGGATGCATACGTCACTGACTATGACCGAAGAACTCCACTATGTGTGGTCAACATTGGAAACTCATACCATGAGTCACAAATGGTCAGAGGGATAGACAATGGTTTGGGAACCCTATGTACACCTAGAAACGACAAAGAAATTCAATACATTGTGGCACGGTGTGGCTAATATGCACACCAAACAACCAAACTAGGCATATGTCACTGATCATGACGAGAGAATTTCAATATGGGTGGCCAACGTTGACCAACCACAACACGAGTCACAAACGGTCAGGAGAGGAAATAATGCTATGGGAATATCAGTTCTCAACTAGTAAGTACAACGACCTTCAGTCAGTAGTAGCACGGTGTGGCTACCATGCACAATGACCGACCAAAGTAGGCATATGTACTGTCTTCGACCAAAGAAATCCGCTGTGTGTGGTCAACGTTGACAACTCATAATATGAGTCACAAATGGTCGGAGAGGGAAACAATGGTTTGGGAACACCATGTATCAAACAGCAAGCACAAGGGGCTTCAATACGTTGTGGCACGGTGTGGGTACCATGCACGATGATCAACCAAAGTAGGCATATGTCACTGACCATGACCAAATAATGTCACTACGTGTGGTAAACTTTGACAACTCATAACACGAGTCACAAATGGTCGAGGTGGAAGATAATGGTTTGTGAATAATAGTTATTGACTAGAAAGTACAAACACCTTCAATGTGTAGTGGCACAGTGTGGCTACAATGCACAGTGACCAACCAAGGTATGCATATGTCACTGACCGGGACGAAAGAATGTCACTTCACGTGGTCAATGTTGACAACTCACAACACGAGTCACAGATATTCAGAGAGGGTAATAATGGTTTGAGAACACTAGTTATCAACTAGAAAGCACAAAGATCTTCAATACGTAGTGACACGGCGTGGTAACCATGTAGAGTGACAAACCAAAGTGAGCATATGTCACTAACCACGACCAAACGGATTTGACAGTGTGTGGTCAACGTTGAAAACTCATAACACGAGTCAAAAATGGTCAGTGGGATAACCATGGGTTGGGAACGCTAGTTATGAACTAGCAAGTCGAAATATTTCCAACAAGTAGTGGCACAGTGTGGCTAGCGTGCACAGTGACCAACCGAAGGATGCATATTTCACTGACTATGACCGAAGAAGTCCACTATGAGTGGTCAACATTGACAACTCATAACACGAGTCACAGATGGTCAGAGGGAGAGACAATGGTTTGGGAACCCTATGCATCGACTAGAAAGGACAAAGAACTTCAATACGTAGTGGCACGTTGTGGCTACTACGACACCAAACAACCAAACTAGGCATATGTCACTGACCATGACCAGAGAATTTCAATATGGGTGGTCAACATTCACCAACCATAACACGAGTCACAAACGGTCAGAGGGGGAAACAATGGTCTGGGAATATCAGTTCTCAACTAGCAAGTATTGAGACCTTCAATCAGTATAATCACGGTGTGGCTACCATGCACAAAGACCGACCAAAGTAAGCATATGTACTGCCTTTGACCAAAGAAATCCGCTGTGTGTGGTCGACGTTGACAACTCATAATAGGAGTCACAAATGGTCAGAGGGGTAGACAATGGTTTGGGAACACCAGGTATCAACTAGCAAGCACAATGACCTTCAATAAGTTGTGGCATGGTGTGGATACCATGCACGATGACCAACCAAAGTAGGCATATGTCACTGACCATTACCAAATAATGTCACTAAGTGTGGTAAACTTTGACAACTCATAACACGAGTCACAAATGGTCAGGGTGGAAGAGAATGGTTTGTGAATACTAGTTATCGACTAGCAAGTACAAATACCTTCAATATGTAGTGGCACAGTGTGGCTACAATGCACAGTGACCAACCAAAGTATGCATGTCACTGACCATGACCAACAAATTGCACTTCATGTGGTCAACGTTGACAACTCAAAACACACGTCAGTGATAGTCAAAGGGGGGTAACAATGGTTTGGGAACACTAGCTATCAACTAGGAAGCACAAAGACCTTCAATACGTAGTGACATGGCGTGGTAACCACGTACACTGACAAACCAAACTGGGCATATGTCACTAACCATGACCAAAAGGATTTCAATATGGTTGGTCAATGTTCACAACCCATAACATGAGTCACAAATGGTAAGAGGGGCGGAAAATGGTTTCAAAACACTATGTATCTTCTAGCAAGTACAAAGATCTTTCGTATGTATTGGCACGGTGTGGCTACCGTGCACAATGACCTATCCAAGTAGGCATACATCACGGCTCATGACCAAAGAATTTTAGTGTGTGTGGTCAATGTTCACAACTCATAAGACAAGTCATAAATGGGCAGAGGGAGAAACAATGGTTTGGGAATACTCGGTATCCACTAGCAAGTACAAAGACCTTCGATAAGTGGTGGCATGGTGTGGCTACCATGCACAATGACCAACCAAAGTATGCTTGTGTCACTGAGTATCATAAAAAGAGTTTCACTGTGTGTAGTCAACTTTCCTTCGTACGGCTGGTCAATCGGAGCAATGGATGAGAGGTTATTCAAGCTCGAAGTTGCAAATTTTGAAATTCCGTCTGCGTCAAATTTTTATGATTAAACTCACTTTGTTATCATTCATAATTTTGAAAACTACCCTTTAATCTTACACCCCCTTATTTTATGCCCTTTAGCCATAGGAACCCTTATAATGTCATTTGGACATCACATGAACACCATGTGAGTTGGCTTAGTGCTTATAGAGTTAGATTCTGGAGCGATAGGTCCTGGGTTTGAATCCTTGTACGCGCAATATAGAATAGGCTCGCGACCTGGGGGGGGGGACGGTCGTGTTGTGATACCTCAACTCTACCTTCGAGTCTAAGCCGTGGAGGGGGGTTAGAAGGGGTGTCATAATGCGGTCGCAAATCTGTCCTCCAGGTCGTCCACGGAACATCCCTCTAGGGGGGGTAGGAGGGAGTATTCCAGTGAAGGCACCTACGCGTAACAAATCAGCAAAAACCGACATGGTGTAAAAGGGAGAAACCTTTTGCTATTTATTGACGAGCAAGTGCAAAGACTTTCAACAAGTAGTGGAACGGTGTGGCTACCATGCACAATGACCAACCAGATTAGGCATGTGCCACTTACCATGACCAAATAATTTTACTATGTGTGGTCAACGTGGACAACCCATAACATGGGTCACGATTTGTCATAGGAGGAAACAATGGTTTGGGAATACTAGATACCAAGTAGCAAGTACAACGACCTTCAATCAGTAGTAGCACGGTGTGGCTACCATGCACAATGACCAACCAGATTAGGCATGTGCCACTTACCATGACCAAATAATTTTACTATGTGTGGTCAACGTGGACAACCCATAACATGGGTCACGATTTGTCATAGGAGGAAACAATGGTTTGGGAATACTAGATACCAAGTAGCAAGTACAACGACCTTCAATCAGTAGTAGCACGGTGTGGCTACCATGCATAATGACCGACAAAAGTAGTCATATGTACTGCCGTTGAACAAAGAAATCCACTGTGTGTGGTCAAAATTGACAACTCATAATACGAGTCACAACTGGTCGGAGAGGGGAACAGTGGCTAGGGAACACCAAGTATCAAATAGCAAGCACAAGGGACTTCAATACCTTGCGGCACGGTGTGGATACCATGCACGATGACCAACCAAAGTAGGCATATGTCACTGACCATGACCAAATAATGTCACTAAGTGTGGTAAACTTTGACAACTCATAACACGAGTCACAAATGGTCAGGGTTAAAGATAATGGTTTGTGAAAACTAGTTATCGACTAGCAAGTACAAATACCTTCAATATGTAGTGGCACAGCGTGGCTACCATGCACAGTGACCAAGCAAAGTATGCATATGTCACTGACCAGGACGAAAGAATTTCACTTCATGTGGTCCATGTTCACAACTCATAACACGAGTCACAAATGGTCGGTGGGGGAAACCATGGGTTGGGAACACTAGAAACTAGCAAGTAGAAACATTTCCAACAAGTAGTGGCACGGTGCGGCTAGCGTGCACACTGACCAACCAAAGGATGCATATGTCACTGACTATGACCGAAGAAGTCCACTATGTATGGTCAACATTGACAACTCATCACACGATTCACAGATGGTCAGAGGGAGAGACAATGGTTTGGGAACCCTATGTATCGACTAGAAAGGACAAATAACTTCAATACGTAGAGGCACGTTGTGGCTACTATGCACACCAAACAACCAAACTAGGCATATGTCACTGACCATGACCAGAGAATTTCAATATGGGTGGTCAACATTCACCAACCATAACACGAGTCACAAACGGTC
>SZWC01000156.1:279646-301140 GCA_023375785.1 Penium margaritaceum | reverse complement strand
AAGAAGTCCACTATGTATGGTCAACATTGACAACTCATAACACGAGTCACAGATGGTCAGAGGGAGAGATAATGGTTTGGGAACCCTATGTATCGACTAGAAAGGACAAAGAATTTCAATACGTAGTATCACGTTGTGGCTACTATGCACACCAAAACAACCAAACTATGCATATGTCACTGACCATGACCACATAATTTCAATATGGGTGGTCAACATTCACCAACCATAACACGAGTCACAAACGGTCAGAGGGGCAAAAAATGGTCTGGGAATATCAGTTCTCAACTAGCAAGTACAGCGACCTTCAATCAGTATAAGCACGGTGTGGCTACCATGCACAATGACCGACCAAAGTAAGCATATGTACTGCCTTTGACCAAAGAAATCCGCTGTGTGGTCAATGTTGACAACTCATAATAGGAGTCACAAATGGTCAGAGGGGGAGACAATGGTTTGGGAACACCAGGTATCAACTAGCAAGCACAAGGACCTTCAATAAGTTGTGGCACAGTGTGGATACTATGCACGATGACCATCCAAAGTAGGCATATGTCACTGACAGTGACCAAATCATGTCATTACGTGTGGTTAACTTTGACAACTCATAACACGAGTCACAAATGGTCAGGGTGGAAGATAATGGTTTGTGAATACTAGTTATCGACTACCAAGTACAACTACCTTCAATATGTAGTGGCACAGTGTGGCTACAATGCACAGTGACCAAACAAAGCATGCATATGTCACTGACCATGACCAACAAATTTCACTTCATGTGGTCAACGTTGACAACTCACAACACGAGTCACTGATAATCAGATGGGGGTAACAATGATTTGGGAACACTAGATATCAAATATGAAGCACAAAGATCTTCAAAATGTAGTGACACGGTGTGGTAACCATGTACAGTGACAAACCAAACAGGGCATATGTCACTAACCATGACCAAAGAATTTCAATATGGGTGGTCAACTTTCACAACCCATAACATGAGAAAACACTATAACATGGTCAGTGGGGGAAAAAATGGTTTCAAAACACTATGTATCTTCTAGCAAGTACAAATATCTTTTGTATGTATTGGCACGGTGTGGCTATCGTGCACAATGACTTATCCAAGTAGGCATACATCAGTGCTCATGACCAAATAAGTTTAGTGTGTGTGGTCAACGTACACAACTCATAATACAAGTCAAAAATGCGCAGAGGGAGAAACAATGGATTGGGAATACTCGGTATCAACTAGCAAGTACAAAGACCTTCAAGAAGTGGTGGCACGGTGTGGCTACCATGCACAATGACCAACCAAAGTATGCTTGTGTCACTGAGTATCATAAAAAGAGTTTCACTATGTGTAGTCAACTTTCCTTCTTACGGCTGGTCAATCGGAGCAATGGATAAGAGGTTGTTCAAGCTCGTAGTTGCAAAATTTGAAATTCCGTCTGTGTCAATTTTTTATGATTAAACTAATTTTTTTATCATTCATACTTTTACATACTACCCTGTAGTCTTACACCCCCTTATTTTATGCCCTTTATCCATAGGAACCCTTATCATATCATTTGGACATCACATGAACACCATGTGAGTTGGCTTAGTGCTTATTGAGTTAGATTGTGGAGCGATAGGTCCTGGGTTTGAATCCTCGTACGCGCAGTATAGCATAGGCTCGCGACCTGGGGGGGTAGGGGCGGCCGTGCTTTTAAACCTCAACTCTACCTTCGAGCCTAAGCCGTGTGGGGGTAGGGGAGTGTCATAATGCGGTCGCAAATCTGTCCTCCAGGTCGTTAACAGAACATCCCTCTAGGGGGTGGGAGGGAGTAATCCAGTGAAGGCACCTACGCGTAACAAATCAACAAAACCGACCTGGTGTCAAAGGGAGAAACCTTTTGCTATTAATTGACTAGCAAGTACAAAGACTTTCAACAAGTAGTGGAACGGTGTGGCTACCATGCACAATGACCAACCAGATTAGGCATGTGCCACTTACCATGACCAAATAATTTTACTATGTGTGGTCAATGTGGACAACCCATAATATGGGTCACGAGTTATCAGAGGGGGGAACAATGGTTTCGGAATACTAGGTACCAACTAGCAAGTACAACGGCCTTAAATCAGTAGTAGCACGGTGTGGCTACCATGAACAATGACCGACCAAAGTAGGCATATGTACTGCCTTTGACCAAAGAAATCCGCTGTGTGTGGTCAACGTTGACAACTAATAATACGAGTCACAACTGGTCAGAGAGGGAAACAATGAATAGGGAACACAAAGCATCAAACAGCAAGCACAAAGGGCTTCAATACGTTGTGGCACGGTGTGGATACCATGCACGATGACCAACCAAGGTAGGCATATGTCACTGACCATGACCAAAAAATGTCACTAAGTGTGGTAAACATTGACAAAACATAACACGAGTCACAAATGGTCAGGGTTGAAAATAATGGTTTGTGAATAATAGTTACTGACTAACAAGTACAAATACCTTCAATATGTAGTGGCACAGTGTGGGTTCAATGCACAGTGACCACCCAAAGTATGCATATGTCACTGACCATGACGAAAGAATTTCACTTCATGTGGTCAACGTTGAAAAGGCATAACACAATTCACAAATGTTCAGAGGGGAAAACAATGGGTTGGGAGCACTAGTTATCAACTAGGAAGTACAAAGACCTTCAACAAGCACAGGCACGGTATGGCTAGCGTGCACAGTGACCAACCAAAGGATGCATACGTCACTGACTACGACCAAATAAGTCCACTATGCGTGGTCAACATCGACAACTCATAACACGAGTCACAAATGCTCAGAGGGAGATACAATGGTTTGCGAAGCCTATGTATTGACTAGAAAGGACAAAGAACTTCAATACGTAGTGGCACAATGTGGCTAATATGCACACCAAACAACCAAACTAGGCATATGTCACTGATCATGACCACGGAATTTCAATATGCGTGGTCAACGCTGACCAACCATAACACGAGTCACAAACAGACAGGACATGAAACATTGCTATGGGAATACTGGTTCTCAACTACCAAGTACAACGACCTTCATTCAGTAGTAGCACGGTGTGGCTACCATGCACAATGACCGACCAAAGTAGGCATATGTACTGCCTTTGACCAAAGAAATCCGCTGTGTGTGGTCAACGTTGACAACTCATAATACGAGTCACAAATGGTCAGAGGGGGAAGCAATGGTTTGGGAACACCAAGTATCACATAGCAAGCACAAGGGGCTTCAATACGTTGTGGCACGGTGTGGAGACCATGCACGATGACCAACCAAAGTAGGCATATGTCACTGACCATGATCAGGTAATGTCACTAAGTGTGGCAAACGTTGACAACTCACAACACGAGTCACAAATGGTCAGAGTGGAAGGTAATGGTTTGTGAATACTAGTTATCTACTAGCAAGTACAAATACATTCAATATGTAGTGGCACAATGTGGCTTCAATGCACAGTGACCAACCAAAGTATGCATGTGTCACTAACCATGACGAACAAATTTCACTTCATGTGGTCATCGTCGAAAACGCATAACACGAGTCACAAATGGTCAGAGGGGAAAACAATGGATTGGGAAGCCTATGTATTGGCTAGAAAGGAAAAAGAACTTCAAAACCTAGTGGAACGGTGTAGCTAATATGCACACCAAACAACCAAACTAGGCATATGTCACTGATCATGACCACATAATTTCAATGTGGATGGTCAACGTTGACCAACCATAACACGAGTCACAAACGGTCAGGACAGGAAACAATGCTATGGGAATATCGGTTCTCAACTACCAAGTACAACAACCTTCAGGCAATAGTAGCACGGCGTGGCTACCATGCACAATGACCGACCAAAGCAGGCATATGTACTGCCTTTGACCAAAGAAAGCCGCTGTGTGTGGTAAACACTGACATCTCATAATACGAGTCACAAATGGTCAGAGGGGGAAACAATGGTTTGGGAACACCAGGTATCACATAGAAAGCACAAGGGGCTTCAATACGTTGTGGCACGGTGTGGGGACCATGCACGATGACCAACAAAAGTAGGCGTATGTCACTGACCATGACCAAACAATGTCACTAAGTGTGGTAAACTTTGACAACTCACAACACGAGTCACACATGGTCAGGGTCGAAGGTAATGGTTTGTGAGTACTTTTTATCTACTAGCAAGTACAAATACCTTCAGTATGTAGTGGCACAATGTGGCTTCAATGCACAGTGACCACCCAAAGTATGCATATGTCACTGACCATGACAAAAGAATTTCACTTCATGTGGTCAACGTTGAAAACGCATAACACAAGTCACAAATGGTCAGAGGGAAAAACAATGGGTTGGGAGCACTAGCAATCAACTAGGAAGTGCAAAGACCTTCAACAAGGAGTGGCACGGTATGGCTAGTGTGCACAGTGACCAACCAAAGGATGCATACGTCACTGACTACGACCGAATAAGTCCAATATGTGTGGTCAGCATTGACAACTCATAACACGAGTCACAAATGGTCAGAGGGGGAAATACTGGTTTAGGAACACCAAGTATCACATAGCAAGCACAAGGGGCTTGAATACGTTGTGGCACGGTGTGGAGACCATGCACGATGACCAACCAAAGTAAGCATATGTCTCTGATCATGACCAAGTAATGTCACTAAGTGTGGTAATCTTTGACAGCTCACAACACGAGTCACAAATGGTCAGGGTGGAAGGTAATGGTTTGTGAATATTAGTTATCTACTAGCAAGTACAAATACCTTCAATATGTAGTGGCACAATGTGGCTTCAATGCACAGTGACCAACCAAAGTATGCATATGTCACTGACCATGACAAACAAATTTCACTTCATGTGGTCAACGTTGAAAACGCATAACACGAGTCACAAATGGTCAGAGGGGAAAACAATGGATTGGGAAGCCTATGTATTGGCTAGAAAGGACAAAGAACTTCAATACGTAGTGGCACGGTGTGGCTAACATGATCACCAAACAATCAAACTAGGCATATGTCACAGATCATGACCAGAGAACTTCAATATGGGTGGTCAACGTTGACCTCCCATAACACGAGTCAGGAGAGGAAACAATGCTATGAGAATATCGGTTCTCAACTACCAAGTACAACGACCTTCAGTTGGTAGTAGCACGGTGTGGCTACCATGCACAATGACCGACCAAAGTAGGCATATGTACTGCCTTTGACCAAAGAAATCCGCCGTGTGTGGTCCACGTTGACAACTCATAATACGAGTCACAAATGGTCAGAGGGGGAAACAATGGTTTGGGAACACCACGAATCACATAGAAAGCACAAGGGGCTTCAATACGTTGTGGCACGGTGTGGAGACCATGCACGATGACCAACCAAAGTAGGCATATGTCACTGACCATGACCAAATAATGTCATTAAGTGTGGTAAACTTTGACAACTCACAACAAGAGTCACAAATGGTTAGGGTGGAAGGTAATGGTTTGTGAATACAAGTTATCTAATAGCAAGTACAAATACCTTCAATATATAGTGGCACAATGTGGCTTCAATGCACAGTGACCAACCAATGTATGCATATGTCACTGAACATGACAAAAGAATTTCACTTCATACGGTCAAAGTTGAAAACGCGGAACACGAGTCAGAAATGGTCAAAGGGGAAAACATTGGATTGGGAACACTGGTTATCAACTAGGAAGTACAAAGACCTTCAACAAGCAGTGGCACGGTATGGCTAGCGTGCACAGTGACCAACCAAAGGATGCATACGTCACTGACTACGACCGAATAAGTCCACTATGTGTGGTCAACATTGACAGCTTATAACACGAGTCACAGATGGTCAGAGGGAGAGACAATGGTTTGGGAAGCCTATGTATTTACAAGAAATGACAAAGAACTTCAATACGTAGAGGCACGGTGTGGCTAATATGCACACCAAATAACCAAACCAGGCATATGTCACTGATCGTGACCACATAATTTCAATATGGGTGGTCAACGTTGACCAACCATAACACGAGTCACAAACGGTCAGGACAGGAAACAATGCTATGGGAATATCGGTTCTCAACTACCAAGTACAGCGACCTTCAGTCAGTAGTAGCACGGTGTGGCTACCATGCACAATGACCGACCAAAGTAGGCATATGTACTGCCTTTGACCAAAGAAATCCACTGTGTGTGGTCAACGTTGACAACTCATAATACGAGTCACAAATGGTCAGAGGGGGAAACAATGGTTTGGGAACACCAAGTATCACATAGCAAGCACAAGGGGCTTCAATACGTTATGGCAAGGTTTGGAGACCATGCAAGGTGATCAACCAAAGTAGGCATGTGTGGCTGACCATGACCAAGTAAAGTCACTAAGTGTGGTAAACTTTGACAACTCACAACACGAGTCACAAATGGTCAGGGTGGAAGGTAATGGATTGTGAATACTGGTTATCTACAAGCAAGTATAAATACCTTCAATATGTTGTGGCACAATGTGGCTTCGATGCACAGTGACCAACCAAAGTATGCATATGTCATTGAACATGAAAAAAGAATTGCACTTCATGTGGTCAACGTTGAAAACGCATAATACGAGTCACAAATGGTCAGAGGGGAGAACAATGGGTTGGGAACGCTAGTTATCAACTAGGAAGTACAAAGACCTTCAACAAGCAGTGGCACCGTATGGCTAGCGTACACAGTGACCAACCAAAGGATGCATACATCACTGACTACGACCGAATGAGTCCACTATGTGTGGTCAACATTGACAACTCATACCACGAGTCACAAATGGTCAGAGGGAGAGACAATGGTTGGGAAGCCTATGTATTGACTAGAAAGGACAGTGAACTTCAATACATAGTGGCACGGTGTGGCTAATATGCACACCAAACAACCAAACTAGGCATATGTCACTGATCATGACCACAGAATTTCAATATGGGTGGTCAACGTTGACCAACCATAACACGAGTCACAAACGGTCAGGACAGGAAACAATGCTATGGGAATATCGGCTCTCAACTACCAAGTACAATGAACTTCAGTCAGTAGTAGCATGGTGTGGCTACCATGCACAATGTCCGACCAAAGTAGGCATATGTAGTGCCTTTGACCAAAGAAGTCCGCTGTGTGTGGTCAACGTTGACAACTCATAATACAAGTCACAAATGGTCAGAGGGAGAAACAATGGTTTGGGAACACCAATTATCACATAGCAAGTACAAGGGGCTTCAATACGTTGTGGCACGGTGTGGAGACCATGCACGATGACCAACAAAAGTAGGCATATGTCACTGACCATGACGAAACAATGTCACTAATTGTGGTAAACTTTGACAACTCACAACACAGGTCACAAATGGTCAGGGTGGAAGGTAATGGTTTGTGAGTAAAAGTTATCTACTAGTAAGTACAAATACCTTCAATATGTAGTGGCACAATGTGGCTTCAATGCACAGTGACCAACCAAAGTATGCATATGTCACTGAACATGAAGAAAGAATGTCACTACATGTAGTCAACGTTGAAAACGCAGAACACGAGTCACAAATGGTCAGGGTGGAAGGTAATGGTTTGTGAGTAAAAGTTATCTACTAGTAAGTACAAATACCTTCAATATGTAGTGGCACAATGTGGCTTCAATGCACAGTGACCAACCAAAGTATGCATATGTCACTGAACATGAAGAAAGAATGTCACTACATGTAGTCAACGTTGAAAACGCATAACACGAGTCACAAATGGTCAGAGGGGAAAACAATGGGTTGGGAACGCTAGTTATCAAGTAGGAAGTACAAAGACCTTCAACAAGCAGTGGCACGGTATGGCTAGCGTGCACAGTGACAATCAAATGATGCATACGTCACTGACTACGACTGAATAAGTCCACTATGTGTGGTCAACATTGACAACTCATACCACGAGTCACAAATGGTTAGAGGGAGAGACAATGGTTTGGGAAGCCTATGTATTGACTAGAAAGGATAGAGAACTTCAATACATAGTGGCACGGTGTGGCTAATATGCACACCAATCAACCAAACTAGGCATATGTAACTGATCATGACCGCATAATTTCAATATGGGTGGTCAACGTTGACCAACCATAACACGAGTCACAAACGGTGAGGACAGGAAACAATGCTATGGGAATATTGGCTCTCAACTACCAAGTACAACGACCTTCAGTCAGTAGTAGCACGGTGTGGCTACCATGCACAATGTCCGACCAAAGTAGGCATATGTACTGCCTTTGACCACAGAAGTCCGCTGTGTGTGGTCAATGTTGACAACTCATAATACAAGTCACAAATGGTCAGAGGGGGAAACAATGGTTTGGGAACACCAAGTATCATATAGCAAGCACAAGGGGCTTCAATACGTTGTGGCACGGTATGGAGACCATGCACGATGACCAACCAAAGTAGGCATATGTCACTGACCATGACCAAACAATGTCACTAAGTTTGGTAAACTTTGACAACTCACAACACGAGTCACAAATGGTCAGGATGGAAGGTAATGGTTTGTGAATACTAGGTATCTACTAGCAAGTTCAAATACCTTCAATATGTAGTGGCACAATGTGGCTTCAATGCAGAGTGACCAACCAAAGTATGCATATGTCATTGAATATGACAAAAGAATTTCACTTCATGTGGTCAACGTTGAAAACGCATAACACGAGTATCAAATGATCAAAGGGTAAAACAATGGATTGGGAACACCAGTTATCAACTAGGAAGTACAAAGACCTTCAAAAAGTAGTGGCATGGTATGGCTAGCGTGCACAGTGACCAACCAAAGGATACATACGTCACTGACTACGACCGAATAAGTGCACCATGTGTTGTCATCATTGACAACTCATAACACGAGTCACAAATGGCCAGAGGGAGAGACAATGGTTTGGGAAGGATATGTTCTGACTAGAAAGGACAGATAACTTCAATACGTACTGGCACGGTGTGGCTAACATGCACACCAAACATCCAAACTAGGCATATGCCACTGATCATGACCATAGAATTTCAATATGGGTGGTCAACGTTGACCAACCATAACACGAGTCACAAACGGCCAGGACAGGCAACAATGCTATGCGAATATCGGTTCTCAACTACCAAGTACAACAACCTTCAGTCAGTAGTAGCACGGTGTGGCTACCATGTACAATGACCGACCAAAGTAGGCATATGTCCGGCCTTTGACCAAAGAAATCCGCTGTGTGTGGTCAACGTTGACACCTCATAAAACGAGTCACAAATGGTCAGAGGGGGAAACAATGGGTTGGGATTACCAAGTATAACATAGCAAGCACAAGGGGCTTCAATACGTTGTGGCACAGTGTGGATACCATGCACGATGACCAACCCAAATAGGCATATGACACTGACCATGACCAAGTAATGTCACTAAGTGTGGTAAACTTTGACAACTCACAACATGAGTCACAAATGGTCAGGGTGGAAGGTAATCGTTTGTGAATGCTAGTTATCTACTAGCAAGTACAAATACATTCAATATGTACTGACACAATGTGGCTTCAATGCACAGTGACCAACCAAAGTATGCATATGTCACTAGCCATGACGAACAAAATTCACTTCATGTGGTCAATGTTGAAAGCGCATAACACAAGTCACAAATGGTTAGAGGGGAAAACAATGGATTGGGAAGCCTATGTATTGGCTAGAAAGGACAAAGAAATTCAATACGTAGTGGCACGGTGTGGCTAATATGCACAGCAAACAATCAAACTAAGCATATGTCACTCATTGAGACCAGAGAATTTAAATATGGGTGGTCAACGTTGACCGACCATAACACGAGTCGCAAACGGCCAGGAGAGGAAACAATGCTATGCGAATATTCGTTGTCAGCTACCAAGTACAATGACCTTCAGTCATTAGTAGCGCGGTGTGGCTACCATGCACAATGACCAACCAAAGTAGGCACATGTACTGCCATTGACCTAATAAATCCGCAGTGTGTGGTTAACGTTGACAACCCATAACATGGGCCACGAATTGTCAGAGAAGGAAACAATGGGTTGGGAACACCAAATATCACATAGCAAGAACAAGGGGCTTTAATACGTTGTGGCACGGTGTGGAGACCATGCACGACGACCAACCAAAGTAGGCATATGTCACTGACCATGACCAAATAATGTCACTAAGTGTGGTAAACTTTGACAACTCACAACACGAGTCACAAATGGTCAGAGGGGGAAACAATGGTTTGGGAACACCAAGTATCATATAGCAAGCACAAGGGGCTTCAATACGTTGTGGCACGGTGTGGAGACCATGCACGACGACCAACCAAAGTAGGCATATGTCACTGACCATGACCAAATAATGTCACTAAGTGTGGTAAACTTTGACAACTCACAACACGAGTCACAAATGGTCAGGGTGGAAGGTAATGGTTTGTGAGTACTAGTTATATACTAGCAGGTACAAATACCTTCAATATGTAGTTGCACAATGTGGCTTCAATGCACAGTGACAAACCAAAGTATGCATATGTCACTAACCATGACGAACAAATTCTACTTCATGTGGTCAAGGTCGAAAACGTATAACACGAGTCACAAATGGTCAGAGGGGAAAACAATGCATTGGGAAGCCCATGTATTCCCTATAAAAGACAAAGAACTTCAATACGTAGTGGTACGGTGTGGCTACTATGCACACCAAACAATCAAACTAGGCATATGCCACTGATCATGACCAGAGAATTTCAATATGGGTGGTCAACATTGACCAACCATAACACGGATCACAAACGGTCAGCAGAGGAAACAATGCTATGAGATTATGGGTTATCGACTACCAAGTACAACAACCTTCAGTCAGTAGTAGCACTGTGTGGCTACCATGCACAATGACCGACCAAAGTAGGCATATGTACTGCTTTTGACCAAAGAAATCGGCTATGTGTGGTCCACGTTGACAAATCATAATACGAGTCACAAATGGCCAGAGGGGGAAACAATGGTTTGGGAACACCGTGAATCACATAGCAAGCACAAGGGGCTTCAATACGTTGTGGCACGGTGTGGAGACTATGCACGATGACGAACCAAAGTAGGCATATGTCACTGACCATTACCATATAATGTCACTTAGTGTGGTAAACTTTGACAACTAACAACTCGAGTCACAAATGGTCAGGGTGGAAGGTAATGGTTTGTGAATACTAGTTATCTACTACCAAGTACAAATACCTTCAATATGTAGTGGCACAATGTGGCTTCAATGCACAGTGACCAACCAAAGTATGCATATGTCACTGAACATGACTAAGGAATTTCACTTCATGTGGTCAACGTTGAAAACGCAAAACACGAGTCACAAATGGTCAGGGTGGAAGGTAATGGTTTGTGAATACTAGTTATCTACTACCAAGTACAAATACCTTCAATATGTAGTGGCACAATGTGGCTTCAATGCACAGTGACCAACCAAAGTATGCATATGTCACTGAACATGACTAAGGAATTTCACTTCATGTGGTCAACGTTGAAAACGCAAAACACGAGTCACAAATGGTCAGAGGGGGAAACAATGAGTTGGGAACGCTAGTTATCAACTAGGAAGTACAAAGACCTTCAACAAGCAGTGGCACGGTATGGCTAGCGTGCACTGTGACAAACCAAAGGATGCATACGTCTCTGACTACGACTGAATAAGTCCACTATGTGTGGTCAACGTTGACAACTCATAATACGAGTCACAAATGGTCAGAGGAAGAGACAATGGTCTGGTTAGCCTATGTATTGGCTAGAAGGGACAAATAAATTAAATACGTAGTGGCACGGTGTGGTTCATATGCACACAAAACAATCAAACCAGGCATATGTCACTGATAATGACCACATAATTTCAATATGGGCGGTCAATGTTGACCAATCATATCACGAGTCACAAACAGTTAGGACAGGAAACAATGCTATGAGAATATCGGTTCTCAACTACCAAGTAGAACGACCTTCAGTTAGTAGTAGCACGGTGTGGCTACCATGCACAATGACCGAACAAAGTAAGCATATATACTTCGTTTGACCAAAGAAATCCGCTGTGTGTGGTCAACGTTGACAACTCATAATACGAGTCACAAATGGTCAGAGGGGGAAACAATGGTTTGGGAACATCAAGTATCACATAGCAAGCACAAGGGGCTTAACTTTGTTGTGGCACGGTGTGGATACCATGCAAGATGAACAACAAATGTATGCATATGTCACTGACCATGACCAAATAATGGCACTAAGTGTGGTCAACGTTTACAACTCACAACACAAGTCACAAATGGTCAGGGTGAAAGCTAATGGTTTGTGAATACTAGTTATCTACTAGCAAGTACAAATACCTTCAATATGTAGTGGCACAATGTGGCTTCAATGCACAGTGACCAACCTAAGTATGCATATGTCACTAACCATGACGAACAGATTTTGCTTCATTTGGTCAACGTTGAAAACGCATAACAAGAGTCACAAGTGGTCAAAGGGGGAAACAATGGGTTGGGAAGCCCATGTATTGGCTAGAAAATGACAAAGAACTTCAAACGTAGTGGCACGGTGTGGCTAATATGCACACCAAACAATGAAACTAGGCATATGTTGCTGATCATGACCAAAGAATTTCAATATGGGTGGTCAACATTGACCAACCATAACACGGGTCACAAACGGTCAGGATAGGAAACAATGCTATGCAATTATCCGTTCTCAACTACCAAGTACAACGACCTTCATTCAGTAGTAGCACGGTGTGGCTACCATGCACAATGACCAACCAAAGTACGCATATGTACTGCCCTTGACCAAAGAAATCCGCTGTGTGTGGTCCACGTTGACAACTCATAATACAAGTCACAAATGGTCAGAGGGGGAAACAATGGTTTGGGAACACCAAGTATCACGTAGCAAGCACAAGGGGCTTCAATATGTTGTGGCACGGTGTGGAGACCATGCACGATGACCAACCAAAGTAGGCATATGTCACTCACCATGACCAAGTAATGTCACTAAGTGTGGTAAACTTTGACAACTCACAACACGAGTCACAATGGTCAGGGTGGAAGGTAATGGATTTTGAATACTAGTTATCTACAAGCAAGTACAAATACCTTCAATATGTAGTGGCACAGTGTCGCTTCGATGCATAGTGACCAACCAAAGTATGTATATGTCACTAACCATGACGAAAAAGTTTCACTTCATGTGGTCAACGTTGAAAACGCATAACACGAGTCACAAATGGTCACAAGGGAAAACAATGGATTGGGAACACTAGCTATCAACTAGGAAGTAAAAAGATCTTCAACAAGGAGTGGCACGGTATGGCTAGCGTACACAGTGACCACCCAAAGGATGCATACGTCACTGACTACAACCGAATAAGTCCACTTTGTGTGGTCAACATTGACAACTCATAACACGAGTCACAAATGGTGAGAGGGAGAGACAATGGTTAAGGAAGCCTAGGTATTGACTAGAAAGGACAAAGAACTTCAATACCTAGTGGCATAGTGTGGCTGATATGCACACCAAACAACCAAACTAGGCATATGTCACTGATCATGACCAGAGAATTTCAATATGGGTGGTCAACGTTGACCAACCATAACACGAGTCACAAACGGTCAGGAGAGGAAACAATGCTATGAGAATATCGGTTCTCAACTACCAAGTACAATGACCTTCAGTCAGTAGTAGCGCGGTGTGGCTACCATGCACAATGATCGACCAAAGTAAGCATATGTACTGCCTTTGACCAAAGAAATCCGCTGTGTGTGGTCCACGTTGACAAATCATAATACGATTCACAAATGGTCAGAGGGGGAAACAATGAGTTGGGAACACCAAGTATCACATAGCAAGCACAGGGGGCTTCAATACGTTGTGGCACGGTGTGGAGAACATGCACGATGACCAACCAAAGTAGGCATATGTCACTGACCATGAACAAATAATGTCACTACGTGTGGTAACCTTTGCCAACTCATAACACGAGTCACAAATGGTCAGGATCGAAGGAATGGTTTGTGAATACTAGGTATCTACTACCAAGTACAAATACCTTCAGTATGTATTGGCACAATGTGGCTTCAATGCACAGTGACCAACCATAGTATGCATATGTCACTAACCATGACGAACAAGTTTTAATTCATGTGTTCAACGTTTAAAACGCATAACACGAGTCACAAATGGTCAGAGGGGAAAACAATAGATTGGGAAGCCTATTTATTGGCTATAAAGGACAAAGAACTTCAATACGTAGTGGCACGGTGTGGCTAATATGCACACCAAACAATCAAACTAGGCATATGTCACTGATCATGACCAGAGAATTTCACTATGGGTGGTCAACGCTGACCAGCCATAACATGAGTCACAAACGGTCAGGAGAGGAAACAATGCTATGAGAATTTCGGCTCACAACTACCAAGTACAATGACCTTCAGTCAGTAGTAGCGCGGTGTGGCTACCATGCACAATGACCGA
Source organism: Penium margaritaceum (assembly GCA_023375785.1). NCBI lineage: Eukaryota > Viridiplantae > Streptophyta > Zygnematophyceae > Desmidiales > Peniaceae > Penium > Penium margaritaceum. The sequence goes on along the minus strand of SZWC01000156.1, from coordinate 286,589 downwards.
CCAAAGTAGGCATATTTACTGCCTTTGACCAAAGAAATCCGCTGTGTGTGGTCCACGTTGACAACTCATAATACGAGTCACAAATGGTCAGAGGGGGAAACAATGGGTTGGGAACACCATGTATCACATAGCAAGCATAAGGGGCTTCAATACGTTGTGGCACGGTGTGGGGACCATGCACGATGACCAACCAAAGGAGGCATATGTCACTGACCATGACCAAATAATGTCACTAAGTGTGGTAAACTTTGAAAACTCACAACACGATTCACAAATGGTCACGGTGGAAGGTAATGGTTTGTGAATACTGCTTATCTACTAGCAAGTACAAATACCTTTAATATTTAGTGGCACAATGTGGCTACAATGCACAGTGACCACCCAAAGTATGCAGATGTCACTAACCAAGACGAAAGAATTTCACTTAATGTGGTCAACATTGAAAACGCATAACACGAGTCACAAATGGTCAAAGGGGAAAAGAATGGGTTGGGAACACTAGTTATCAACTAGGAAGTACAAAGAACTTCAACAAGCAGTGGCACGGTCTGGCTAGCATGCACTGTGACCAACAAAAGGGTGCATACGTCACTGACTATGACCGAATAAGTCCACTATGTGTGGTCAACATTGACAACTCATAACACGAGTCACAAATGGTCAAGGGAGAGAAAAGGGTTTGCAATGCATGTGCATTGACCAGAAAGGACAAAGAACTTCAATACGTAGTGGCACGGTGTGGCTTATATGCACACCAAACAACCAAACTAGGCATATGTCACTGATCATGACCACATCATTTCAATATGGGTGGTCAACGTTGACCAACCATAACACGGGTCACAAACGGTCAGGACAGGAAACAATGCTATGGGAATATCGGTTCTCAACTACCAAGTACAACGACCTTCATTCAGTAGTAGCACGGTGTGGCTACCATGTAGAATGACCGACCAAAGTAGGCATATGTACTGCCTTTGACCAAAGAAATCTGCTGTGTGTGGTCCACGTTGACAACTCATAATACGCATAAAAAATGGTCAGAGGGGGAAACAATGGTTTGGGAACACCAAGTATCACATAGCAAGCACAAAGGGCTTCAATACGTTGTTGCACGGTGTTGCGACCATGCACGAAGACCAACCAAAGGAGGCATATGTCACTGACCATGACCAAATAATGTCACTAAGTGTGGTAAACTTTGACAACTCATAACACGAGTCACGAATGGTCAGGGTGGAATATAATGGTTTGTGAATACTAATTATATACTAGCAAGTACAAATACCTTCAATATGTTGTGGCACAATGTGGCTTCAATGCACAGTGACCAACCAAAGTATGCATATGTCACTAACCATGACCAACAAATTTCACTTCATGTGGTCAGCGTTGAAAACACATAACAGGAGTCACAAATGGTTAGAGGGGAAAGCAATTGGTTAGGAACACTAGTTATCAACTAGCAAGTACAAAGACCTTCAACAAACAGTGGCACGGTATGGCTAGCGTGCACAGTGACCAACCAAAGGATGCACACGTCACTGACTACGACCGAATAAGTCCACTATGTGTGGTCAACATTGACAACTCATAACACGAGTTACAAATGGTCAGAGGGAGAGAAAATGGTTTGGTAAGCCTATGTATTGGCTAGAAAGGACAAAGAACTTCAATACGCAGTGGCACGGTGTGGCTAATATGCACACAAAACAAACACACTAGACATATGTCACTTATCATGACCACAGAATTTCAATATGGGTTGTCAATGTTGATCAACCATATCACGTGTCACAAACGGTCAGGAGAGGAAACAATGCTATGAGAATATCGGTTCTCAACTACCAAGTATAACGACCTTCAGCCAGTAGTAGCACGGTGTGGCTACCATGCACAATGACCGACCAAAGTAGGCATATGTACTTCCTTTGACCAAAGAAATCCGCTGTGTATGGTCAACGTTGACAACTCATAATACGAGTCACAAATGGTCAGAGGGGGAAACAATGGTTTGGGAACATCAAGTATCACATAGTAAGCACAAGGGGCTTCAATACGTTGTGGCACGTTGTGGAGACCATGCACGGTGACCAACCAAAGTAGGCATATGTCACTGACCATGACCAAATAATGTCACTACGTGTGGTAAACATTGACAACTCACAACACGAGTCACAAATCGTCATGGTGGAAGGTAATGGTTTGTGAATACTCTTTATCTACTACCAAGTACAAATACCTTCAATATGTAGTGGCACAATGTGGCTTCAATGCACAGTGACCAACCAAAGTATGCATATGTCACTAACCATGACGAACAAATTTTACTTCATGTGGTCAACGTTGAAAACACATAACACGAGTCACACATGGTCAGAGGGGAAAACAATGGATTGGGAAGCCTATGTATTGGCTAGAAAGGACAAAGAACTTCATTACGTAGTGGAACGGTGTGGCTAATATGCACACCAGGCAATCAAACTAGGCATATGTCACTGATCATGACCAGAGAATTTCAATATGGGTGGTCAACGTTGACCAACCATAACACGGGTCACAAACGGTCACGAGAGGAAACAATGCTATGAGAACATCGGTTCTCAACTACCACGTACTACGACCTTCAGTAGGTAGTAGCACGCTGTGGCTACCATGCACAATGACCGACCAAAGTAGGCATATGTACTGCCTTTGACCAAATAAATCCGCTGTGTGTGGTCCATGTTGACAACTGATAATACGAGTCACAAATGGTCAGAGGGGGAAACACCGGTCTGGGAACACCACAAATCACATAGCAAGCACAAGGGGCTTCAAAACGTTGTGGCACGGTGTGGAGACCATGCACGATGACCAACCAAAGTAGGCATATGTCACTGACCATGACCAAATAATGTCACTAAGTGTGGTAAACTTTGACAACTCACAACACGAGTCACAAATAGTCAGGGTGGAAGGTAATGGTTTGTGAATACTACTTATCTACTAGCAAGTACAAATACCTTCAATATGTAGTGGCACAATGTGGCTTCAATGCACAGTGACCAACCAAAGTATGCAGATGTCACTGAACATAACGAAAGAATTTCACTTCATGTGGTCAACGTTGAAAATGCAAAACACGAGTCACAAATGGTCAAAGGGGAAAGCAATGGGTTGGGAATGCTAGTTATCAACTAGGAAGTACAAAAACCTTCAACAAGCAGTGGCACGGTATGGCTAGCGTGCACAGTAACCAACCAAAGGATGCATATGTCATTGACTACGACCGAATAAGTCCACTATGTGTGGTCAACATTGACAACTCATACCACGAGTCACAAATGGTCAGAGGGAGAGACAATGGTTTGGGAAGCCTATGTATTGACTAGAAATGACAGAGAACTTGAATACGTAGTGGCACGGTGTGGCTAATATGCACACCAAACAACCAAACTAAGCATATGTCACTGATCATGACCACAGAATTTCAATATGGGTGGTCAATGTTGACCAACCATAACACGAGTCACAAACGGTCAGGACAGGAAACAATGCTATGAATATCGGTTCTCAACTACTAAGTACAACGACCTTCAGTCAATAGTAGCACGGTGTGGCTACCATGCAGAATGACCGACCAAAGTAGGCATATGTACTGCCTTTGACCAAAGAAATCCGCTGTGTGTGGTCAATGTTGACAACTCATAATACGAGTCACAAATGGTCAGAGGGGAAAACAATGGTTTGAGAACACCAAGTATCACATAGCAAGCACAAGGGGCTTCAATACGTTGCGGCACGGTGTGCATACCATACACGATGACCAACCAAAGTAGGCATATGTCACTGATCATGACCAAGTAATGTCACTAAGTGTGGTAAACTTTGACAACTCACAACACGAGTCACAAATGGTCAGGGTGGTAGGTAATGGTTTGTGAATACTAGTTATCTACTAGCAAGTACAAACACATTCAATATGTAGTGGCACAATATGGCTTCAATGCACAGTGACCAACCAAAGTATGCATATGTCACTAACCATGACGAACAAATTTTACTTCATGTGGTCAACGTTGAAAACGCATAACACGAGTCACAAATGGTCAGAGGGGAAAACAATGGATTGGGAAGCCTATGTATTGGCTAGAAAGGACAAAGAAATTCAATACATAGTGGCACGGTGTGGCTAATATGCACACCAAAAAATCAAACTAGGCATATGTCACTCATCATGACCAGAGAATTTCAATATGGGTGGTCAACGTTGACCAACCATAAAACGAGTCACAAACGGCCAGGAGAGGAAACAATGCTATGCGAATATTGGTTCTCAGCTACCAAGTACAATGACCTTCAGTCAGTAGTAGCGCGGTGTGGCTACCATGTACAATGACCAACCAAAGTAGGCATATGTACTGCCTTTGACCAAAGAAATCCGCTGTGTGTGATTAACGTTGACAACCCTTAACATGGGCCACGAATTGTCAGAGGGGGAAACAATGGGTTGGGAACACCAAGTGTCACATAGCAAGCACACGGGGTTTCAATACGTTGTGGCACCATGTGGAGACCATGCACGATGACCAACCAAAGTAGGCATATTTCACTGACCATGACCAAATAATGTCACTACGTGTGGTAAACATTGAAAATTCATAACACGAGGCACAAATAGTCAGGGTAGAAGATAATCATTTGTCAATACTAGTTATCTACTAGCAAGTAAAAATACCTTCAATATGTCGTGGCACAATGTGGCTTCAATGCACAGTGACCAACCAAAGAATGCATATGTAACTAACCATGACCAACAAACTTCACTTCATGTGGTCTACGTTGAAAACACATAACAGATTAACAAATGGTCAGAGGGGAAAACAATGGGTTGGGAACACTAGTTATCAACTAGCAAGTACAAAGACCTGCAACAAGCAGCGGCACGGTATGGCTAGCGTGCACAGTGACCAACCAAAGGATGCATACGCCAGTGACTACGACCGAATAAGTCCACTATGTGTGGTCAACATTGAAAACTCATAACACGAGGTACAAATGGTCAGAGGGCGAGAGAATGGTTTGGTAAGCCTATGTATTGGCTAGAAAGAACAAAGAACTTCAATACGTAGTGGCACGGTGTGGCTTATATGCACACAAAACAATCAAACTAGGCATATGTCACTGATCATGACCACAAAATTTCAATATGGGTGGTCAACGTTGACCAACCATACCACGAGTCACAAACGGTTAGGAGAGGAAACAATGCTATGAGAACATCGGTTCTCAACCACCAAGTAGAACGACCTTCAGTTAGTAGTAGCAAGGTGTGGCTACCATGCATAATGACCGACCAAAGTAGGCATATGTGCTTCCTTTGACAAGAGAAATCCGTTGTGTGTGGTGAACGCTGACAACTCATAATACGAGTCGAAAATGGTCAGAGGGGGAAACAATGGTTTGGGAACATCAAGTATCACATAGCAAGCACAAGGGGCTTCAATACGTTGTCGCACAGTGTGGAGACCATGCACGATGACCAACCAAAGTAGGCATATGTCACTGACCATGACCAGGTAATGTCACTAAGTGTGGTAAACTTTGACAACTCACAACACGAGTCACAAATGGTCAGGGTGGAAGGTAATGGGTTGTGAATACTAGTTATCTACTAGCAAGTACAAATACCTTCAATATGTAGTGGCACAATGTGGCTTCAATGCACAGTGACCAACCAAAGTATGCATATGTCACTNAGAATTTCAATATGGGTGGTCAACGTTGACCAACCATAACACGAGTCACAAACGGTCAGGACAGGAAACAATGCTATGGGAATATCGGTTCTCAACTACCAAGTACAACGACCTTCAGTCAGTAGTAGCACGGTGTGGCTACCATGCACAATGACCGACCAAAGTAGGCATATGTACTGCCTTTGACCAAAGAAATCCGCTGTGTGTGGTCAACGTTGACAACTCATAATACGAGTCACAAATGGTCAGAGGGGGAAACAATGGTTTGGGAACACCAAGTATCACATAGCAAGCACAAGGGGCTTCAATACGTTGTCGCACAGTGTGGAGACCATGCACGATGACCAACCAAAGTAGGCATATGTCACTGACCATGACCAGGTAATGTCACTAAGTGTGGTAAACTTTGACAACTCACAACACGAGTCACAAATGGTCAGGGTGGAAGGTAATGGGTTGTGAATACTAGTTATCTACTAGCAATTACAAATACCTTCAATATGTAGTGGCACAATGTGGCTTCAATGCACAGTAACTAACCAAAGTATGCATATGTCACAGAACATGACGAAAGAATTTCACTTCATGTGGTCAAAGTTGAAAACGCATAACACGAGTCACAAATGGTCAAAGGGGAAAACAATGGGTTGGGAATGCTAGTTATCAACTAGGAAGTACAAAGACCTTCAACAAGCAGTGGCACGGTATGGCTAGCGTGCACAGTAACCAACCAAAGGATGCATACGTCATTGACTACGACCGAATAAGTCCACTATGTGTGGTCAACATTGACAACTCATACCACGAGTCACAAATGGTCAGAGGGAGAGACAATGGTTTGGGAAGCCTATGTTTTGACTATAAATGACAAAGAACTTCAATACGTAGTGGCACGGTGTGGCTGATATGCACACCAAACAAGCAAACTAGGCATATGTCACTGATCATGACCACGGAATTTCAATATGGGTGGTCAATGTTGACCAACCATAACAGGAGTCACAAACGTTCAGGACAAAAAACAATGCTATGAATATCGGTTCTCAACTACTAAGTACAACGACCTTCAGTAAATAGTAGCACGGTGTGGCTACCATGCAGAATGACCGACCAAAGTAGGCATACTGCCTTTGACCAAAGAAATCCGCTGTGTGTGGTCAATGTTGACAACTCATAATACGAGTCACAAATGGTCAGAGGGG
>SZWC01000156.1:266881-278632 GCA_023375785.1 Penium margaritaceum | reverse complement strand
GAGTCACAAACGTTCAGGACAAAAAACAATGCTATGAATATCGGTTCTCAACTACTAAGTACAACGACCTTCAGTAAATAGTAGCACGGTGTGGCTACCATGCAGAATGACCGACCAAAGTAGGCATACTGCCTTTGACCAAAGAAATCCGCTGTGTGTGATGAATGTTGAAAACTCATAATACGAGTCACAAATGGTCAGAGGGGGAAACAATGGTTTGAGAACACCAAGCATCACATAGCAAGCACAAGAAGCATCAATACGTTGTGGCACGGTGTGGAGACCATGCACGATGACCAACCAAAGTAGGCATATGTCACTGACCATGACCAAATAAGGGCACTAAGTGTGGTAAACTTTGACAACTCACAACACAAGTCACAAATGGTCAGGATGGAAGGTACTGGTTTGTGAATACTAGTTATCTACTACCAAGTACAAATACCTTTAACATGTAGTGGCACAATGTGGCTTCAATGCACCGTGACCAACCAAAGTATGCATATGTCACTGAAAATGACGAAATAATTTCACTTCACGTGGTAAACGTTGAAAATGCATAACACGAGTCACAAATGATCAGAGGGGAAAACAATGGTTTGCAAACACTAGTTATCAACTAGGAAGTACAAAGACCTTCAACAAACAGTGGCACGGTATGGCTAGCGTGCACATTGACCAACCAAAGGATGCGTACGTCACTGACTACGACCAAATAAGTCCATTGTGTGGTCAACATTGACAACTCATAACACGAGTCACAAATGGTCAGAGGGAGAGACAATGGTTTGGGAAGCCTATGTATTGACTAGAAAGGACAAAGAACGTCAATACACAGTGGCACGGTGTGGCTTATATGCACACCAAACAACTAAACTAGGCATATGTCACTGATCATGACCACAGAATATCAATATGGGTGGTCAACGTTGACCAACCATAACACGAGTCACAAATGGTCGGTACAGGAAACAATGCTATGGGAATATCGGTTCTCAACTACCAAGTACAACGACCCTCAATCAGTAGTAGCACGGTGAAGCTACAATGCAAAATGACTGACCAAAGTAGGCATATGTCCTTCCTTTGACCAAAGAAATCCGCTGTGTGTGGTCAACGTTGACAACTCATAATACGAGTCACAAATGGTCAGAGGGGGAAAAAATGGTTTGGGAACACCAAGTATCACATAGCAAGCACAAGGGGCTTCAATATGTTGTGGCACGGTGTGGATACCATACACGATGACCAACCAAAGTAGGCATATGTCACTGATCATGACCATGTAATGTCACTAAGTGTGGTAAACTTTGACAACTCACAACACGAGTCACAAAAGGTCAGGGTGGAAGGTAATGTTTTGTGAATACTAGTTATCTACTAGCAAGTACAAACACATTCAATATGTAGTGGCACAATATGGCTTCAATGCACAGTGACCAACCAAAGTATGCATATGTCACTAACCATGACGAACAAAATTCACTTCATGTGGTCAACGTTGAAAACGCATAACACGAGTCACAAATGTTCACAGGGGAAAACAATGGATTGGGAAGCCTATGCATTGGCTAGAAAGGACAAATAAATTCAATACATAGTGGCACGGTGTGGCTAGTATGCACACCAAAAAATCAAACTAGGCATATGTCACTCATCATGACCAGAGAATTTCAATATGGGTGGTCAACGTTGACCAACCATAACACGAGTCACAAACGGCCAGAAGAGCAAACAATGCTATGCAAATATTGGTTCTCAGCTAACAAGTACAATGACCTTCAGTCAGTAGTAGCGCGGTGTGGCTACCATGCACAATGACCAACCAAAGTAGGCATATGTACTGCCTTTGACCAAAGAAATCCGTTGTGTGTGGTTAACGTTGACAACCCATAATATGGGCCACGAATTGTCAGAGGGGGAAACAATGGGTTGGGAACACCAAGTATCACATAGCAAGCACAAGGGGCTTCAATACGTTGTGGCACAGTGTGGAGACCATGCACAATGACCAACGAAATTAGGCATATTTCACTGACCATGACCAACTAATATCACTAAGTGTGGTAAACTTTGACAATTCATAACACGAGTCACAAATAGTCAGGGTAGAAGATAATCGTTTGTGAATACTAGTTATCTACTAGCAAGTAAAAATACCTTCAATATGTCGTGGCACACTGTGGCTTCAATGCACAGTGACCAACCAAAGTATGCACATGTCACTAACCATGACCAACAAATTTCACTTCATGTGGTCTACGTTGAAAACACATAACAGGAGTAACAAATGGTCAGAGGGGAAAACAATGGGTTGGGAACACTAGTTATCAACTAGCAAGTACAAAGACCTGCAACAAGCAGTGGCACGGTATGGCTAGGGTGCACAGTGACCAACCAAAGGATGCATACGCCAGTGACTACGACCGAATAAGTCCACTATGTGTGGTCAACATTGACAGCTCATAACACGAGGTACAAATGGTCAGAGGGCGAGACAATGGTTTGGTAAGCCTATGCATTGGCTAGAAAGAACAAAGAACTTCAATACGTAGTGGCACAGTGTGGCTAATATGCACACAGAACAATCAAACTAGGCATATGTCACTGATCATGACCACAAAAGTTCAATATGGGTGGTCAACGTTGACCAACCATACCACGAGTCACAAACGGTTAGGAGAGGAAACAATGCTATGAGAACATCGGTTCTCAATTACCAAGTAGAACGACCTTCAGTTAGTAGTAGCAAGGTGTGGCTACCATGCATAATGACCGACCAAAGTAGGCATATGTGCTTCCTTTGACCAGAGAAATCTGCTGTGTGTGGTGAACGTTGACAACTCATAATACGAGTCACAAATGGTCAGAGGGGGAAACAATGGTTTGGGAACATCAAGTATCCCATAGCAAGCACAAGGGGCTTCAATACGTTGTGGCACAGTGTGGAGACCATACACGATGACCAACAAAAGTAGGCATATGTCACTGACCATGACCAAATAATGTCAGTAAGTGTGGTAAACTTTGCCAACTCACAACACGAGTCACAAATTGTCAGGGTGGAAGGTAATGGTTTGTGAGTACTAGTTATCTACTAGTAAGTACAAATACCTTCAATATGTAGTGGTACAATGTGGCTTCAATGCACAGTGACCAACCAAAGTATGCATATGTCACTGAATATGAAGAAATAACTTCACTTCATGTGGTCAACGTTGAAAACGCATAACACGAGTCACAACTGGTCAGAGGGGAAAACAATGGGTTGGGAACGCTAGTTATCAACTAGGAAGTACAGAGACCTTCAACAAGCAGTGGCACGGAATGGCTAGCGTGCACATTGACCAACCAAAGGGTGCATACGTCACTGACTACGACCGAATAAGTCCACTATGTGCGGTCAACATTGACAACTCATACCACGAGTCACAAATGGTCAGAGGGTGAGACAATGGTTTGGGAAGCCTATGTATTGACTAGAAAGGACAGAGAACTTCAATACATAGTGGCACGGTGTGGCTAATATGCACACCAAACAACCAACCTAGTCATATGTCACTGATCTTGACCACAGAATTTCAATATGGGTGGTCAACGTTGACCAACCATAACACGAGTCACAAACGGTCAGGACAGGAAAGAATGCCATGGGAATATCGGCTCTCAACTACCAAGTACAACAACCTTCAGTCAGTAGTAGCACGGTGTGGCTACCATGCACAATGTCCGACCAAAGTAGGCATATGTACTGCCTTTGACCAAAGAAGTCCGCTGTGTGTGGTCAATGTTGACAACTCATAATACAAGTCACAAACCGTCAGAGGGGGAAACGATGGTTTGGGAACACCAAGTATCACATAGCAAGCACAAGGGGCTTCAATACGTTGTGGCACGGTGTGGAGACCATGCACGATGACCAACCAGAGTAGGCATATGTCACTGACCATGACCAAATAATGTCACTAAGTGTGGTAAACTTTGACAACTCACAACACGAGTCACAAATGGTCAGAGGGGGAAACAATGGTTTGGGAACACCAAGTATCACATAGCAAGCACAAGGGGCTTCAATACGTTGTGGCACGGTGTGGAGACCATGCACGATGACCAACCAGAGTAGGCATATGTCACTGACCATGACCAAATAATGTCACTAAGTGTGGTAAACTTTGACAACTCACAACACGAGGCACAAATGGTCAAGATGGAAGGTAATGGTTTGTGAATACTAGGTATCTACTAGCAAGTACAAATACCTCCAATATGTTGTGGCACAATGTGGCTTCAATGCACAGTGACCAACCAAAGTATGCATATGTCACTGAACATGACAAAAGAATTTCACTTCATGTGGTCAACGTTGAAAACGCATAACACGAGTCACAAATGATCAGAGGGGAAAACAATGGATAGGGAACTATAGTTATCAACTAGGAAGTACAAAGACCTTCAACAAGCAGTGGCACGGTATGGCTAGCGTGCACAGTGACCAACCAAAGAATGCATACGTCACTGACTACGACCGAATAAGTCCACTATGTGTTGTCAACATTGACAACTCATAACACGAGTCACAAATGGTCAGAGGGAGAGACAATGGTTTTGGAAGCATATGTATTGACTAGAAAGAACAAATAACTTCAATACGTAGTGGCACGGTGTGGCTAATATGCACACCAAACAACCAAACTAGGCATATGTCACTGATCAAGACCACGGACTTTCAATATGGGTGGTCAACGTTGACCAACCATAACACGAGTCACAAACAATGAGGACAGGAAACAATGCTTTTTGAATACCGGTTCTCAACTACCAAGTACAACGACCTTCAGTCAATAGTAGCACGGTGTGGCTACCATGTACAATGACCGACCAAAGTAGGCATATGTCCTGCCTTCGACCAAAGAAATCCGCTGTGTGTGGTCAACGTTGACAACTCATAATACGACTCACAAATGGTCACAGGGGGAAACAATGGGTTGAGAACACCAAGTATCACATAGCAAGCACAAGGGTCGTCAATACGTTGTGGCACGGTGTGCATACCATGCACGATGACCAACCAAAGTAGGCACATGTCACTGACCATGACCAAGTAATGTCACTAAGTGTGGCAAACTTTGACAACTCACAACACGAGTCACAAATGGTCAGGGTGGAAGGTAATGGTTTGTGAATGCTATTTATCTACTAGCAAGTACAAATACATTCAATATGTAGTGACACGATGTGGCTTCAATGCACAGTGACCAACCAAAGTATGCATACGTCACTAACCATGACGAACAAATTTCACTTCATGTGGTCAACGTTGAAAACGCATAACACGAGTCACAAATGTTCAGAGGGGAAAACAATGGATTGAGAAGCCTATTTATTGGCTAGAAAGAACAAAGAAATTCAATACGTAGTGGCACGGTGTGGCTAATATGCACAGCAAACAATGAAACTAGGCATATGTCACTCATCATGACCAGAGAATTTCAATGTGGGTGGTCAACGTTGACCAACCATAACACGAGTCACAAACAGCCAGGAGAGGAAACAATGCTTTGCGAATATTGGTTCTCAGCTACCAAGTACAATGACCTTCAGTCAGTAGTAGCGCGGTGTGGCTACCATGCACAATGACCAACCAAAGTAGGCATATGTACTCCCTTTGACCAAAGTAGGCTGTGCGTGGTTAACGCTGACAACCCATAACATGGGCCACGAATTGTCAGAGGGGGAAACAATGGGTTGGGAACACCAAGTATCACATAGCAAGCACAAGGGGCTTCAATACGTTGTGGCACGGTGTGGAGACCCTGCACGATGACCAACCAAAGTACGCATATTTCACTGACCATGACCAAATAATGTCACCAAGTGTGGAAAACTTTGACAACTCATAACAGGAGTCACACGTAGTCAGGGTAGAAGATAATGGTTCGTGAATACTAGTTATCTACTAGCAAGTACAAATACCTTCAATATGTGGTCGCACAATGTGGCTTCAATGCACAGTGACCAACCAAAGTATGCATGTGTCACTAACCATGACCAACAAATTTCACTTCATGTGGTCAACGTTGAAAGCACATAACAAGAGTAACAAATGGTCAGAGGGGAAAACAATGGGTTGGTAACACTAGTTATCAACTAGCAAGTACAAATACCTTCAGCAAGCAATGGCACGGTTTGGCTAGCCTGCACAGTGTCCAACCAAAGGATGCATACGCCGGTGACTACGACCGAATAAGTCCACTATGTGTGGTCAACATTGATGACTCATAACACGAGGTACAAATGGTCAGAGGGCAAGACAATGGTTTGGTAAGCCTATGTATTCGCTAGAAAGAACAAAGAACTTCAATACGTAGTGGAACGGTGTGGCTAATATGCACACAAAACAATCAAACTTGGCATATGTCACTGATCATGACCACAGAATTTCAATATGGGTGATCAACGTTGACCAACCATACCACGAGTCACAAACGGTTAGGAGAGGAAAAAATGCTATGAGAACATCCGTTCTCAACTACCAAGTAGAACGACCTTCAGTCAGTAGGAGCAGAATGTGGGTACCATGCACAATGACCGACCAAAGTAGGCATATGTGCTTCCTTTGACCAAGGAAATCCGATGTGTGTGGTGAACGTTGACAACTCACAATACGGTCACAAATGGTCACAGAGGGAAACAATGGTTTGGGAACATCGAGTATCACATAGCAAGCACAAGGGGCTTCAATACGTTGTGGCATGGTGTGGAGACAATGCACGATGACCAACAAACGTATGCATATGTCACTGACCATGACCAAATAATGTCACTAAGTGTGGTAAATTTTGACAACTCACAACACGAGTCACAAATGGTCAGGGTGGAAGGTAATGGTTTTTGAGAACTAGTTATCTACTAGCAAGTACAAATACCTTCAATATGTAGTGGCACAACGTGGCTTCAATGCACAGTGACCAACCAAAGTATGCATATGTCACTAACCATGACGAACATAATTTACTTCATGTGGTCAACGTCGAAAACGCATAACACGAGTCACAAATGGTCAGAGGGGAAAAGAATGGATTGGGAAGCCCATGTATTAGCTAGAAAGGACAAAGAACTTCAATACGTAGTGACACGGTGTGGCTACTATGCACACCAAACAATCAAACTAGGCATATGTCACTGATCATGACCAGCGAATTTCAATATGGGTGGTCAACGTTGACCAACCATAACACGGGTCACAAATGGTCAGGAGAGGAAACAATGCAATGAGATTATCGGTTCTCAACTACCAAGTACAACGACCTTCAGTCAGTAGTAGCATTGTGTGGGTACCATGCACAATGACCGACCAAAGTAGGCATATGTACTGCTTTTGACCAAAGAAATCCGCTATGTGTGGTCCACGTTGACAACTCATTACACGAGTCACAAATGGTCAGGAGAGGAAACAATGCAATGAGATTATCGGTTCTCAACTACCAAGTACAACGACCTTCAGTCAGTAGTAGCATTGTGTGGGTACCATGCACAATGACCGACCAAAGTAGGCATATGTACTGCTTTTGACCAAAGAAATCCGCTATGTGTGGTCCACGTTGACAACTCATTACACGAGTCACAAATGGCCAGAGGGGGGAAACAATGGTTTGGGAATACCGCGAATCACATAGAAAACACAAGGGGCTTCAATACGTTGTGGCATGGTGTAGAGACCATGCACGATGACCAACCAAAGTAGGCATATGTCACTGACCATGACAAAATAATGTCACTAAGTGTGGTAAACTTTGACAACTCACAACACGAGTCACAAATGGTCAGGGTGGAAGGTAATGATTTGTGAATACTAGTCATGTACTACCAAGTACAAATACCTTCAATATGTAGTGGCACAATGTGGCTTCAATGCACAGTGATCAGCCAAAGTATGCACATGTCACTGAACATGACTAAGGAATTTCACTTCATGTGGTCAACGGTGATAAAGCATAACACGAGTCACACATGGTCAGAGGGGAAAACAATGGGTTGGGAACACTAATTATCAGCTAGGAAGTACAAAGACCTCCAACAAGTAGTGGCACGGTATGGCTAGCGTGCACTGTGACCAACCAAAGGATGCATACGTCACTGACTACGACCGAATAAGTCCACTATGTGTGGTCAACGTTGACAACTCATAACACGAGTTACAAATGGTCAGAGGGAGAGACAATGGTCTGGTAAGCCTATGTATTGGCTAGAAAGGACATATAAACTCATTACGTAGTGGCACGGTGTGGCTAATATGCACACAAAATAATCAAACCAGGCATATGACATTGATCATGACCACAGAATTTCAATATGGGTGGTCAACGTTGACCAACCATATCACAAGTCACAAACGGTCAGGACAATAAAGAATGCTTTGAGAATATCCGTTCTTGACTACCAAGTAGAACGACCTTCAGTTAGTGGTAGCACGGTGTGGCTACCATGCACAATGACCGACCAAAGTAAGCATATATACTTTGTTTGACCAAAGAAATCCGCTGTGTGTGGTCAACGTTGACAACTCATAATACGAGTCACAAATGGTTTGAGGGGGAAACAATGGTTTGGGAACATCAAGTATCACATAGCAAGCACTATGGGCTTCAATACGTTGTGGCACGGTGTGGATACCATGCACGATGACCAACAAAAGTAGGCATATGTCACTGACCATGACCAAATAATGTCACTAAGTGTGGTAAACTTCTACAACTTACAACACGAGTCACAAATGGTCAGGGTGGAAGGTAATGGTTTGCGAATACTAGTTATCTACTAGCAAGTACAAATACCTTCAATATGTAGTGGCACAATGTGGCTTCAATGCACAGTGACCAACCTAAGTATGCATATGTCACTAACCATGACGAACAGATTTTACTTCATTTCGTCAACATTGAAAACGCATAACACGAGTTACAAGTGGTCAGAGGGGAAGCCAATGGATTGGGAAGCCTATGTATTGGCTACAAAAGGACAAAGAACTTCAATACGTAGTGCCACGGTGTGGCTAATATGCACACCAAACAGTCAAACTAGGCATATGTTGCTGATCATGACCAGAGAATTTCAATATGGGTGGTCAACGTTGACCAACCATAACACGGGTAACAAACGGTCAGGATAGGAAACAATGCTATGCAATTATTGGTTCTCAACTATCAAGTAAAACGACCTTCATTCAGTAGTAGCACGGTGTGGCTACCATGCACAATGACAAACCAAAGTAGGCATATGTACTGCCTTTTACAAAAGAAATCTGCTGTGAGTGGTCCACATTGACAACTCAGAATACGAGTCACAAATGGTCAGAGGGGGAAACAGTGGTTTGGGAACACCACGAATCACATAGCAAGCACAAGAGGCTTCAATACGTTGTGGTACGGTGTGTAGAACATGCACGACGACCAACCAACGTAGGCATATGTCACTGACCATGACCAAATAATGTCACTAACTTTGACAACTCACAACACGGGTCACAAATGGTCAGTGTGGAAGGTAATGGTTTATGAATACTAGTTATCTACTACCAAGTAGAAATACCTTCAATATGTAGTGGCACAATGTGGCTTCAATGCACAGTGACCAACCAAAGTATGCATATGTCACGGAACATGACAAAATAATTTCACTTCATGTGGTTAACGTTGAAAACGCATAACACGAGTCACAAATGGTCAGAGTGGAAAACAATGGATTGGGAACATTAGTTATCAACTAAGAAGTACAAAGACCTTCAACAAGCAGTGGCACGGTATGGCTAGCGTGCACAGTGACCAACCAAAGGATGCATACGTCACTGACTACGACCGAATAAGTCCACTATGTGTGGTCAACATTGACAACTCATAACACGAGTCACAAATGGTCAGAGGGAGAGACTATGGTTGAGGAAGCCTATGTATTAAGTAGAAAGGACAAACAACTTCAATACGTAGTAGCACGATGTGGCTAATATGCACACCAAACAACCAAACTAGGCATATGTCACTGATCATGACCACGGAATTTCAATATGGGTGGTCAATGTTGACCAACCATAACACGAGTCACAAACGGTCAGGACAGGAAACAATGCTATGCGATTATCGGTTCTCAACTACCAAGTACGACGACCTTCAGTCAGTAGTAGCATGGTGTGGCTACCATGTACAATGACCGACCAAACTAGGCATATTTCCTGCCTTTGACCAAAGAAATCCGCTGTGTGTGGTCAACGTTGACAACTCATAATACGAGTCACAAATGGTCAGAGGGGGAAACAATGGGTTGGGAACACCAAGTATCACATGGCAAGCACAAGGGTCTTCAATACATTGTGGCACAGTGTGGATACCATGCAGGATGACCAACCAAAGTAGGCATATGTCACTTACCATGACCAAGTAATGTCACCAAGTGTAGCAAACTTTGACAACTCACAACACGAGTCACAAATGGTCAGGGTGGAAGGTAATGGTTTGTGAATGCTAGTTATCTACTACCAAGTACAAATACATTCAATATGTAGTGACACAACGTGGCTTCAATGCACAGTGACCAACCAAAGTATGCATATGTCACTAACCATGACGAACAAATTTCACTTCATGTGGTCAACGTTGAAAACGCATAACACGAGTCACAAATGGTCAGAGGGGAAAACAATAGATTGGGAAGCCTATGTATTGGCTATAAAGGACAAACAAATTCAATACGTAGTGGCACGGTGTGGCTAATATGTACAGAAAATAATCAAACTAGGCATATGTCACATATTGAGACCAGAGAATTTCAACATGGGTGGTCAACGTTGAGCAACCATAACACGAGTCACAAACGGTCAGGAAAGGAAACTATGCTATGCGAATATTGGTTCTCAGCTACCAAGTACAATGACCTTCAGTCAGTAGTAGCGCGGTGTGGCTACCATGCACAATGACCAACCAAAGTAGGCATATGTACTGCCTTTGACCGAAGAAATCTGCAGTGTGGTTAACGTTGACAACCCATAATATGGGCCACGATTTGTCAGAGGGGGAAACAATGGGTTGGGAACACCAAGTATCACATAGCAAGCACAAGGGGCTTCAATACGTTGTGGCACGGTGTGGAGACCATGCACGATGACCAACCAAAGTAGGTGTATTTCACTGACCATGACCAAATAATGTCAATAAGTGTGGTAAATTTTGACAATTCATAACAGGAGTCACAAGTAGTCAGGGTAGAAGGTAATGGTTTGTGAATACAAGTTATCTACTAGCAAGTACAAATACCTTCAATATGTAGTGGCACAATGTGGCTTCAATGCAGAGTGACCACCCAAAGTATGCATATGTCACTGACCACGACGAACGAATTTCACTTAATGTGGTCAACGTTGAAAACAATGGGTTGGGAACACTAGTTATCAACTAGCAAGTACAAAGACCTTCAACAAGAAGTGGCACGGTATGGCTAGCATGCACAGTGACCAACAAAACGGTGCATACATCACTGACTACGATCGAATAAGTCCATAATGTGTGTTCAACATTGACAACTCATAACACGAGTCACAAATGGTCAGAGGGAGAGACATTGGTTTGGGAAGTCTATGTATTGACTAGAAAGGACAAAGAACTTCAATACGTAGTGGCACGGTGTGGCTAATATGCACACCAAACAATCAAACTAGGCATATGTCACTGATCATGACCAGAGAATTTCAATATGGGTGGTCAA
>SZWC01000156.1:248876-266861 GCA_023375785.1 Penium margaritaceum | reverse complement strand
TGGCACAATGTGGCTTCAATGCACAGTGACCAACCAAAGTATGCATATGTCACTAACCATGACGAACAAATTTCACTTCATGTGGTCAACGTTGAAAACGCATAACACGAGTCACAAATGGTCAGAGGGGAAAACAATGGATTGGGAAGCCTATGTATTGGCTAGAAAGGACAAAGAACTTCAATACGTAGTGGCACGGTGTGGCTAATATGCACACCAAACAATCAAACTAGGCATATGTCACTGATCATGACCAGAGAATTTCAATATGAGTGGTCAACGTTGACCAACAATAACACGAGTCACAAACGGTCAGGAGAGGAAACAATGCTATGAGAATATCGGTTCTCAACTACCAAGTACAATGACCTTCAGTCAGTAGTAGCGCGGTGTGGCTACCATGCACAATGACCGACCAAAGTAGGCATATTTACTGCCTTTGAGCAAAGAAATCCGCTGTGTGTGGTCCACGTTGACAACTCATAATACGAGTCACAAATGGTCAGAGGGGAAAACAATGGTTTGAGAACACCACGTATCACATAGCAAGCACAAGGGGCTTCAATAAGTTGTGGCACGGTGTGGGGACCATGCACGATGACTAACCAAAGTAGGCATATGTCACTGACCATGACCAAATAATGTCACTAAGTGTGGTTAACTTTGACAACTCACAACACGATTCACAAATGGTCACGGTGGAAGGTAATGGTTTGTGAATACTAGTTATATACTAGCAAGTACAAATACCTTCAATATGTAGTGGCACAATGTGGTTTCAATGCACAGTGACCACCCAAAGTATGCAGATGTCACTGACCATGACGAAAGAATTTCACTTCATGTGGTCAATGTTGAGAACGCATAACACGAGTCACAAAAGGTCAGAGAGGAAAACAATGGGTTGGGAGCACTAGTTATCAACTAGCAAGTACAAAGACCTTGAACAAGGAGTGGCACGGTGTGGGTAGCATGCACAATGACCAACCAAAGGATGCATACGTCACTGACTACGACCAAATAAGTCCACTATGTGCGGTCAACATTGAAAACTCGTAACACGAGTCACAAATGGTCAGAGGGAGAGACAATGGTTTGATAAGCCTATGTATTGGCTAGAAAGGACAAAGAACTTCAATACGCAGTGGCACGGTGTGGCTAATATGCACACAAAACAAACACACTAGACATATGTCACTGATCATGACCACAGAATTTCAATATGGGTTGTCAATGTTGACCAACCATATCACGAGTCACAAATGGTCAATAGAGGAAACAATGCTATGAGAATATCGGTCATCAACTACCAAGTAGAACGACCTTCAGCCAGTAGTAGCACGGTGTGGCTACCATACACAATGACCGACCAAAGCAGGGATATGTACTTCCTTTGACCAAAGAAATCCGCTGTGCATGGTCAACGTTGACAACTCATAAGACGAGTCACAAATGGCCAGAGGGGGAAACAATGGTTTGGGAACATCAAGTATCACATAGTAAGCACAAGGGGCTTCAATACATTGTGGCACGGTGTGGAGACCATGCACGGTGACCAACCAAAGTAGGCATATGTCACTGACCATGACCAAATAATGTCACTACGTGTGGTAAACTTTGACAACTCACAACACGAGTCACAAATGGTTACGGTGGAAGGTAATGGTTTGTGAATACTAGTTATCTACTACCAAGTACAAATACCTCCAATATGTAGTGGCACAATGTGGCTTCAATGCACAGTGACCAACCAAAGTAGGCATATGTCACTAACCATGACGATCAAATTTTACTTCATGTGGTCAACGTTGAAAACGCATAACACGAGTCACACATGGTCAATGGGGAAAACAATGGATTGGGAAGCCTATGTATTGGCTAAAAAGGACAAAGAACTTCAATACGTAGTGGCACGGTGTGGCTAATATGCACACCAAGCAATCAAACTAGGCATATGTCACCGATCATGACCAAAGAATTTCAATATGGGTGGTCAATGTTGACCAACCATAACACGGGTCACAAACTGTCAGGAGAAGAAACAATGCTATGAGAACATGGGTTCTCAACTACCAAGTACAATGACCTTCAGTAGGTAGTAGCATGCTGTGGCTACCATGCACAATGACCGACCAAAGTAGGCATATGTACTGCCTTTGACCAAAGAAATCCGCTGTGTGTGGTCCACGTTGACAACTCATAATACAAGTCACAAATGGTCAGAGGGGGGAAACAATGGTTTAGGAACACCAAGTATCACATAGCAAGCACAAGGGGCTTCAATACGCTGTGGCACGGTGTGGAGACCATGCACGATGACCAACCAAAGAAGGCATATGTCACTGACCATGACCAAATAATGTCACTAAGTGTGGCAAACTTTGACAACGCACAATACGACTCACAAATGGTCAGGGTGGAAGGCAATGGTTTGTGAATACTAGTTATCTACTAGCAAGTACAAATATCTTCAATATGTAGTGGCACAATGTGGCTTCATTGCACAGTGACCAACCAAAGTATGCAAATGTCACTGAACATGACGAAAGAATTTCACTTCATGTGGTCAACGTTGAAAACGCATAACACGAGTCACAAATGGTCAAAGGGGAAAACAATGGGTTGGGATGGCTAGTTATCAACTAGGAAGTACAGAGACCTTCAACAAGCAGTGGCACGGTATGGCTAGCGTGCACAGTTACCAACCAAAGGATGCATACGTCACTGACTACGACCGAATAAGTCCACTATGTGTGGTCAGCATTGACAACTCATAACACGAGTCACAAATGGTCAGTGGGAGAGACAAAGGTTTGGGAAGCCTATGTATTGACTAGAAAGGACAAAGAACTTCAATACGTAGTGGCACGGTGTGGCTAATATGTACACCAAACAACCAAACTAGGCATATGTCACTGATCATGACCACGGAATTTCGATATGGGTGGTCAACGTTGACCAACCATAACAGGAGTCACAAACGGTCAGGACAGGAAACAATGCTATGGGAATATCGATTCTCATTTACCAAGTACAACGAACTTCAGTCAGTAGAAGCACGGTGTGGCTACCATGTAGAATGACCGACCAAAGTAGGCATATGTACTGCCTTTGACCAAAGAAATCATCAGTGTGTGGTCAACGTTGACAACTCATAATACGAGTCAGAAATGGTAAGAGTGGGAAACAATGGTTTGGGAACACCAAGTATCACATAGCAAGCACAAGGGGCTTCAATACGTTGTGGCACGGTGTGGAGACCATGCACGATGACCAACCCAAGTAGGCATATGTCACTAACCATGACCAAATAA
The DNA here is from genome assembly GCA_023375785.1 of Penium margaritaceum. NCBI lineage: Eukaryota > Viridiplantae > Streptophyta > Zygnematophyceae > Desmidiales > Peniaceae > Penium > Penium margaritaceum. Next base: position 263,547 of record SZWC01000156.1, on the reverse strand, counting down.
TGTCACTAAGTGTGGTAAACTTTGACAACTCACAACACGAGTCACAAATGGTCAGGATGGAAGGTACTGGTTTGTGAATACTAGTTATCTACTAACAAGTACAAATACCTTTAATACGTAGTGGCACAATGTGGATTCAATGCACATTGACCAACCAATACATGCATATGTCACTGAACATGATGAAAGAATTTCACTTCATGTGGTCAACGTTGAAAATACATAACACGAGTCACAAATGATCACAGGGGAAAACAATGGATTGGGAACACTAGTTATCAACTAGGAAGTACAAAGACCTTCAACAAACAGTGGCACGGTATGGCTAGCGTGCACACTGACCAACCAAAGGATGCATGCGTCACTGACTACGACCAAATAAGTCCACAGTGTGTGGTCAACATTGACAACTCATAACACGAGTCACAAATGGTCAGAGGGAGAGACTATGGTTTGGGAAGCCTATGTATTGACTAGAAAGGACAAGGAACTTCAATACATAGTGGCACGGTATGGCTAATATGCACACCAAACAACCAAACTAGGCATATGTCACTGATCATGACCACATGATTTCAATATGGGTGGTCAACTTTGACCAACCATAACACGAGTCACAAACGGTCAGGATTGGAAACAATGCTATGGGAATATCGGTTCTCAACTACCACGTACAACGACCTTCTGTCAGTAGTAGCACGGTGTGGCTACCATGCAAAATGACCGACCAAAGTAGGCATATGTCCTTCCTTTGACCAAAGAAATCCGATGTGTGTGGTCAACGTTGACAACTCATAACACGAGTCACAAATGGTCAGAGGGGGAAACAATGGTTTGGGAACACCAAGTATCACATAGCAAGCCCAAGAAGCTTCAATACGTTGTGGCACGGTGTGGATACCATGCACGATGACCAACCAAAGTAGGCATATGTCACTGACCATGACCAAGTAATGTCCCTAAGTGTGGTAAACTTTGACAACTCACAACACGAGTCACAAATGGTCAGGGTGGAAGGTAATGGTTTGTGAATACTAGATATCTACTAGCAAGTACAAATACATTCAATATGTAGTGGCACAATATGGCTTCAATGCATAGTGACCAACCAAAGTATGCATGTGTCACTAATCATGACGAACAAATGTCACTTCATGTGGTCAACGTTGAAAACGCATAACACGAAACACAAATGGTCAGAGGGGAAAACAATGGATTGGGGAGCCTATGCATTGGCTAGAAAGGACAAAGAACTTCAATACGTAGTGGCACGGTGTGGCTAATATGCACACCAAACAATCAAACTAGGCACATGTCACTGATCATGACCAGAGAATTTCAATATGGGTGGTCAACGTTGACCAACCATAACACGGGTCAAAAATGGTCATGAGAGGAAACAATGCTATGAGATTATCGGTTCTCAACTACCAAGTACAACGACCTTCAGTCAGAAGGAGCACGGTGTGGCTACCATGCACAATGACTGACCAAAGTAGGCATATGTACTGCTTTTGACCAAAGAAATCCGCTGTATGTGGTCCACGTTGACAACTCATAATACGAGTCACAAATGGTCAGAGGGGGAAACAATGGTTATGGAGCACCGCAAATCACATATCAAGAACAAGGGGCTTCAATACGTTGTGGCACGGTGTGGAGACCATGCACGATGACCAATCAAATTTGGCATATGTCACTGACCATGACCAAATAATGTCACTAAGTGTGGTAAACTTTGACAACTCACATCATGAGTCACAAATGGTCCGGGTGGAAGGTAATGGTTTGTGAATACTAGTTAACTACTAGCAAGTACAAATACCTTCAATACGTAGTGGCACAATGTGGCTTCAATGCTCAGTGACCACCCAAAGTATGCATATGTCACTGACCATGACAAAGGAATTTCACTTCATGTGGTCAACGTTGAAAACACATAACAAGAGTCACAAATGGTCAGAGGAAAAAACAATGGGTTGGGAACACTAATTATCAGCTAGGAAGTACAACGACCTTTGACAAGCAGTGGCACGGTATGGCTAGCGTGCACAGTGACCAACCAAAGGATGCATACGTCACTGACTACGACCGAATAAGTCCACTATGTGTGGTCAACATTGACAACTCATAACACGAGTCACAAATGCTCAGAAGGAGATATAATGGTTTGGTAAGCCTATGTATTGGCTAGAGAAGACAAATAAATTCAATATAAGTGGCACGGTGTGGCTAATATGCACACAAAACAATCGAACCAGGCAGATGTCACTGATCATGACCACAGAATTTCAATATGGGTGGTCAACGTTGACCAACCATATCACGAGTCACAAACAGTTATGACAGGAAACAATGATATGAGAATATCGGTTCTCAGCTACCAAGTAGACGGAACTTTAGTCAGTAGTAGCACGGTGTGGCTACCATGCACAAGGACCGACCAAAGTAGGCATATGTACTTTATTTCACCAAAGAAATCCGCTGTGTGTGGTTAACGTTGACAACCCATAATATGGGCCACAAATGGTCAGAGGGGGAAACAATGGTTTGGGAACATCGAGTATCACATAGCAAGCACAAGGGGGTTCAATGCGTTGTGGCACAATGTGGAGACCATGCACGATGACCAACCAAAGTAGGCATATGTCACTGACCATGACCAAATAATGTCACTAAGTGTGGTAAACTTTGTCAACTCACAACACGAGTCACAAATGGTCAGGGTGAAAGGTAATGGTTTGTGAATACTAGTTATGTACTAGCAAGTAAAAATAACTTCAATATGTAGTGGCACAATGTGGCTTCAATGCACAGTGACCAACCAAAGTATGCATATGTCACTAACCATGACGAACAAGTTTTACTTCATGTGGTCTACGTCGAAAACGCATAACACGAGTCACAAATGGCCAGAGGGGAAAACAATGGAATGGGAAGCCTATGTATTGGCTAGAAAGGACAAAGAACTTCAATACGTAGTGGCACGGTGTGGCCAATATGCACACTTAACAATCAAACTAGGCATATGTCACTGATCACGACCAGAGAATTTCCATATGGGTGGTCAACGTTGACCAACCATAACACGGGTCACAAACGGTCAGGAGAGGAAACAATGCTATGAGATTATCAGTTCTCAACTACCAAGTACAACGACCTTATGTCAGTAATAGCACGGTGTGGCTACAATGCACAATGACCGACCAAAGTAGGCATATGTACTGCCTTTGACCAAAGAAATCCGCTGTGTGTGGTCCACGTTGACAACTCATAAACGAGTCACAAATGGTCAGAGGGGGAAAGAATGGTTTGGGAACACCATGAATCACATAGCAAGCACAAGGGGCTTCAATACGTCGTGGCACGGTGTGGAGACCATGCACGATGACCAACCAAAGTAGGCATATGTCACTGACCATGACCAAACAATGTCGCTAAGTGTAGTAAACTTTGACAACTCACAACATGAGTCACAAATGGTCAGGGTGGAAGGTAATGGTTTGTGAATACTAGTTGTCTACTACCAAGTACAAATACCTTCAATATGTAGTGGCACAATGTGGCTTCAATGCACAGTGACCAACCAAAGTGTGCATATGTCACTGAACATGACCAACAAATTTACCTTCATGTGGTCAACGTTGAAAATGAATAACACGAGTCACAAATGGTCAGATGGGAAAACAATGGGTTGAAAACGCTAGTTTTCAACTAGGAAGTACAAAGACCTTCAACAAGCAGTGGCACGGTATGGCTAGCGTGCACAGTGACCAACAAAAGGATGCATACGTCACTGACTATGACCGTTTAAGTCCACTATGTGTGGTCAACATTGACAACTCATAACACGAGTCACATATCATCAGAGGGAGAGACAATGGTTTGGTAAGCCTATATATTGGCTAGAAAGGACTAAGAAATTCAATACGTAGTGGCATTGTGTGGCTAATATGCACACATAATAATCAAACCAGGCATGTGTCACTGATCATGACCACAGAATTTCAATATGGGTGGTCAACGTTGACCAACCATATCACGAGTCACAAACAGTCAGGACAGGAAACAATGCTATGAGAATATTGGTTCTCAACTACCAAGTAGAACGACCTTCAGTCAGTAGTAGCACCGTGTGGCTACCATGCACAATGACCAACCAAAGTAGACATATATACTTCGTTTGACCAAAGAAATCTGCTGTGTGTCGTCAATGCTGACAACTCATAATATGAGTCACAAATGGTCAGAGGGGGAAACAATGGTTTGGGAATATCAAGTATCACATAGCAAGCACAAGGGACTTCAATACGTTGTGGCACGGTGTGGAGACCATGCACGATGACCAACAAAAGTAGGCATATGTCACTGACCATGACCAAATAATGTCACTAACTGTGGTAAACTTTGACAACTCACAACACGAGTCACAGATGGTCAGGGTGGAAGGCAATGGTTTGTGAATACTATTTATCTACTAGCAAGTACAAATACCTTTAAAGTGTAAAGTGGCACAGTATGGCTTCAATGCACAGTGACCAACCAGAGTATGCATATGTCACTAACCATGATGAACAAATTATACTTCATGTGGTCAACGTTGAAAACGCATAACACGATTCACAAATGGTCAGAGGGGAAAACAATGGATTGGGAAGCCTATGTATTGGCTAGAAAGGACAAATAACGTCAATACCTAGTAACACGGTGTAGCTAATATGCACACCAAACAATCAAACTAGGCATATGTCACTGATCATGACCAGAGAATTTCAATATGGGTGGTCAACGTTGACCAACCATAACTCGAGTCACAAATGGTGAGGAGAGGAAACAATGCTATCAGAATATCTGTTCTCAACTACCAAGTACAATGACTATCAGTCAGTGGTAGCGCGGTGTGGCTACCATGCACAATGACCGACCAAAGTAGGCATGTTTACTGCCTTTGACCAAAGAAATCCGCTCTATGTGGTCCACGTTGACAACTCATAATACGAGTCACAAATGGTCAGGGGCGGAAACAATGGTTTGGGACCACCACGTATCACATAGCAAGCACAAGGGGCATCAATACGTTGTGGCACGGTGTGGAGACCATGCATTATGACCAACCAAAGTAGGCATATGTCACTGACAATGACCAAATAATGTCACTAAGCGTGGTAAACTTTGAAAACTCACAACACGAGTCACTAATGGTCAGGGTGGAAGGTAATGGTTTGTGAAAACTAGTTATCTGCTAGCAAGTACAAATACCTTCAATATGTAGTGGCACAATGTGGCTTCAATGCACAGTGACCATCTAATGTATGCATATGTCACTGACCATGACGAAAGAATTTCACTTCATGTTGTCAACGTTGAAAACGCATAACAGGAGTCACAAATGGTCGGAGGGGAAAACAATGGGTTGGGAACACTAGATATCAACTAGCTAGTACAAAGACCTTCAACAAGCAGTGGCACGGTATGGCTAGCGTGCATAGTGACCAACCAAAGGATGCATGCGTCACTGACTACGACCGAATAAGTCCACTATGTGTGGTCAACTTTGACAACTCATAACGCGAGTCACAAATGATCAGAGGGAGAGAAATTGGTTTGGGAAGCCTATGTATTGACTAGAAAGGACAAAGAACTTCAATATGTAGTGGCACGGTGTGGCTAATATGCACACCAAACAACCAAACTAGGCATATGTCACCGATCATGACCACATAATTCCAATATGGGTGGTCAATGTTGACCAACCATAACACGAGTCACAAACGGTCAGGACAGGAAACAATGCTATGGGATTATTGGTTCTCAACTACCAAGTACAACGGCCTTCATTTAGTAGTAGCACGGTGTGGCTACCATGTACAATGAACGACCAAAGTAGGCATATGTACTGCCTTTGACCAAAGAAATCCGCTGTGTGTGGTCAACGTTGACAACTCATAATACGAGTCACAAATGGTCAGAGGGGGAAACAATGGTTTGGAAACACCAAGTATCACATAGCAAGCACAAGGGGCTTCAATACGTTGTGGCACGGTGTGGAGACCATGCACGATGACCAACCAAAGTAGGCATATGTACTGCCTTTGACCAAAGAAATCCGCTGTGTGTGGTTAACGTTGACAACTCATAATACGAGTCACAAATGGTCAGAGGGGGAAACAATGGTTTGGAAACACCAAGTATCACATAGCAAGCACAAGGGGCTTCAATACGTTGTGGCACGGTGTGGAGACCATGCACGATTACCAACCAAAGTAGGCATATGTCACTGACCATGACCAACTAATGTCACTAAGTGTGGTAAACTTTTACAACTCACAACACGAGTCACAAATGGTCAGGGTGGAAGGTAATGGTTTGTGAATACTAGTTATCTACTAGCAAGTACAAATACCTTCAATATGTAATGGCACATGTTAGCTACTGAGCTAACCACCTCCGGCAGAGAAGCCGCAAAACAAAAAAAGCTCACAAAGGTTTTTACACCTTCTTCCTTTGCAGGTATGTGTCGTGCACCCCAAACTTAATCAGGCATACACTTCACCTTCAAGAGTACTAACGCCTTAGCATTACATATAAAGAAGAGCTGAAGTTGTTAATACCCAAGAGATCATCAAGCAAGGATTGGTTGATCAGCATGCAAGAACAGTCCTTTTATACTCGTCTGTCCAGTCATAGAACTCAAACGCACACTCCTAAGAAGTGGCTTGACCCTGCCACATCACCAAGAGACCTGAGGTGTGGGCTTGACACGTAAGCATCCTTGTGGGAAGGTGACTGATCAGCCGTGTTGCTTCCCAGAAGCAATAGACTTTATTTCTTGGAAGCTTCTAAAACAACGAAGATGTGCATGGAGCCAGGATCGAGCTCATGACCTCTCACTTGGCCAAATCAGCAAAATGGCCAAGTTAACCACTCACTTACATGGTGTACTCACAGGTCATATCTCCTATGAGACAAAGCATATTTGAGTCACCCTACAACAAATCCAGGGTCGTACATCCACAAGGGGCAGAGCATTCCTGATCCGTCGTATAAGACTGAACAAGGGGCAAACATATTCAACAATTCTCTCCCGTGCACCTTGCGTCAGTTTCCATCATCATTCTTCATCACTTGCGTTGACCATGCCGATACCTTGCCTACCCGCCTGGTGGAGATCCTTGTCCAATGGCTTTGTAAGCATGTGAGCCCGGTTGAGCTTGGTGCCGACATACTCCAGCTCCACTGTTTGCTTGTAGACCAAGTCTCGAGCATAGTGGTAGCGGATCTCGATGTGCTTCGTTCGCCTGGAAAGAACTGGGTTATTGGTCATGTCAATCGCGCTCATGTTGTCAATCTTGATGATTGTTGCCGTTGCCTGTGGAGCCTTTATCTCAGAGAGTAAGCTACAAAGCCACTGCACCTCTTTACACACCTCAGCCAATGCAATGTACTCAGCTTCAGCTATTGACAGAGAGACACACTCCTGCTTGCGACTCGCCCAACTGAAAGCACCTCCATTTAGCATACACACAAAGCCGGAGGTGGATTTTTTATCGTCGATATTGCCTCCCCAGTCAGCGTCGGTGTAGCACATGAGACGGAGTGACGCGGATCCAGCGATGCCTCGAAACTGGAGTCCCACGTGTCGCGTCCCCTTAAGGTAGCGCATAATGCGCTTCACAGCCTACCAGTGTAGTGGACCAGGATTGGCCACAAACCGGCTCACCTGCCCAACAGCATGGGCTATATATGGCCGGGTGGCGACCATGGCATACATCAGACTGCCCACTGCAGACTGATATGGGATGCCCAGCATGTCAGTTTTCTCCGCTTTGTTGGATGGGGACATGGAGGTGGAGAGCTTGCACTCTGAGCTCATGGGTGTGCTGGCAGGCTTGAAATCTTCCATGTCGTATACTTTGAGGATGGAGTCCATGTACTTTGTCTGGTTCAGGCTGATGGTACCTGCGGCTCTGTCACGCTTGATTGCAATGCCGAGGTAGAAGTTAAGAGGACCCATTTCCTTCATCTTGAACCTGCTACTCAGCTGCCCTTTGAGATCGTCTAGCAGCTGCGTTGAAGAAGAGCACAGAATCAGGTCATCGACGTACAAGGCGACCAACATAGTCCCTTTGTCGCTCTCATGCACGTACATGCTAGGGTCGTTGTCGCAGTGCATGAAGGACTCGTTGGCCATGACTGTATCCATCTCTTGGTACCAAAGTCTTGGAGTTTGTTTTAGCCCATAGAGCGCCTTCACCAGCTTGCACACCTTGCCCTCGGGCGCATCAACCCCCTCTGGAACCTCCATCAGCACCTCCTTGTCAATTTTGCCGTAAAGGAAGGCTGTCTTGACATCCATCTGGTGGACCTCCATGTTCTTGGCAGCAGCAATGGCCAGCATTGACCAGATGGAGGCAAACGTCACAACGGGGGCAAATTTCTCATCGTACTCTGCGCCAGGCCGTTGAGAGAACCCCTTTGCTACCACCCGTGCCTTGTACTTGTCTGTCTTACCATCCTGCTTCCTTTTTACTTTCAGCACCCACTTGGAACCCACAACATGAGCGCCGGCAAGTCTGTCCACCAGTACCCATGTCCCATTCTCCTCGATGGAGCTGAGTTCACTGCGAATTGCTTCATCCCACTCAGCTTTGTCAGGCCGTGCGAGTGCCTCTGCGACAGACGTTGGCTCCTCTTGAACCATGAACGAATAGTTGAAGCCCGTCCATTCACCCCCATCTGCATCGTCATGCTGTCGAGGAACTTTCAGACGGGAACTGCTCCTTGGACCTGCTTGCTGTTGCTGTTGATGTAGAGGCTGGAGGTTTGTTTTGTCGTCGATGGGGGGAGAGGTATCCTCCTCATGGTCTGGAGGATCAGATACGTCAGACTCAGAGGCTGATTCCTCCGAGTCATCTTCATCAGCTTCTCTCCCTGTTGTAGTACCCAGCCCATGCCATTGTGCTGGTGCTTTGTCTCCCTCCTCAAGAAGAGTGAGCCACTCTCCCTGTTTTGGAGTGTTCTCAAGTTCAAGAAGCTATCCCTTACTTACTGAACGTTCGTGGAAATCCACGTCTTTACTACGGATGACCTTCTTAGCTCCTAGGTCCCACATTCTATAAGCTCTGTGGGCAATGTCATAGCCGATGAAAATACACTTTCGTGTTCTTGCATCGAGCTTTCCAGGACCCTCACCCGCCTGGACCTTGGCAAAGCCGGTGCAACCGAACACCTTGAGATGGGAGGCGTCCGGCATCCTGCCCGACCATGCTTCTTGAGGTGTCTTCAGCTGTTGTGTCTGCTTCTTCTTGCCTCTCCTTTGCAGAGCTACTGCAGGTGTGAGGTTCACAAGATACGTAGCCGTGCGTGCTGCTTGAGCCCATAACCTAGGAGGCAGCTTGGCGTCGAAGAGCATGCACCTTGTCATGCCAAGGAGGGTCTGATTCATCCTCTTTGCTATGCCGTTGCTTTGATGTGAGTAGGGAGTAGTTCTCTGGTGTTCAATGCCTTGTGCCTTCAGCCAATCCCTGTAGGCTTTGTACTCCCCCCCCATTGTCTGTCCTGAATGCCTTCACCTTCCTTCCACTCTGTTGCTCGACCATAGCCACAAAGGCTTGGAGATTCTCCTTGACCTCACTCTTCTTTTTGAGAAAGTATATCCAGACCTTGCGGTTGTTTTCATCGATGCATGTGAGGAAATATCTGCTGCCTCCATTGGACGGTATGCGAAAGGGACCACACACGTCATAGTGGATGAGGTCAAGGGGTGCAAGAGCACGCGTACCATTACGCTGGAAGGGTTTCTTCTTGGCCTTGCCTTGAAGGCATGGCTCACAAAAGATCCCTGCTCCTTCCACCTCATCACCTAGCTCCATCCCACGCACTAGCTCGTGCTTATCCATGAGTACCAATGTGCGATGATCCACGTGCCCAAAGCGCCTGTGCCACAGGTTCCCCGACAATGTGCGCTGGCGAGAATGAACAGCCTCGGTGGCTGCATTTGCTTCTCGTTTTGTTGCCAAATCTTCCGGTGCCACTATTTCCGCTGCTCGAACATGTCCTTCGTCATCAGAGTCTGCATTGTTACTCTCCTCATCATCACTCCCGGCGAAAGATTCAGCCGTTGATGTTGTCTTGGTTTGCAAGACGTAGAGTCCATCAACGCGAGGGACCTGTGTAACAACCTTCTTGGCAGGGTAGGAGATGTTGATATCCTTGGCAGGGACTATCACTGCTTCCTTCTCTGTGAAAACAACTGTCATGCCATGGTCAGTTATTTTAGAGACGGAGAGCAGGTTGGTTGTGAAGGAGGGCAAGTAGACTACCCCCTCTAGCTTGAGGTCAGAGTCCGCACNACTCTCCTCATCATCACTCCCGGCGAAAGATTCAGCCGTTGATGTTGTCTTGGTTTGCAAGACGTAGAGTCCATCAACGCGAGGGACCTGTGCAACAACCTTCTTGGCAGGGTAGGAAATGCTGATGTCCTTGGTAGGGACTATCACTGCTTCCTTCTCTGTAAAAACAACTGTCATGCCATGGTCAGTTATCTTAGAGACAGAAAGCAGGTTGGCTGTGACGGAGGGCAAGTAGACTACCCCCTCTAGCTTGAGGTCCGAGTCCGCACCGTTGACACCCACTGTGACCAGCTTGTCACCAATCCCCTCAGCTGCCTCAACCTTGCTGTTGGCGACTCTGAAGTTTTTGTTGCATGGAGCAAGAGAGATGAAGTATCTCTTCTCATAGGTGGTGTGCTCGTTTGTACCCGAGTCAATGCCGTAAGCTCCTGGCCTGAGTATCGCCCTCCCTTTGTTGGAGGCACACTCGGCCATCAAGCTTGTGGGATCCTTCCCACCATGTCCCCCTCGCCATTCATCCTTGTCTCCTCCCTCCGTCTTGGGTGCCCGGCACTCCCGAGCCCAGTGTCCAGCCTTACCACAGTTATGGCAGTTTCCTTGATGCTTTGGACCCCTTCCACCAGTGTCGTTTTTTCCCTTGTATCCAGAGGAGGAGGTATTACGAAAGGCACCGCTGCTTTGTGAGGCAAAAGCAGCCATGTTTGCTTCACTACTGCAGTGACGCATGGCTTCATTCCGCACATACTCCGAGACGGTGGTGTAGGATACTTGCTCTTCCGTCCACCCTCCAATCACTCGAATCATGGGACCCCAGCTCTCCGGCAGCGTCATCAAAAAAATCATGGCCTGCATATCCGATTTCAGGTCCCACCCCATGCTGTTGGCTTGTTGCAAAAGAGTCTCAAACTTCTGCATAAAGGCGGAGACATCCTCCCCTTCACCAAGCCTCATACTGATGAGGTTTTGTAGAAAGAAGAGACAGTTGGCAAGTGAGGAGGACTGAAACACCTTGCCCAGTTTGGCGTATGCCGCGGCTGCCACTGTACAAGCGCTAATGTGTGAGAGGACTGAGGGTTGTATGGAGGACACGAGAACGGCAAGAGCATTCTTGTTGAGCTTGACCCATGCCACAAGGTCAGCACCCTCCTCCTTTGGTGTTGGGATACTTCCGTCAAAATATCCTAGCAAGTCTCTATCATCCATGATGATCTCAAACTGCCACTTCCTGAGAGCAAACCTCTCTCCATCAAACTTGAGGATGGGAGAATGATTCCCTGGTTCCCCTGTCCCTGCCATCCCTACACCTACGACAACTACAGCTGCTGCACCTGTTGTTGATGCCGATGCACCTGTGTTTGAGGCCGTTGTAGGCTGTTGGTGAGAAGAGGCAACTGCTGGCCTTGTTCACGTTGGCCAATGCAAGGAGATGTAGGCTGATGTAGGCTGATGGAGGCTGATGTCAGCTTCCAAGGCACAAAGGTGCAGATGTGTTGCATTCCCCTCCGGTTGATGATTGACCCACAAACAGAGAGGATGGGTGAGAGCGAAGGCGCTCTCACTGCTTGTGACTTTGGCGGTTGCGTGCGTGAAACTTCTCTATCCAGAGGAGTGGACCCATAACCCTTTGTTAGCTAGTGGGCTAACCACCTCCGGCAGAGAAGCCGCAAAACCAAAAAAGCTCACAAAGGTTTTTACACCTTCTTCCTTTGCAGGTATGTGTCGTGCACCCCATACTTAATCAGGCATACATTTCACCTTCAAGAGTACTAACGCCTTAGCATTACATCTCAAGAAGAGCTCAAGTCGTCAATACGCAAGAGAGCATCAAGCAAGGGTTGGTTGATGAGCATGCAAGAGCAGTCCTTTTATACTTGTCTTTCAAGTCCTAGAACTCAAAAGCACCTTCCTAAGAAGTGGCTTGACCCTGCCACATCACCAAGAGACTTGCGTTGTGTGCTTGACACATAAGCATCCTTGTGCCAATGTGACTGATCAGCCATGTTGCTTCCCAGAAGCAATGGACTTTCTTTCTTGGAAGCTTCTAAAACAACCAAGATGTGCATGGAGCCATGATCGAGCTCATGACCTCTCACTTGGCCAAATCAACAAAATGGCCATGTTAACCACTCACCTACATGGTGTACTCACAGGTCATATCTCACATGAGACAGAGCATAGTTGAGTCACCCTACAACAAACAAAGGGGTCGTACCTCCACAGGGGGCAGAGCATTCCTGATCCTTTGTACAAGACTGAATAAGGGGCAAACATATTAAATGGCACAATGTGGTCTCCATGCACAGTGACCAACCAAAGTATGCATATGTCACTAACCATGACGAACAAACTTCACTTCATGTGGTCAATGTTGAAAACGCATAACACGAGTCACAAATGGTCAGAGGGGAAAACAATGGATTCGGGACACTAGTTATCAACTAGCAAGTACAAAGACCTTCAACAAGCAGTGGCACGGTATGGCTAGCGTGCACAGTGACCAACCAAAGGATGCATACGTCAGTGACAACGACCGAATAAGTCCACTATGTGTGGTCAACATTGACAACTCATAACACGAATTACAAATGGTTAGAGGGAGAGACAATGGTTTTGTAAGCCTATGTATTGGCTAGAAAGGACAAAGAACTTCAATACGTAGTGGCTTGGTATGGCTAATATGCACACAAAACAATCAAACTAGACATATGTCACTGATCATGACCACACAATTTCAATATGGGTGGTCAACGTTGACCAACCATATCACGAGTCACAAACGGTCAAGAGAGGAAACAATGCTATGAGAACATCGGTTCTTAACTACCAAGTAGAACGACCTTCAGTTAGTAGTAGCACGGTGTGGCTACCATGCACAATGACCGACCAAAGTAGGCATATGTACTTTCTTTGACCAAAGAAATCCGCTGTGTGTGGTCAACGCTGACAACTCATAATACAAGTCACAAATGGTCAGAGGGGGAAACAATGGTTTGGGAACATCAAGTATCACATAGCAAGCACAAGGCGCTTCAATACGTTGTGGCACGGTGTGGAGACCATGCACGATGACCAACCAAAGTAGTCATATGTCACTGACCATGACCAAATAATGTTACTACGTGTGGTATACTCTGACAACTCACAACAAAAGACACAAATGGTCAGGGTGGAAGGTAATGGTTTGTAAATACCAGTTATCTACTAGCAAGTACAAATACCTTCAATATGTAGTGGCACAATGTGGCTTCAATGCACAGTGACCAACCACAGTATGGATATGTCACTGACCATGACGAACAAATTTCACTTCATGTGGTCAACGTTGAAAACGCATAACACGAGTCACAAATGGTCAGGGGGGAAAACAATGGATTGGGAAGCCTATGTATTGGCTAGAAAGGACAAAGAACTTTAACACGTAGTGGCACGGTGTGGCTAATATAAACACCAAACAATCAAACTAGGCATATGTCACTAATCATGACCAGAGAATTTCAATATGGGTGGTCAACGTTGACCAACCATAACACGAGTCACAGACGTTAAGGAGAGGAAACAATGCTATGAGAATATATTTTCTCAACTACCAAGTACCATGACCTTTGGTCAGTAGTAGCGCGGTGTGGCTACCATGCACAATGACCGACCAAAGTAGGCATATCTACTGCCTTTGACCAAAGAAATCCGCTGAGTGTGGTCCACGTTGACAACTCATAATACGATTCACAAATGGTTAGAGGGGGAAACAATGGTTTGGGAACACCACGTATCACATAGCAAGCACAAGTGGCTTCAATACATTGTGGCACGGTGTGGGGACCATGCACGATGTCCAACCAAAGTAGTCATATGTCACTAACCATGAGCAAATAATGTCACTAAGTGTGGTAAGCTTTGACAACTCACAACACGAGTCACAAATGGTCAGGGTGGAGGGTAATGGTTTGTGAATACTAGTAATCTACTAGCAAGTACAAATACTTTCAATATGTAGTGGCACACTATGGCTTCAATGCACAGTGACCACCCAAAGTATGCATATGTGAGTGACCATGACGAAAGAATTTCACTTCATGTGGTCAACGTTGAAAACGCATAACACGAGTCACAGATGGTCAGAGGGGAAAACAATGGGTTGGGAACACTAGTTATAAACTAGGAAGTACAAAGACCTTCAACAAGCAGTGGCACGGTATGGCTAGCGTGCACAGTGACCAAACAAAGGATGCATACGTCACTGACTACGACCGAATAAGTCCACTATGTGTGGTCAACATTGACAACTCATAACACGAGTCACAAATGGTCAGAGGGAGAGA
>SZWC01000156.1:234545-248791 GCA_023375785.1 Penium margaritaceum | reverse complement strand
CATGACGAAAGAATTTCACTTCATGTGGTCAACGTTGAAAACGCATAACACGAGTCACAGATGGTCAGAGGGGAAAACAATGGGTTGGGAACACTAGTTATAAACTAGGAAGTACAAAGACCTTCAACAAGCAGTGGCACGGTATGGCTAGCGTGCACAGTGACCAAACAAAGGATGCATACGTCACTGACTACGACCGAATAAGTCCACTATGTGTGGTCAACATTGACAACTCATAACACGAGTCAAAAATTGTCAGAGGGAGAGAAAATGGTTTAGGAAGCCAATGTATTGACTAGAAAGGACAAAGAAATTCAACACGTAGTGGCATGTAGTGGATAATATGCACACCAAATAACCAAACTAGGCATATGTCACTGATCATGACCACATAATTTCAATATGGGTGGTCAGTGTTGACCAACTATAACCCGAGTCACAAACGGTCAAGACAGGAAACAATGCTATGGGAATATCCGTTCTCAACTACCAAGTACAACGACCTTAAGTCAGAAGTAGCACGGTGTGACTACCATGCAAAATGACCGACCAAAGTAGGCATATGTAGTGCCTTTGACCAAAGGAATCCGCCATGTGTGGTCGACGTCGACAACTCATAATACGAGTCACAAATGATTAGAGGGGGAAACAATGGTTTGGGAACACCAAGTATCACATAGCAAGCACAAGGGGCTTCAATAGGTTGTGGCATAGTGTGGAGACCATGCACATTGACCAACCAAAGTTGGCATATGTCACTGACCTTGACCAAGTAATGTCACTAAGTGTGGTAATCTTTGACAACTCACAACACGAGTCACAAATGGTCAGGGTGGAAGGTAATGGTTAATGAATACTAGTTATCTACTAGCAAGTACAAATACCTTCAATATGTAGTGGCACAATGTGACTTCAATGCACAGTGACCAACCAAAGTATGCTTATGTCACTAACCATGACGAACAAATCTCACTTCATGTGGTCAACGTTGAAAACGCATAACACGAGTCACAAATCGTCAGAGGGGAAAACAATGGATTGGGAAGCCTATGTATTGGCTAGAAAGGACAAAGAACTTCAATAAGTAGTGGCACGGTGTGGCTAACATGCACACCAAAAAATCAAACTAGGCATATGTCACTGGTCATGTACATAGAATTTCAATATGGGTGATCAACGTTGACCAGCCATAACACGAGTCACAAACGGTCAGGATAAGAAACGATGTTATGAGAATATCATTTCTCAACTACCAAGTACAATGACCTTCAATCAGTAGTAGCGCGGTGTGGCTACCATGCACAATGACCGACCAAAGTTGGCATATTTACTGCCTTTGACTAAAGAAATCCGCTGTGTGTGGTCCACGTTGACAACTCATAATACGAGTCACAAATGGTCAGAGGGGTAAACAATGGTTTGGGAACACCACGTATCACATAACAGGCACAAGGGTCTTCAATGCGTTGTGGCACGGTGTGGAGACCATGCAAGATGATCAACCAAAGTAGGCATATGTCACTGACCATGACCAAGTAATGTCACAAAGTGTGGTAAACTTTGACAACTCACAAGACAAGTCACAAATGGTCACAGTGGAATGTAATGGTTTGTGAATACTATTTATCTGCAAGAAAGTACAAATACCTTCAATATGCAGTGGCACAATGTGGCTTCAATGCACAGTGACCACCCAAAGTATGCATATGTCACTAACCATGACCAACAAATTTCACTTCATGTGGTCAACATTGAAAACACATAACAGGAGTCACAAATGGTCAGAGGGGAAAACAATGGGTTGGGAACAATACTTATCAACTAGCAAGTACAAAGACCTTCAACAAGCAGTGGCACAGTATGGCTAGCGTGCAGAGTGACCAACCAAAGGATGCACACATCAACATTGACAGCTCGTAACATGAGTCACAATTTGTCAGAGGGAGATAAAATGGTTTGGGAAGCCTATGTATTGACTAGAAAGGACAAAGAACTTCAATACGCAGTGGCACGGTGTGGCTAATATGCACACCAAACAACCAAACTAGGCATGTGTCACTGCTCATGACCACAGAATTTCAATATGGGTGGTTAACGTTGACCAACCATAACACGAGTCACAAACGGTAAGAAGAGGAAACAATGCTATGAGAATATCCGTTCTCAACTACCAAGTACAATGACCTTCAGTCAGTAGTAGCACGGTGTGTCTACCATGCACAATGTCCAACCAAAGTAGGCATATGTACTGCCTTTGACCAGAGAAATCTGCTGTAGGTGGTCAACGTTGACAACTCATGATACGAGTCACAAATGGTCAAAGGGGGAAACAATGGTTTGGGAATACTTGGTATCGACTAGCAAGTACAAAGGCCTTCGATAAGTGGTGGCACGGTATGGCTACCATGCACAATGACCAACCAAAATATTCTCGTATCATTGAATATCATAAAAAGAGTTTCACTGTATCTTGTTAACTTTCCTTCTTATGGCTGGTCAATCGGAGCAATGGTTGAGAGGTTATTCAAGCTCAAAGTTGCAATGGTTGAGAGGTCAATCGGCTTAGTCTACATCAATTGTTTATGAATAAACTGAAATTGTTATCATTCATACTTTTGAAAACTACCCTATAATCTTACACCCCATTATTTTATGCCCTTTACCCATAGCAACCTTTATAATGTCATTTGGACAACATATGAACACCATGTGAGTTGGCTTAGTGCTTATTGAGTTAGATTATGGAGCAATAGGTATTGGGTTTGAATCCTCGTACGCGCAATATAGAATAGGCTCGCGCCCTGGGAGGGGGGGGGGGCAGCCGTGTTGTGCTACCTCAACTCTACCTTCAAGCCTAAGCCGTGGGGGAGGGAGGTAGTGGGGTGTCATTATGCGGTCGCAAATCTGTCCTTCAGGTCGTCCACGGAACGTCCCTCTAGGGGGATGGGAGGGAGTATTCCAGTGAAGGCACCTACGCATAACAAATAAACAAAAACCGACCTGGTCTCAAAGGGAAAAACCTTTTGCTCTTTATTGACTAGCAAGTGCAAATACTTTCAACAAGTAGTGGAACGGTGTGGCTACCATGTACAATGACCAACCAGATTAGGCATGTACCACTTACCATGACCAAATAATTTTACTATGTGTGGTTAACATTGACAACCCATAATATGGGCCACGAATTGTCAGAGGGGGAAACAATGGGTTGGGAACACCAAGTATCACATACCAAGCACAAGGGGCTTCAATACGTTGTGGCACGGTGTGGAGACCGTGCACGATGACCAACCAAAGTAGGCATATGTCACTGGCCATGACCAAATAATGTCACTACGTGTGGTAAACTTTGACAACTCACAACACGAGTCACAAATGGTCAGGGTGGAAGGTAATGGTTTGTGAATACTAGGTATCTACTAGCAAGTACAAATACCTTAAATATGTAGTGGCACAATGTGGCTTCAATGCACAGTGACCAACCAAAGTATGCATATGTCACTAGCCATGACCAACAAATTTCACTTCATGTGGTCAACGTTGAAAACACATAACAAGAAACACACATGGTCAGAGGGGAAAACAATGGGTTGGGAACACTAGTTATCAACTAGCAAGTACAAAGACCTCCAACAATCAGTGGCTCGGTATGGCTAGCGTGCACAGTGACCAACCAAAGGATGCATACGTCACTGACAACGACCGAATAAGTCCACTATGTGTGGTCAACATTGACAACTCATAACACGAGTTACAAATGGTCTGAGGGAGAGACAATGGTTTGGTAAGCTTATGTATTGGCTAGAAAGGACAAAGAACATCAAAACGTAGTGGCACGGTGCAGCTCATATGCACACAAAACAATCAAACTAGGCATATGTCACTGATCATGACCACAGAATTTCAATGTGGGTGGTCAACGTTGACCAGCCATATCACGAGTCACAAACGGTCAGGAGAGGAAACAATGCTATGAGAACATCGGTTCTTAACTACCAAGTAGAACGACCTTCAGTTAGTAGTAGCACGGTGTGGCTACCATGCACAATGACCGACCAAAGTAGGCATATGTACTTCCTTTGACCAAAGAAATCCGCTGTGTGTGGTCAACGCTGACAACTCATAATACGAGTCACAAATGGTCAGAGGGGAAAACAATGGTTTGGGAACATCAAGTATTACATAGCAAGCACAAGGGGCTTCAATACGTTGTGGCACTGTGTTGAGACCATGCACAATGACCAACCAAAGTAGTCATATGTCACTGACCATGACCAAATCATGTCACTACGTGTGGTTAACCCTTGATTACTCACAACACGAGTCACAAATGGTAAGGGTGGAAGGTAATGGTTTGTAAATACCAGTTATCTACTAGCAAGTACAAATACATTCAATATGTAGTGGCACAATGTGGCTTCAATGCACAGTGACCATCCAAAGTATGCATATGTCACTAACCATGACGAACAAATTTCACTTCATGTGGTCAACGTTGAAAACGCATCACACGAGTCACAAATGGTCAGAGGGGAAAACAATGGATTGGGAAGCCTATGTATTGGCTAGAAAGGACAAAGAATTTCAATACGTCGTGGCACAGTGTGGCTTAGATGCACACCAAACAATCAAACTAGGCATATGTCACTGATCATGACCAGATAATTTCAATATGGTTGGTCAATGCTGACCAACCATAACACGAGTCACAAACGGTCAGGAGAGGAAACCATGCTATGAGAATATCGGTTCTCAACTACCAAGTTCAATGACCTTCAGTCAGTAGTAGCGTGGTGTGGCTACCATGCACAATGACCAACCAAAGTTAGTATATTTATTGCCTTTGACCAAAGAAATCCGCTGTGTGTGGTCCAAGTTGACAACTCATAATACGAGTCACTAATGGTGAGAGGGGGAAACAATGGTTTGGGAACACCACGTATCACATAGTAAGCACAAGGGGCTTCAATACGTTGTGCCACGGTGTGGGGACCATGCACGATGTCCAACCAAAGTAGGCATATGTCATTGACCATGACCAAATAATGTCACTAAGTGTGGCAAACTTTGACAACTCACAACACGAGTCACAAATGGTCAGGGTGGAAGGTAGTGGGTTGTGAATACTAGTTATCTACTAGCAAGTACAAACACCTTCAATGTGTAGTGGCACAATGTGGCCTCAATGCACAGTGACCAACCAAAGTATGCATATGTCACTAACCATGACGAACAAATTTCACTTCATGTGGTCAATGTTGAAAACGCATAACACGAGTCACAAATGGTCAGGGTGGAAGGTAGTGGGTTGTGAATACTAGTTATCTACTAGCAAGTACAAACACCTTCAATGTGTAGTGGCACAATGTGGCCTCAATGCACAGTGACCAACCAAAGTATGCATATGTCACTAACCATGACGAACAAATTTCACTTCATGTGGTCAATGTTGAAAACGCATAACACGAGTCACAAATGGTCACATGGGAAAACAATGGATTGGGGATACTAGTTATCAACTAGCAAGTACAAAGACCTTAAACAAGCAGTGGCACGGTTTGGCTACCATGCACAGTGACCAACCAATGGATGCATACGTCACTGACTACGACGGAATATGTCCATCATGTGTGGTCAACATTGACAACTCATAACGCCATTCCCAAATGGTCAGAGGGATAGACAATGGTTTGAGAAGCATATGTATTGACTAGAAAGGACAAAGAACTTCAAAACGTAGTGGCACGGTGTGGCTAACATGCACACCAAATAATCAAACTTGGCATATGTCACTGATCATGACCACAGAATTTCAATATGGGTGGTCAACGTTGACCAACCATAACACGAGTCACAAACGGTAAGGAGACGAAACAATGTTATGAGAATATCGGTCCTCAACTACCAAGTACAATGACCTTCAGTCCGTAGTAGCACGGTGTGCCTACCATGCACACTGACCGACCAAAGTAGGCATATGAACTTCCTTTGACCAGAGAAAGCCGCTGTGTGTGGTCAACGTTAACTCATAATACGAGTCACAAATGGTCAGAGGGGGGAAACAATGGTTTGGGAATACTTGGTATCGACTAGCAAGTAAAACGACCTTCGATAAGTGGTGGCACGGTATGGCTACCATGCACAATGACCAGCCAAAACATCATTGTGTCATTGAATATCATGAAAAGAGTTTCACTGTGTCTTGTCAACTTCACTTCTAACGGCTGGTCAATCGAAGCTATGGTTGAGAGGTTATTCAAGCTCGAAGTTGCAAAATTCAAAACATAGTCTGCGTCAATTGTTTATGAATAAACTGAAATTGTTACCATTCATTCTTTTTAAAACTACCCTATAATCTTACACCCCCTTGTTTTATGCCCTTTGCCCATAGGAACCCTTATAATGTCATTTGGACAACATATGAACACCATGTGAGTTCGCTTAGTGCTTATAGAGTTAGATTCTGGAGCGATAGTTCCTGGGTTTGAATCCTCGTACGTGCAATATATTATAGGCTCGCGACCTGGGGGGGGGGGGGCTTGTTGTGCTACCTCAACTCTACATTCGAGCCAAAGCCGTGGGAGGGTAGGGGGGGGGGTGTCATAATGCGGTCGCAAATCTGTCCTCCAGGTCGTCTACGGAACATCCCTCTAGGGGGGTGGGAGGGAGTATCCCTGTGAAGGCACCTATGCGTAACAAGTAAACAAAAACCAACCTGGTGTCAAAGGGAGAAAAAATTTGCTATTTATTGACTAGCAAGTGCAAATACTTTCAACAATTAGTGGAACGGTGTGGCTACCACGTACAATGACCAACCAGATTAGGCATGTGCCACTTACCATGACCAGATAATTTTACTATGTGTGGTTAACGTTGAGAACCTATGATACATGCCACCAATTGTCAGAAGATGAAACAATGGGTTGGGAACACCAAGTATCACAAAGCAAGCACAAGGGGCTTCAATACGTTGTGACACGGTGTGGGGACCATGCACGATGACCAACCAAAGTAGGCATATGCCACTAACCATGACCAACAAATTTCACTTCATGTGGTCAACGTTGAAAACACATAGCAGGAGTCACAAATGGTTAGAGGGGAAAACAATGGGTTGGGAACACTAGTTATCAACTAGCAAGTACAAAGACCTTCAACAAGCAGTGGCACGGTATGGCTAGCGTGCACAGTGACCAACCAAAGGATGCATACGTCACTGACTACGGCCGAATAAGTCCACTATGTGTGGTCAACATTGACAACTCATAACACGAGTTACACATGGTTAGAGGGAGAGACAATGGTTTGATAAGCCTATGTATTGGCTAGAAAGGACAAAGAACTTCAATACGTAGTGGCACGGTGTGACTAATATGCACACCAAACAACCAAACTAGGCATATGTCACTGATCATGACCACTGAATTTCAATATGGGTGGTCAACGTTGACCAACCATATCACGAGTCACAAACGGAAAGGAGAGGAAAAAATGCTATGAGACCATCGGTTCTCAACTACCAAGTAGAACGACATTCAGTGAGTAGTAGCACGGTGTGGCTACCATGCACAATGACCAACCAAAGTAGGCATATGTACTTCCTCTGACCAAAGAAATCCGCTGTGTGTGGTCAACGCTGACAACTCATAATACGAGTCACAAATGGTCGGAGGGGGAAACAATGGTTTGGGAACATCAAGTATCACATAGCAAGCACAAGGGGCTTCAATACGTTGTGGCACGGTGTGGAGACCATGCACGATGACCAACCAAAGTAGTCCTATGTCACTGACCATGACCAAATAATGTCACTGAGTGTGGTAAACTTTGACAAGTCACAACACGAGTCACAAATGGTCAGGGTGGAAGGTAATGGTTTGTGAACACTAGTTATCTACTAGCAAGTAGAAACACCTTCAATATGTAGTGGCACAATGTGGCCTCAATGCACAGTGACCAACCAAAGTATGCATATGTCACTAGCCATGACGAACAATTTTCACTTCATGTGGTCAATGTTGAAAACGCATAACACGAGTCACAAATGGTCAGAGGGGAAAACAATGGATTGGGGAAACTAGTTATCAACTAGCAAGTACAATGACCTTAAACAAGCAGTGGCACGGTATGGCTAGCGTGCACAGTGACCAACCAAAGGATGCATACGTCACTGAGTACGACCAAATAAGTCCACTATGTGTGGTCAACATTGACAACTCATAACGCCCGTCCCAAATGGTCAGAGGGAAAGACAATGGTTTGGGAAGCATATGTATTGACTATAAAGGACAAAGAACTTCAATACGTAGTGGCACGGTGTGGCTAACATGCACACCAGACAATCAAAGTTGGCATATGTCACTGATCATGACCGCAGAATTTCAACATGGGTGGTCAATGTTGACCAACCATAACACGAGTCACATACGGTAAGAAGAGGAAACAATGCTATGAGAATATCTGTTCTCAACTACCAAGTACAATGATCTTCAGTCAGTGGTAGCACGGTGTGCCTACCATGTACAATCACCGACCAAAGTAGGCATATGTACTGCCTTTGACCAGAGAAATCCGCTGTGTGTGGTCAACGTTGACAACTCATAATACAAGTCACAAATGGTCAGAGGGTGAAACAATGGTTTCGGAATACTTGGTATCGACTAGCAAGTACAAAGACATTCGATAAGTGGTGGCACGGTATGGCTACCATGCACAATGACCAACCAAAATATTCTTGTGTCATTGAATGTCATAAAAAGAGTTTCACTGTGTCTTGTCAACTTTCCTTCTTACGGCTGGTCAATCGCAGCAATGTATGAGAGGTTATTCAAGCTCAAAGTCGCAAAATTCAAATCTTAGTCTGCGTCAATTGTTTATGAACAAACTGAAATTGTTATCATTCATACTTTTGAAAACAACCCTATAATCGCACACCCTCTTATTGTATGCCCTTTACCCATAGGAACCCTTTTAATGTCCTTTGGACAACATGTGAACACCATGTGAGTTGGCTTAGTGCTTATAAAGTTAGATTCTGGAGTGATAGGTCCTGTGTTTGAATTCTCGTACGTGCAACATAGAATAGGCTCGCGACCTGGGGGAGGGGGGGGGGGGGCGGCCGTGTTGTGCTACCTCAACTCTACGCTCGAGCCTTAGCCGTGGGGGGGTAGGGGGGTGTCCTAATGCGGTCGCAAATCTGTCCTCCTGGTCGTCCACAAAACACCCCTCTAGGGGGGTTGGAGGGAGTATTCCAGTGAAGGCACCTACGCGTAACAAATAAAGAAAAACCGACCTGGTGTCAAGGGGAGAAACCTTTTGCTATTTATTGACTAGCAAGTGAAAATACTTTCAACAAGTAGTGGAACGGTGTGGCTACCATGTACAATGACCAACCAGATTAGGCACGTGCCACTTACCATGACCAAATAATTTTACTATGTGTGGTTAACGTTGACAACCCATAACATGGGCCACGAATTGTCAGAGGGGGAAACAATGGGTTGGGAACACCAAGTATCACATAGCAAGCACAAGGGGCTTCAATACGTTGTGGCACGGTGCGGATACCATGCACGATGACCAACCAAAGTAGGCATATGTCACTGACCATGACCAAATAATGTCACTAAGTGTGGTAAACTTTGACAACTCACAACACGAGTCACAAATGGTCAGGGTGGAAGGTAATGGTTTGTGAATACTAGTTATCTGCTAGAAAGTACAAATACCTTCAATATGTAGTGGCAGAATGTGGCTTCAATGCACACTGACCAACCAAAGTATGCATATGTCACTAACCATGACCAACAAACTTCACTTCATGTGGTCAACGTTGAAAACACATAACAGGAGTAACAAATGGTCACAGGGGAAAACAATGGGTTGGGAACACTAGTTATCAACTAGAAAGAACAAATCCCTTCAACAAGCAGTGGCACGGTATGGCTAGCGTGCACAGTGACCAACCAAAGGATGCATACGTCACTGACTACGACCGAGTAAGTCCACTATGTGTGGTCAACATTGACAACTCATAACACAAGTTACAAATGGTCACAGGGAGAGACAATGGTTTGGTAAGCCTGTGTATTGGCTAGAAAAGACAAAGACCTTCAATACGTAGTGGCAAGGTGTGGCTAATATGCACACAAAATAATCAAACTAGGCATATGTCACTGATCATGACCACAGAATTTCAATATGGGTGGTCAACGTTGACCAACCATATCACGAGTCACAAACGGTCAGGATAGGAAAGAATGCTATGCGAACATCAGTTCTCAACTACCAAGTAGAACGACCTTCAGTCAGTAGTAGCACGATGTGGCTACCATGCACAATGACCGACCAAAGTAGGCATATGTACTACCTTTGACCAAAGAAATCCGCTGCAAGTGGTCAAAGTTGACAACTCATAATACGAGTCACAAATGGTCAGAGGGGGAAACAATGGTTTGGGAACATCAAGTATCACATAGCAAGCACAAGGGGCTTCAATACGTTGTGGCATGGTGTGGAGACCATGCACGATGACCAACCAAAGTAGTCATATGTCACTGACCATGACCAAATAATGTCACTATGTGTGGTATGCTTTGACAACTCACAACACGAGTCACAAATGGTCAGGGTGGAAGGTAATGGTTTGTGAATACTAGTTATCTACTAGAAAGTACAAATATCTTAAATATGTAGTGGCACAGTGTGGCTTCAATGCACGGTGACCAACCAAAGTATGCATATGTCACTAACCATGACAAACAAATCATACTTCATGTGGTCAACGTTGAAAACACATAACACGAGTCACAAATGGTCAGAGGGGAAGTAATGGATTTGGAAGCCTATGTATTGGCTAGAAAGGACAAATAACTTCAATACGCAGTGGCGCTGTGTGGCTAATATGCACACCAAGCAATCAAACTAGGCATATGTCACTGATCATGACCAGAGAATTTCAATATGGGTGGTCAACGTTGACCAACCATAACACGGGTCGCAAACGGTCAGGAGAGGAAACAATGCTATGAGAATATCGGTTCTCAACTACCAAGAACAAAGACCTCCAGTCAGTAGTAGCACGGTGTGGATATCATGCACAATGACCGACCAAAGTAGGCATATGTATTGCCTTTGACCAAAGAAATCCGCTGTGTGTGGTCCACGTTGACAACTCATAATACGAGTCACAAATGGTCTGAGGGGGAAACAATGGTTTGGGAACACCACGAATCACACAGCAAGCACAAGGGGCTTCAATACGTTGTGGCACGGTGTTGAGACCATGCACGATGACCAACCAAAGTAGGCATATGTCACTGACCACGATCAAATAATGTCACTAAGTGTGGTAAAGTTTGACAACTCATAACACGAGTCACAGATTGTCAGAGGGAGAGACAATGGTTTGGCAAGCCTATGTATTGGCTAGAAAGGACAATTAAATTAAATATGTAGTGGCACGGTGTGGCTAATATGCACACAAAATAATCAAACTAGGCATGTGTCACTGATCATGACCACAGAATTTCAATATGGGTGGTCAACGTTGACCAACCATATCACGAGTCACAACCGGTTTGGACAGGAAACAATGCTATGAGAATATCGGTTCTCAACTACCAAGTATAACAAAACCAGTCAATAGTAGCATGGTGTGGCTACCATGCACAATGACCGACCAAAGTAGGCATATATACATCCTTTGACCAAAGAAATCCGCTGTGTGTGGTCAATGTTGACAACTCATAATACGAGTCACAAATGGTCAGAGGGGGAAACAATGGTTTGGGAACATCAAGTATCACATAGCAAGCACAAGGGGCTGTAATACATTGTGGCGCGGTGTGGAGACCATGCACGATGACCAACCAAAGGATTCATATGTCACTGACCATGACCAAATAATTTCACTACGTGTGGTAAACTTTGACAACTCACAACACGAGTCACAAATGGTCAGGGTGGAAGGTAATGGTTTGTGAATACTAGTTATCTACTAGCAAGAACAAATACCTTCAATATGTAGTGGCACAATGTGGCTTCAATGCACAGTGACCAACCAAAGTATGCATATGTCACTAACCATGAAGAACCAATTTTACTTCATGTGGTCAACGTTGAAAACGCATAACACGGGTAAAAAATGGTCAAAGGGGAAGGAAATGGATTGGGAAGCCTATGTATTGGCTAGAAAGGACAAAGAAATTCAAAACGTAGTGGCACGATGTGGCTAACATGCACACCAAGCAATCAAACTAGGCATGTCACTGATCATGACCAGAGAATTTCAATATGGGTGGTCAACGTTGACCCACCATAACACGGGTTGCAAACGGTCAGGAGAGGAAACAATGCTATGAGAATATCGGTTCTCAACTACTATGTAAAATGACCTTCAGTCTGTAGTAGCACGGTGTGGCTACCATGCACAATGACCGACCAAAGTAGGCATATGTACTGCCTTTGACCAAAGAAATCCACTGTGTGTAGTCCACGTTGACAACTGATAACACGAGTCGCAAATGGTCATAGGGGGAAACAATGGTTTGGGAACACCACGAATCACATAGCAAGCACTAGGGGTTTCAATACGTTGTGGCACAGTGTGGAGACCATGCACGATGACCAACCAAAGTAGGCATATGTCACTGACCATGACCAAATAATGTAAACAAGTGTGGTAAACATTGACAACTCACAACCAAGTCACAAATGGTCAGGGTGAAAGATAATGGTTAATGAATACTAGTTATCTACTAGCAAGTAGAAATACCTTCAATATGTAGTGGCACAATGTGGCTTCAATGCACAGTGAACACCCAAAGTATGCATATGTCCCTGACCATGACGAAAGAATTTCACTTCATGTGGTCAACGTTGAAAATGCATAACACGAGTCACAAATGGTCAGAGGGGAAAACAATGGGTTGGGAACACTAGTTATCAACTAGGAAGTACAAAGGTCTTCAACAAGCAGTGGCACAGAATGGCTAGCGTGCATAGTGACCAACCAAAGGATGCATACGTCACTGACTACGACCGAACATGTCCACTATGTGTAGTCAACCTTGACAACACATAACACGAGTCACAAATGGTCACAGGGAGAGAAAATGGTTTGGGAAGCCTATGTATTGACTAAAAAGGACAAAGAACTTCAATAAGTAGTGGCATGGTGTGGCTAATATGCAAACCAAACAACCAAACTAGGCATATGTCACTGATCATGACCACATAATTTCAATATGGGTGGTCAACGTTGACCAGCCATAACACGAGTCACAAACGGTCAGGACAGGAAACAATGCTATGGGAATATCGGTTGTCAACTACCAAGTACAACGAACTTCATTCAGTAGTAGCACGGTGTGGCTACAATGTACAATGACCGACCAAAGTAGGCATATGTACTGCCTTTGACCAAATAAATCCGCTGTGTGTGGTCAACATTGACAACTCATAATACGAGTCTCAAATGGTTAGAGGGGGAAAAAATGGTTTGGAAACACCAAGTATCACATAGCAAGCACAAGGGGCTTCAATACGTCGTGGCACGGTGTGGAGACCATGCACGATGACCAACCAAAGTAGGCATATGTCACTGACCATGACCAAATAATGTCACTAAGTGTGGTAAACTTTGACAAATCACAACACGAGTCACAAATGGTCAGGGTGAAAGGTAATGGTTTGTGAATACTAGTTATCTACTAGCAAGTACAAACACCTTCAATATGTAGTGGCACAATGTGGCCTCAATGCACAGTGACCAACCAAAGTGTGCATATGTCCCTAACAATGACGAACAACTTTCACTTCATGTGGTCAATGTTGAAAACGCATAACACGAGTCACAAATGGTCAGGGGGGAAAACAATGGATTGGGGACACTAGTTATCAACTAGCAAGTACAAAGACCTTAAACAAGCAGTGGCATTGTATGGCTCGTGTGCACAGTGACCAACCAAAGGATGCGGACGTCAATGACTACGACCGAATAAGTCCACTATGTGTGGTCAATATTGACAACTCATAACGCCAGTCCCAAATGGTCAGAGGGAGAGACAATGGTTTGGGAAGCATATGTATTGACTAGAAAGGACAAAGAACTTCAATACGTAGTGGCACGGTGTGGCTAACATAAACACCAAACAATCAAACTTGGCATATGTCACTGATCATGACCACAGCATTTCAATTTGGGTGGTCAACGTTGACCAACCATAACACGAGTCACAAACGGT
>SZWC01000156.1:199773-224670 GCA_023375785.1 Penium margaritaceum | reverse complement strand
GGCCGTGTTGTGCTACCTCAACTCTACCTTCGAGCCTAAACCGTGGGGGGGGGTAGGGGGGTGTCATAATAGGGTCGCAAATCTGTCCTCCAGGTCGTCCAGGGAACATCCCTCTAGGGGGTTGGGAGGGAGTATTCCAGTGAAGGCACCTACGCGTAACGATTAAACAAAAACCAACCTGGTGTCAAAGGGAGAAACCTTTTGCTATTTATTGACTAGCAAGTGCAAATACTTTCAACAAGTAGTGGAACAGTGTGGCTACCATGTACAATGACCAACCAGATTAGGCATGTGCCACTTACCATGACCAAATAATCTTACTATGTGTGGTTAACGTTGA
Organism: Penium margaritaceum; assembly: GCA_023375785.1. NCBI lineage: Eukaryota > Viridiplantae > Streptophyta > Zygnematophyceae > Desmidiales > Peniaceae > Penium > Penium margaritaceum. The sequence goes on along the minus strand of SZWC01000156.1, from coordinate 224,330 downwards.
CAACCCATAACATGGGCCACGAATTGTCAGAGGGGAAAACAATGGTTTGGAAACACCACAAATCACATAGAAAGCACAAGGGGCCTCAATACGTTGTGGCAGGGTGTGGAGACCATGCACGATGACCAACCAAAGTAGGCATATGGCACTGGCCATGACCAGATAATGTCACCAAGTGTGGTAAACTTTTGCAACTCACAACACGAGCCACAAATGGTCAGGGTGGGAGGTAATGGTTTGAAAAATCCTAGTTATCTACAAGAAAGTACAAATACCTTCAATATGTAGTGGAACAGCGTGGTTTCAATGCACAGTGACCAACCAAAGTATGCATATGTCACTGAACATGACGAAAGAATTTCACTTCATGTGGTAAACGATGAAAACGCATAACACCAGTCACAAATGGCTGGAGGGGAAAACAATGGATTGGGAACACTAGTTATCAACTAGGAAGTACAAAGACCTTGAGCAAGCAGTGGCACAGTATGGCTAGTGTGCACAGTGACCAACCAAAGGATGCATACGTCACTGACTACGACCGAATAAGTCCACTATGTGTGGTCAACATTGACAACTCATAACACGAGTCACTAATGGTCAAAGGGAGAGACAATGGTTTGGGAAGCCTATGTATTGACTAGAAAGGACAAACAACTTCAATACGTAGTGGCACGGTGTGGCTAATATGCACACCAAACATCCAAACTAGGCATATGTCACTGATCATGACCACATAATTTCAATATGGGTGGTCAACGTTGACCAACCATAACACGAGTCACAAACGGTCAGGACAGGAAACAATGCTATGGGAATATCGGTTCTCAGCTACCAAGTACAACAACCTTCAGTCAGTATTAGCACAGTGTGGCTACCATGCACAGTGACTGACCAAAGTAGGCATATGTACTGCCTTTGACCAAAGAAATCCGATGTGTGTGGTCAACGTTGACAACTCATAATACGAGTCACAAATGGTTAAAGGGGGAAAAATGGTTTGGGAACACCAAGTATCACATAGCAAGCACAAGGGGCTTCAATACGTTGTGGCACGGGCTGGACACCATGTACGATGACCAACCAAATTAGGCATATGTCGCTGACCATGACCAAGTAATGTCACTAAGTGTGGTAAACTTTGACAACTCACAACACGAGTCATAAATGGTCAGGGTGGAAGGTAATGGTTTTTGAATACTAGTTATCTACAAGCAAGTACAAATACCTTCAATATGTAGTGGCACAATGTGGCTTCAATGCACAGTGACCAACCAAAGTATGCATATGTCACTAACCATGACGAACAAATTTTACTTAATGTGGTGAATGTTGAACACGCATAACATGAGTTAAAAATGGTTAGAGGGGAAAACAATGGATTGGGGACACTAGTTATCAAATAGCAAGTACAAATACCTTAAACAAGCAGTGGCATGGTATGGCTAGCGTGCACAGTGACCAACCAAAGGATGCATACGTCACTGACTACGACCGAATAAGTCCACTATGTGTGGTCAACATTGACAACTCATAACGCCAGTCCAAAATGGTCAAAGGGAGAGACAATGGTTTGGGAAGCATATGTATTGACTTTAAAGGACAAAGAACTTCAATACGTAGTGGCACGGTGTAGCCAATATGCACACCAAACAATCAATTTTGGCATATGTCACTGATCATGACCACATGATTTCAATATGGGTGGTCAACGTTGACCAACCATAACACGAGTCACAAGCAGTAAGAAAGAGGAAACGATGCTTTGAGAATATCGGTTCTCAACTACCAAGTACAATGACCTTCAGTAAGTAGTAGCACGGTGTGCCTACCATGCACAATGACCGACCAAAGTAGGCATATGTACTGCCTTTGACCAGAGAAATCCGCTGTGTGTGGTCAACGTTGACAACTCATAATACAAGTCACAAATGGTCAGAGGGGGAAACAATGGGTTGGGAATACTTGGTATCGACTAGCAAGTACAAAGACCTTCATAAGTGGTGGCACGGTATGGCTAACATTCACAATGACCAACCAAGATATCATTGTGTCATTGAATATCATAAAAAGAGTTTCACTGTGTCTTGTCAACTTTCCTTCTTACGGCTGGTCAGTCGCAGCAATGGTTGAGAGGTTATTCAAGCTCGAAGTTGCAAAAATCAAAACTTAGTCTGCGTCAATTGTTTATGAATAAACTTAAATTGTTATCATTCATACTTTTGAAAACAACCCTATAATCTTACACCCCCTTATCTTATCCCCTTTACCCATGTGAACCCTTATAATGTCATTTGGACAACATATAAACACCATGTGAGTTGGCTTAGTGCTTATAGAGTTAGATTCTGGAGCGATAGGTCCTGGGTTTGAATCCTCGTATGCGGAATATAGAATAGGCTCGCGATCTGGGGGGGGGGGGGTGGCCGTGTTGTTCTACCTCAACTCTACCTTCGAGCCTAAGCCGTGGGGGGGGGGGGTAGGGGGATGTCATAATGAAGAAGCAAATCTGTCCTCCAGGTCGTCCACGGAACATCCCTCTAGGGGGGTGGGAGGGAGTATTCCAGTGAAGGCACCTACGCGTAACGATTAAACAAAAACCGACCTGGTGTCAAAGGGGGAAACCTTTTGCTGTTTATTGACTAGCAAGTGCAAATACGTTCAACAAGTGGTGGAACGGTGTGGCTACCATGTACAATGACCAACCAGATTAGGCATGTGCCACTTACCATGACCAAATGATTCTACTATGTGTGGTTAACGTTGACAACCCATAACATGGGCCACGAATTGTCAGAGGGGGAAACAATGATTTGGGAACACCACGAATCACATAGGAAGCACAAGGGGCTCCAATACGTTGTAGCACGGTGTGTAGACCATGCACGATGACCAACCAAAGTAGGCATATGTCGCTGACCATGACCAAGTAATGTCACTAAGTGTGGTAAACTTTGACAACTCACAACACGAGTCACAAGTGGTCAGGGTGGAAGGTAATGGCTTGTGAATACTAGTTATCTACAAGCAAGTACAAATACCTACAATATGTAGTGGCACAATGTGGCTTCAATGCACAGTGACCAACCAAAGTATGCATATGTCACTAACCATGACGAACAAATTTCACTTCATGTGGTCAACGTTGAAAACGCATAACACGAGTCACGAATGGTCAGAGGGACAGAAAATGGTTTGGGAAGCCTATGTATTGACTAGAAAGGACAAAGAACTTCAATACGTAGTGGCACGGTGTGGTTAATATGCACACCAAACAACCAAACTAGGCATATGTCACTAATCATGACCACATAACTTCAATATGGGTGGTCCACGTTGACCAACCAGAACACGAGTCACAAACGGTTAGGACAGGAAACAATGCTATGGGAATATCGGTTCTCATCTACCAAGTACAACAACCTTCATGCAGTAGTAGCTCGTCGTGGCTACCATGTACAATGACCGACCAAAGTAGGCATATGTACTGCCTTTGACCAATGACATCCGATGTGTGTGGTCAACGTTGACAACTCATAATATGAGTCACAAATGGTGAGAGGGGGAAACAATGGTTTGGAAACACCAAGTATCACATAGCAAGCACAAGGGGCTTCAATACGCCGTGGCACAGTGTGGAGACCATGCACGATGACCAACCAAAGTAGGCATATGTCACTGACCATGACCAAATAATGTCACTACGTGTGGTAAACTTTGACAACTCACAACACGAGTCACAAATGGTCGGGGTGGAAGGTTATGGTTTGTGAATACTAGTTATCTAATAGCAAGTACAAATACCTTCAATATGTAGTGGCACAATGTGGCCTCAATGCACAGTGACCAACCAAAGTATGCATATGTCACTAACCATGAAGAACAAATTTCACTTCTTGTGGTCAATGTTGAAAACTCATAACACGAGTCACAAATGGTCAGAGGGGAAAACAATGGATTGGGGACACTAGTTATCAACTAGAAAGTACAAAGACCTTAAACAAGCAGTGGCACGGTATGGCTAGCGTGCACAGTAACCAACCAAAGGATGCATACGTTACCGACTACGACCGAATAAGTCCACTATGTGTGGTCAACATTGACAACTCATAACACGAGTCACAAATGGTCAGAGGGAGAGAAAATGGTTTGGGAAGCCTATGTATTGACTAGACAGGACAAAGAACTTCAATAAGTAGTGGCACGGTGTGGCTAGTAAGCACACCAAACATCCAAACTAGGCATATGTCACTGATCATGACCACATGATTTCAATATGGGTGGTCAACGTTGACCAAACATAACACGAGTCACAAACGGTCAGGACAGGAAACAATGCTATGGGAATATCGGTTCTCAACTACCAAGTACAACGACCTTCATTCAGTAGTAGCACAGTGTGGCTACCATGCACAATGACCGATCAAAGTAGGCACATGTACTGCCTTTGACGAAAGAAATCCCCTGTGTGTGGTCAACGTTAACAACTCATAATTCGAGTCACAAATGGTCAGAGGGAGAAACAATGGTTTGGGAACACCAAGTATCACATAGCAAGCACAAGGGGCTTCAATACGTTGTGGCACGGTGTGGAGACCATGCACGATGACCAACCAAAGTAGGCATATATCGCAGACCATGACCAAGTAATGTCACTAAGTGTGGTAAACTTTGACAACTCACAACACGTGTCACAAATGGTCAGTGTGGAAGGCAATGGTTTGTGAATACTAATCATATACGAGCAAGTACAAATACCTTCAATATGTAGTGGCACAATGTGGCCTCAATGCAGAATGATTAACCAAAGTATGCATATGTCACCAACCATGACGAACTAATTTCACTTCATATGGTCAATGTTGAAAACGCATAACACGAGTCAGAAATGGTCAGAGGGGAAACGAATGGATTAAGAAGTCTATGTATTGGCTAGAAAGGACAAATAACTTCAATACGTAGTGACACGGCGTGGCTAATATGCACACCAAACAATCAAACTAGGCACATATCACTGATCATGACCAGAGAATTTCAATATGGGTGGTCAATGTTGACCAACCATAACACGAGTCCCAAACGGTCAAGAGAGGAAACAATGATATGAGAATATCGGTTCTCAACTACCAAGTACAATGACCTTCAGTCAAGAGTAGCGCCCTGTGGCTACCATGCACAATGACCGACCAAAGGAGGCATATGTACTGCCTTTGACCAAAGAAATCCGCTGTGTGTTGTCAACGTTGACAACTCATAATACGAGTCACAAATGCTCAGAGGGGGGAACAATGGCTTGGGAACACCACGTATCACATAGCAAGCACAACCGGCTTCAATACGTCGTGGCACGGTGTGGGGACCATGCACGATGACCAACCAAAGTAGGCATATGTCACTGACCATGACCAACTAATGTCACTAAGTGTGGTAAACTTTGACAACTCACAACATGAGTCACAAATGGTCAGGGTGGAAGGTAATGGTTTGTGAATAGTAGTTGTCTACTATAAAGTATAAATACCTTCAATATGTTGTGGCACAATGTGGATTCAATGCACAGTGTCCACCCGCAGTATGCATATGTCACTGAACATGACGAAAGAATTTCACTTCATGTGGTCAACATTGAAAATGCATAACACGAGTCACAAATTGTCAGAGGGGAAGAAAATGGGTTGAGAACACTAGTTATCAAATAGGAAGTACAAAGACCTTCAACAAGCAGTGGCACAGTATGGCTAGCGTGCACAGTGACCAACCAAAGGATGCATACGTCACTGACTACGACCGAATAAGTCCACTATGTGTGGTCAACATTGGCAACTCATAACAGGAGTCGCGAATGGTCAGAGGGAGAGAAAATGGTTTGTGAAGCCTATGTATTGACTGGAAAGCACAAAGAACTTCAATACGTAGTGGCATGGTGTGGCTAATATGCACACCAAACAACCAAACTAGGCATATGTCACTGATCATGACCACATAATTTCAATATGGGTGGTCAACGTTGACCAACCATAACACGAGTCACAAATGGGCAGGACAGGAAACAATGCTATGGGAATATCGGTTCTCAACATCCAAGTACAACGACCTTCATTCAGTAGTAGCACGGTGTGGCTACCATGTACAATGACCGACCAAAGTAGGCATATGTACTGCCTTTGACCAAAGAAATCCGCTGTGTGTGGTCAACGTTAACAACTCATAATTCGAGTCACAAATGGTCAGAGGGAGAGACAATGGTATGGGAAGCCTATGTATTGGCTAGAAAGGACAAACAAGTTCAATACGTAGTGGCACGGTGTGGTTAATATGCACACCAAACAATCAAACTAGGCACATATCACTGATCATGACCAGAGAATTTTGATATGGGTGGTCAACATTGACCAACGATAACACGAGTCACAAACGGTTAGGACAGGAAACAATGCTATGGGAATATCGGTTCTTAGCTACCAAGTAGAACGACCTTCATTCAGTAGTAGCACCGTGTGGCTACCGTGTACAATGACCGACCAAAGGAGGCATATGTACTGCCTTTGACCAATGACATCCGATGTGTGTGGCCAACGTTGACAACTCATAATACGAGTTACAAATGGTCAGAGGGGCAAACAATGGATTGGGGACACTAGTTATCAACTAGGAAGTACAAAGACCTTCAACAAGCAGTGGTACGGTATGGCTAGCGTGCGCAGTGACCAACCAAAGGATGCATACGTTACTGTCTTCGACCGAATACGTCCACTATGTGTGGTCAACATTGGCAACTCATAACAGGAGTCGCGAATGGTCAGAGGGAGAGACAATGGTATGGGAAGCCTATGTATTGGCTAGAAAGGACAAACAAGTTCAATACGTAGTGGCACGGTGTGGTTAATATGCACACCAAACAATCAAACTAGGCACATATCACTGATCATGACCAGAGAATTTTGATATGGGTGGTCAACATTGACCAACGATAACACGAGTCACAAACGGTTAGGACAGGAAACAATGCTATGGGAATATCGGTTCTTAGCTACCAAGTAGAACGACCTTCATTCAGTAGTAGCACCGTGTGGCTACCGTGTACAATGACCGACCAAAGGAGGCATATGTACTGCCTTTGACCAATGACATCCGATGTGTGTGGCCAACGTTGACAACTCATAATACGAGTTACAAATGGTCAGAGGGGCAAACAATGGATTGGGGACACTAGTTATCAACTAGGAAGTACAAAGACCTTCAACAAGCAGTGGTACGGTATGGCTAGCGTGCGCAGTGACCAACCAAAGGATGCATACGTTACTGTCTTCGACCGAATACGTCCACTATGTGTGGTCAACATTGGCAACTCATAACAGGAGTCGCGAATGGTCAGAGGGAGAGACAATGGTATGGGAAGCCTATGTATTGGCTAGAAAGGACAAACAAGTTCAATACGTAGTGGCACGGTGTGGTTAATATGCACACCAAACAATCAAACTAGGCACATATCACTGATCATGACCAGAGAATTTTGATATGGGTGGTCAACATTGACCAACGATAACACGAGTCACAAACGGTTAGGACAGGAAACAATGCTATGGGAATATCGGTTCTTAGCTACCAAGTAGAACGACCTTCATTCAGTAGTAGCACCGTGTGGCTACCGTGTACAATGACCGACCAAAGGAGGCATATGTACTGCCTTTGACCAATGACATCCGATGTGTGTGGCCAACGTTGACAACTCATAATACGAGTTACAAATGGTCAGAGGGGCAAACAATGGATTGGGGACACTAGTTATCAACTAGGAAGTACAAAGACCTTCAACAAGCAGTGGTACGGTATGGCTAGCGTGCGCAGTGACCAACCAAAGGATGCATACGTTACTGTCTTCGACCGAATACGTCCACTATGTGTGGTCAACATTGGCAACTCATAACAGGAGTCGCGAATGGTCAGAGGGAGAGACAATGGTATGGGAAGCCTATGTATTGGCTAGAAAGGACAAACAAGTTCAATACGTAGTGGCACGGTGTGGTTAATATGCACACCAAACAATCAAACTAGGCACATATCACTGATCATGACCAGAGAATTTTGATATGGGTGGTCAACATTGACCAACGATAACACGAGTCACAAACGGTTAGGACAGGAAACAATGCTATGGGAATATCGGTTCTTAGCTACCAAGTAGAACGACCTTCATTCAGTAGTAGCACCGTGTGGCTACCGTGTACAATGACCGACCAAAGGAGGCATATGTACTGCCTTTGACCAATGACATCCGATGTGTGTGGCCAACGTTGACAACTCATAATACGAGTTACAAATGGTCAGAGGGGCAAACAATGGATTGGGGACACTAGTTATCAACTAGGAAGTACAAAGACCTTCAACAAGCAGTGGTACGGTATGGCTAGCGTGCGCAGTGACCAACCAAAGGATGCATACGTTACTGTCTTCGACCGAATACGTCCACTATGTGTGGTCAACATTGGCAACTCATAACAGGAGTCGCGAATGGTCAGAGGGAGAGACAATGGTATGGGAAGCCTATGTATTGGCTAGAAAGGACAAACAAGTTCAATACGTAGTGGCACGGTGTGGTTAATATGCACACCAAACAATCAAACTAGGCACATATCACTGATCATGACCAGAGAATTTTGATATGGGTGGTCAACATTGACCAACGATAACACGAGTCACAAACGGTTAGGACAGGAAACAATGCTATGGGAATATCGGTTCTTAGCTACCAAGTAGAACGACCTTCATTCAGTAGTAGCACCGTGTGGCTACCGTGTACAATGACCGACCAAAGGAGGCATATGTACTGCCTTTGACCAATGACATCCGATGTGTGTGGCCAACGTTGACAACTCATAATACGAGTTACAAATGGTCAGAGGGGCAAACAATGGATTGGGGACACTAGTTATCAACTAGGAAGTACAAAGACCTTCAACAAGCAGTGGTACGGTATGGCTAGCGTGCGCAGTGACCAACCAAAGGATGCATACGTTACTGTCTTCGACCGAATACGTCCACTATGTGTGGTCAACATTGGCAACTCATAACAGGAGTCGCGAATGGTCAGAGGGAGAGACAATGGTATGGGAAGCCTATGTATTGGCTAGAAAGGACAAACAAGTTCAATACGTAGTGGCACGGTGTGGTTAATATGCACACCAAACAATCAAACTAGGCACATATCACTGATCATGACCAGAGAATTTTGATATGGGTGGTCAACATTGACCAACGATAACACGAGTCACAAACGGTTAGGACAGGAAACAATGCTATGGGAATATCGGTTCTTAGCTACCAAGTAGAACGACCTTCATTCAGTAGTAGCACCGTGTGGCTACCGTGTACAATGACCGACCAAAGGAGGCATATGTACTGCCTTTGACCAATGACATCCGATGTGTGTGGCCAACGTTGACAACTCATAACACGAGTCACTAATGGTCAAAGGGAGAGACAATGGTTTGGGAACACTGCGTATCACATAGCAAGCACAACCGGCTTCAATACGTCGTGGCACGGTGTGGGGACCATGCACGATGACCAACCAACGTAGGCATATGTCACTGACCATGACCAAATAATGTCACTACGTGTGGTAAACTTTGACACCTCACAACACGAGTCACAACTGGTCAGGGTGGCAGGTAATGGTTTGTGAATAGTAGTTGTCTACTAGAAAGTATAAATACCTTCAATATGTTGTGGCACAATGTGGATTCAATGCACAGTGTCCACCCGCAGTATGCATATGTCACTGAACCTGACGAAAGAATTTCACTTCATGTGGTGAACGTTGAAAACGCATAACACGACTCACAAATGGTCAGAGGGAGAGACAATGGTTTGGGAAGCCTATGTATTGACTAGAAAGGACAAAGAACTTCAATACGTAGTGGCACGGTGTGGCTAATACGCACACCAAACAACCAAACTAGGCATATAACACTGATCATGACCACATGATTTTAATATGGGTGGTCAACGTTGACCAACCATAGCACGAGTCACAAACGGTCAGGACAGGAAACAATGCTATGGGAATATCGGTTCTCAACTACCAAGTACAACGAACTTCAGTCATTAGTAGCACGGTGTGGCTACCATGGACAATGACCGACCAAAGTAGGCATATGTACTGCCTTTGACCAGAGAAATCCGCTCTGTGTGGTCAATGTTGACAGCTCATAATACGAGTCACAAATGGTCAGAGGGGGAAACAATGGTTTGGGAACAACAAGTATCACATAGCAAGAACAAAGGGCTTCAATACCTTGTGGCACGATGTGCAGACCATGCACGATGACCAACCAAAGTAGGCATATGTCGATGACCATGACCAAGTAATGTCACTACGTGTGGTTAACTTTGACAACTCACAACACGAGTCACAAATGGTCAGGGTGGAAGGTAATGGTTTGTGAATACTAGTTATCTACAAGCAATTACAAATACCTTCAATGTGTAGTGGCACAATGTGGCTTCAATGCACAGTGACCAACCAAAGTATGCATATGTCACTAACCATGACGAACAAAATTCACTTCATGTGCTCAACGTTGAAAACGCATAACACGAGTCAAAAATGGTCAGAGAGGAAAACAATGGATTGGGAAGCCTATGTATTGGCTAGAAAGGGCAAGGAACTTCAATACGTAGTGGCACGGTGTGGCAAATATGCACACCAAACAATCCAACTAGGCATATGTCACTGATCATGACCAGAGAATTTAAGGATAGGTGGTCAACGTTGACCAACCATAACACGAGTCACAAACGGTCAGGAGAGGAAACAATGCTATGAGAATATCAGTTCTCAACTACCAAGTACAATGACCTTCAGTCAGTAGTAGCGAGTTGTCGCTACCATGCATTATGACCGACCAAAGTAGGCATATGTACTGCCTTTGACCAAAGAAATCCGCTGTTTGTGGTCAACATTGACACCTCATAAGACGAGTCACAAATGGACAGAGGGGAAAACAATGGTTTGGGAACACTGCGTATCACATAGCAAGCACAATGGGCTTCAATACGCTGTGGCACGGTGTCGAGACCATGCACGATGACCAACCAAAGTAGGCATATGTCGCTGACCATGACCAAGTAATGTCACTAAGTGTGGTAAACTTTGACTACTCACAACACGAGTCACAAATGGTCAGGGTGGAAGGTAATGGTTTGTGAATACTATTTATCTACAAGCAAGTACAAATACCTTCAATATGTAGTGGCACAATGTGGCTTCAATGCACAGTGACCAACCAAAGTATGCATATGTCACTAACCATGATGAACAAACTTCACTTAATGCGGTCAACGTTGATAACGCATAACACGAGTCACAAGTGGTCAGAGGGGAAAACAATGGATTGGGAAGCCTATGTATTGGCTAGAAACGACAAAGAACTTCAATACGTAGTGGCACGGTGTGGTTAATATGCACACCAAACAATCAAACTAGGCATATGTCACTGATCATGACCAGAGAATTTCAATATGGGTGGTCAACGTTGACCAACCATAACACGAGTCACAAACGGTCAGGAGAGGAAACAATACTATGAGGATATGGGTTCTCAACTACCAAGTTCAATGACCTTCAGTCACTAATAGCGCGGTGTGGCTACCATGCACAATGACCGACCAAAGTAGGCATGTTTTCTGCTTTTGACCAAAGAAATCCGCTGTGTGTTGTCCACGTTGACAACTCATAATACAAATCACAAATGGTCAGAGGGGGAAACAATGGGTTGGGAACACCAGGTATCACATAGCACACACAGGGGGCTTCAATACTTTGTGGCACGGTGTGGGGACCACGCACGGTGACCAACCAAAGTAAGTATATGTCACTGACCATGGCCAAATAATGACACTAAGTGTGGTAAACTTTGACAACTCACAACACGAGTCACAACTGGTCAGGGTGGAAGGTAATGGTTTGTGAATACTAGTTATCTACTAGCAAGTACAAATACCTTCAATATGTAGTGGCACAATGTGGCTTCAATGCACAGTGACCACCCAAAGTATGCATATGTCACTGACTATGACGAAAGAATTTCACTTCACATGGCCAACATTGAAAACGCATAACACAAGTCACAAATTGTCAGCGGGGAAAACAATGGGTTGGGAATACTAGTTATCAACTAGGAAGTACAAAGACCTTCAACAAGCAGTGGCACGGTATGGCTATCGTGCACAGTGACCAACCAAAGGATGCATACGTTACTGACTTCGACCGAATACGTCCACTATGTGTGGTCAACATTGACAACTCATAACACGAGTCACAAAGGGTCAGAGGGAGAGAAAATGGTTTGGGAAGCCACTGTATTGACTAGAAAGGACAAAGAACTTCAATACATACTGGCACGCTGTGGCTAATATGCACACCAAACAACCAAACTAGGCATATGTCACTGATCATGACCACATAATTTCAATATGGGTGGTCAACGTTGACCAACCATAACACGAGTTACAAACGGTCAGGACAGGAAACAATGCTATGGGAATATCGGTTCTTAGCTACCAAGTAGAACGACCTTCATTCAGTAGTAGCACCGTGTGGCTACCATGTACAATGACCGACCAAAGTAGGCATATGTACTGCCTTTGACCAAATAATTCCGCTGTGTGTAGTCAACGTTGACAACTCATAACACGAGTCACAAATGGTCAGAGGGGGAAACAATGGTTTGGAAACACCACAAATCACATAGCAAGCACAAGGGGCTTCAATACGTCGTGGCACGGTGTGGATACCATGCACGATGACCAACCAAAGTAGGCATACGTCACTGACCATGAGCAAATAATGTCACTAAGTGTGCTAAACTTTGACAACTCACAACACGAGTCACAAATGGTCAGGTTGGAAGGTAATGGTTTGTGAATGCTAGTTATCTACTACCAAGTACAAATACCTTCAATATGTAGTGGCACAATGTGGCTTCAATTCACAGTGACCAACCAAAGTATGCATATGTCACTAACCATGACGAACAAATTTCACTTCATGTGGTGAATGTTGAAAACGCATAACACGACTCACAAATGGTCAGAGGGGCAAACAATGGATTGGGGACACTAGTTATCAACTAGCAAGTACAAAGACCTTAAACAAGCAGTGGAACGGTATGGCTAGCGTGCACAGTGACCAACCAAAGGATGCATACGTCACTGATTACGACCGAATAAGTCCACTATGTGTGGTCAACATTGACAATTCATAACGCCAGTCCCAAATGGTCAGAGTGAGAGGCAATGGTTTGGGAAGTATATGTATTGACTAGAACGGACAAAGAACTTCAATACCTAGTGGCACGCTGTGGCTAATATGCACACCAAACAATCATAATTGGCATATGTCCCTGATCATGACCACAGAATTTCAATATGGGTGGTCAACGTTGACCAACCATAACACGAGTCACAAACAGTAAGAAGAGGAAACAATGATACGAGAATATCGGTTCTCAACTACCAAGTACAATGACCTTCGGTCAGTAGCAGCATGGTGTGCCTACCATGCACAATGACCGACCAAAGCAGGGATTTGTACTGCATTTGACCAGACAAATCCGCTGTGTGTGGTCAACGTTGACAACTCATAATACGAGTCACAAATGGTCAAAGGGGGAAACAATGGTTTGGGAATACTTGGTATTGACTAGCAAGTACAAAGACCTTCGATAAGTGGTGGCATGGTATGGCTACCATGCACAAAGACCAACCGAAATATTATTGTGTCATTGAATATCATAAAAAGAGTTTCACCGTGTCTTGTCAACTTTCCTTCTTACGGCTAGTCAATCGCAGCAATGGTTATTCAAGCTCGAAGTTGCAAAATTCAAAACGTAGTCTGCGTCAATTGTTTATGAATAACTGAAATCGTTATCATTCATATTTTTGAATCTACACTATAATCTTACACCCCCTTGTTTTATGCCATTTACCCATAGGAACCCTTGTAATGTCATTTGGACAATATATGAACACCATGTGAGCTGGCTTAGTGCTTATAGAGTTAGATTCTGGAGCGATAGGTTCTGGGTTTGAATCCTCGTACGCGCAATATAGAATAGGCTCACGACCTGTGGTTAACATTGACAACGCATAACATCGGCCACGAGTTGTCAGAGGGGGAAACAATGGGTTGGGAACACCACGAAGCACATAGCAAGCACAAGGGGCTTCAATACGTTGTAGCACGGTGTGAAGACCATCCACAATGACCAACCAAAGTAGGCATATGTCACTGACCATGACCAAATAATGGCACTAAGTGGGGTAAACTTTGACAACTCACAACACGAGTCACAAATGGTCAGGGTGGAAGGTAATGGTTTGTGAATACTAGTTATCTACTATAAATTACAAATACCTTCAATATGTAGTGGCACAATGTGGCTTCAATGCACAGTGACCAACCAAAGTATGCATATGTCATTGAACATGACGAAAGAATTTTACTTCATATGGTCAACGTTGAGAACGCATAACACGAGTCACAAATGGTCAGAGAGAAAAAAAATGGCTTGGGAACACTAGTTATCAACTAGGAAGTACAAAGACCTTCAACAAGCAGTGGTACGGTATGGCTAGCGTGCACAGCGACCAACCAAAGGATGCATACGTCACTGACTACGACCGAATAAGTCCACTATGTGTGGTCAACATTGACAACTCACAACACGAGTCACAAATGGTCAGAGGGAGAGACAATGGTTTGGTAAGCCTTTGTATTGAATAGAAAGGACAAAGAGCTTCAATACGTAGTGGCACGGTGTGGCAAATATGCACACCAAACAACCAAACTAGGCATATGTCACTGATCATGACCACGTAATTTCAATATGGGTGGTCAACGTTCACCAACCATAACATGAGTCACAAATGGTCAGGAAAGGAAACAATTCAATGGGAATATCGGTTCTCATCTACCAAGTACAATGACCTTCAGTCAGTAGTAGCACGGTGTGGCTACCATGCACAATGACCAACCAAAGTACGCATATGTACTGCCTTTGACCAAAGAAATCCGCTGTGTGTGGTCAACGTTGACAACTCATAATACGAGTCACAAATTGTCAGAGGGGGAAACAATGGTTTGGAAACACCAAGTATCACATTGCAAGCACAAGGGGCTTCAATACGTCATGGCACGGTGTGGAGACCATGCACGATGACCAACCAAAGTAGGCATATGTCACTGACCATGACCAAACAATGTCACTAAGTGTGGTAAACTTTGACAACTCACAACACGAGTCACAAATGGTCAGAGGGGGAAACAATGGTTTGGAAACACCAAGTATCACATTGCAAGCACAAGGGGCTTCAATACGTCATGGCACGGTGTGGAGACCATGCACGATGACCAACCAAAGTAGGCATATGTCACTGACCATGACCAAACAATGTCACTAAGTGTGGTAAACTTTGACAACTCACAACACGAGTCACAAATGGTCAGGGTGGAAGGTAATGGTTTGTGAATACTAGTTATCTACTAGCAAATACAAATACCTTCAATATGTAGTGGCACGAAGTGGCCTCAATGCACAGTGACCAACCAAAGTATGCATATGTCATCAACCATGAAGAAAACATTTTACTTCATGTGGTCAATGTTGAAAATGCATAACACGAGTCACAAATGGTCAGAGGGGAAAACAATGGATTTGGAAGCCTATGTATTGGCTAGAAAAGACAAAGAACTTCAATACGTAGTGGCACGGTGTGGCTAATGTGCACACCAAGCAATCAAACTAGGCATGTGTCACTGATCATTACCAGAGAATTTCAATATGGGTAGTCAACGTTGACCAACCATAACACGGGTCACAAACGGTCAGGAGAGGAAACAATGCTATGAGAAAATTGGTTCTCAACTACCAAATACAACGACCTTCAGTCAGTAGTAGCACGGTGTGGCTACCATGCACAATGACTTACCAAAGTAGGCATATGTACTGCCTTTGACCAAAGAAATCCGCTGAGTGTCGTCAACGTTGACAACTCATAATACAAGTCACAAATGGTCAGAGGGGGAAACAATGGTCTGGGAACACCAAGTATCACATAGCAAGTACAAGGGGCTTCAATACGTTGTGACATGGTGTGGAGACCATGCACGATGACCAACCAAAGTAGGCATATGTCGCTGACCATGACCCAATAATGTCACTAAGTGTGGTAAACTTTGACAACTCACAACACGAGTCACAAATGGTCAGGGTGGAAGGTAATGGCTTGTGAATACTAGTTATCTACTAGCAAGTACAAATACGTTCAATACATAGTGGCACAATGTGGTTTCAATGCACAGTGACGAACCAAAGTATGCATATGTCACTAACCATGACCAACAAACTTCACTTCATGTGGTCAACGTTGAAAACACAGAACAGGAGTCACAAATGGTCAGAGGGGAAAACAATGGGTTGGGAACACTAGTTATCAACTAGCAAACACAAAGACCTTCAACAAGCAGTGGCACGGTATGGCTAGCCTGCACAGTGACCACCCAAAGGATGCATACGTCACTGACTACGAACGAATAAGTCCAATATGTGTGGTCAACATTGACAACTCATAACACGAGTTTCAAATGGTTAGAGGGAGAGACAATGGTTTGGTAAGCCTATGTATTGGCTAGAAAGGACAAAGAACTTCAGTACGTAGTGGCACGGTGTGGCTAACGTGCACACAAAACAATCAAACTAGGCATATGTCACTTATCATGACCACAGAATTTCAATATGGGTGGTCAACGTTGACCAACCATATCACGAGTCACAAACGGTCAGGAAAGGAAACAATGCTATGAGAACATTGGTTCTCAACTACCAAGTAGAACGACCTTCAGTCAGTAGTCGCACGGTGTGGCTACCATGCACAATGACTGACCAAAGTAGGCATATGTCCATGCTTTGACCAAATAAATCCGCTGTGTGTCATCAACGTTAACAACTCATGATACGAGTCACAAATTGTCCGAGGGGGAAACAATGCTTTGGGAACATCAAGTATCACATAGCAAGCACAAGGGACCTCAATACGTTGTGGCACGGTGTGGAGACCATGCACGATGACCAACCAAACTAGTCATATGTCACGGACCATGACCCAATGATGTCACTACGTGTAGTAGCTTTGAAAACTCACAACACGAGTCACAGATGGTCAGGGTGGAGGGTAATGGTTTGTGAATACTAGTTATCTACTAGCAATTACAAATACCTTTAACATTTAGTGGCACAATGTGGCTTCAATGCACAGTGACCAACCAAATTATGCATATGTCACTAACCATGACGGAAAAAATTTACTTCATGTGGTCAACGTTGAAAACGCATAACACAAGTCTCAAATGGTCAGACGGGAAAACAATGGATTGGGAAGCCTATGTATTGGCTGGAAAGGACAAAGAACTTCAATACGTAGTGGCAAGGTGTGGCTAATATGCACCCCAAGCAATCAAACAAGGCATATGTCACTGATCATGACCAGATAACTACAACATGGGTGGTCAACGTTGACCAACCATAACACGAGTCACAAACGGTCAGGAGAGGAAAGAATGCTACGAGAATATCGGTTCTCAATAACCAAGTACAACAAACTTCAGTCAATAGTAGCACGGTGTGGCTACCATGCACAATGACCGAACAAAGTAGGCATATGTACTGCCCTTGACCAAAGAAATCCGCTGTGTGTGATCCACGTTCACAACTCATAATACGAGTCACAAATGGTCAGAGGGGGAAACAATGGTTTGGGAACACCACAAATCACATAGCAAGCACAAGGGGCTTCAATACGTTGTGGCACGGTGTGGAGACCATGCACGATGACCAACCAAAGTAGGCATATGTCACTGACCATGACCAAATAATGTCACGAAAAGTGGTAAACTTTGACAACTCACAACACGAGTCACAAATGGTCAGGGTGGAAGGCAATGGGTTGTGAATACTAGTTATCTACTAGCAAGTACAAATACCTTCAATATGTAGTGGCAAAATGTGGATTCAATGCACAGTGACCAACCAAAGTATGCATATGTAACTGAACATGACGAAAGAACTTCACTTCATGTGGTCAACGTTGAAAATGCATAACACGAGTCACAAATGGTCAAAGAGGAAAACAATGGGTTGGGAACGCTAGTTATCAACTAGGAAGTACAAAGACCTCCAACAAGGAGTGGCACGGTATGACTAGCATGCACAGTGACCAACCAATGGATGCATACGTCACTGACTATGACCGAATAAGTCCACTATGTGTGGTCAACATTGACAACTCATAACACGAGTCACAAATGGTCAGAGGGAGAGACAATGGTTTGGTAAGCCTATGTATTGGCTAGAAAGGACAAACAAGTTCAATACGTAGTGGCACGGTGTGGCTAATATGCACACAAAACAATCAAACTAGGCATATGTCACTGATCATGACAACAGAATTTCAATATGGGTGGTCAACATTGACCAACCATATCACGAGTCACAAATGGTCAGGACACGAAACAATGCTATGAGAATATCGGTTCTCAACTACCAAGTAGAACGACCTTCAGTCAGTAGTAGCACGGTGTGGCTACCATGCACAATAACCGACCAAAGTAGGCATATATACTTCCTGTGACCAAAGAAATCCGCTGTGTGTGGTCAACGTTGACAACCTATAATACGAGTCACAAATGGTCAGAGGGGGAAAAATGGTTTGGGAACATCAAGTATCACATAGCAAGCACAAGGGGCTTCAATACGCTGTGGCGCGGTGTGGAGACCATGCACGATGACCAACAAAAGTAGGCATATGTCACTGACCATGACCGAATAATGTCACTATATGTGGTAAACCTTGAAACCTCACAACACGAGTCACAAATGGTCAGGGTGGAAGGTAATGATTTGTGAATACTAGTTATCTGCTAGCAAGTACAAATACCCTCAATGTGTAGTTGCACAATGTGGCTTCAATGCACAGTGACCAACCAAAGCATGCATACGTCACTAACCACGACGAACAAATTTTACTTCATGTGGTCAACGTTGAAAACGCATAACACGAGTCACAAATGGTCAGAGGGAAAACAATGGGTTGGGAAGCCTATGTATTGACTAAAGGGACAAAGAACTTCAATACGTAGTGGCACGGTGTGGCTAACATGCGAACCAAACAATGAAACTAGGCATATGTCACTGATCATGACCAGAGAATTTCAATATGGGTGGTCAACGTTGACCAACCATAACACGGGTCACAAACGGTCAGGAAAGGAAACAATGCTATGAGACTATCCGTTCTCAACTACCAAGTACAAGGACCTTCAGTCAGTAGTAGCGCGGTGTGGCTACCAGGCACAATGACCGACCAAAGTAGGCACATGTACTGCAGTTGACCAAAGAAATCCGCTGTGTGTGGTCCACGTTGACAACTCATAATACAAGTCACAAATGGTCAGAGGGGGAAACAATGGTTTGGGAACACCACGAATCACATAGCAAGCACAAGGGGCTTCAATACGTTGTGGCATGGTGTGGAGACCATGCACGATGACCAACCAAAGTGGGCATACGTCACTGACCATGACCAAATAATGTCACTAAGTGTGGTAAACTTTGATAACTCACAACACGAGTTACAAATGGTCAGGGTCGAAAGTACAAATACCTTCAATATGTAGTGGCACAATGTGGCTTCAATGCACAGTGACCAACCAACGTATGCATATGTCACTGAACATGACGAAAGAATTTCACTTCATGTGGTCAACATTGAAACGCATAACACGAGTCACAAATGGTCTGAGGGGAAAAAAATGGATTGGGAACACTAGTTATCAACTAGGAAGTCCAAAGACCTTCAACAAGCAGTGGCACGGTATGGCTAGCGTGCTCATTGACCAACCAAACGATGCATACGTCACTGACTACGACCGAAAAAGTCCACTATGTGTGGTCAACATTGACAACTCATAACACGAGTCACAAATGGTCAGAGGGAGAGACAATGGTTTGGGAAGCCTATGGATTGACTAGAAATGACAAAGAACTTCAATACGTAGTAGCACGGTGTGGCTAATATGCACACCAAGCAACCAAACTAGGCATATGTCATTGATCATGACCACATAAATTCAATATGGGTGGTCAACGTTGACCAACCATAACACGAGTCATTAACGGTTAGGACAGGAAACAATGCTATGGGAATATCGGTTCTCAGCTACCAAGTACAAAGACCTTCAGACAGTAGTAGCATGGTGTGGCTACCATGCACAATGAGCGACCAAAGTAGGCATATGCACTGCCCTTGACCAAAGAAATCCGCTATGTGTGGTCAATGTCGACAACTCATAATACGAGTCACAAATGGTCAGAGGGGGGGACAATAGATGGGGAACACCAAGTATCACATAGAAAGCACAGGTTGCTTCAATACGTTGTGGCACATTGTGAAGACCATGCACGATGACCAACCAATGTAGGCATATGTCGCTGACCATGACCAAGTAATGTCACAAAGTGTGGTAAACTTTGACAACTTACAACACGAGTCACAAATGGTCAGGGTGGGAGGCAATGGTTTGTGAATACTAGTTATATACAAGCAAGTACAAATACCTTCAATATGTTGTGGCACAATGTGGTTTCGATGCACAGTGACCAACGAAAGTATGCATATGTCACTAACCATGACGAACAATCTTCACTTCATGTGGTCAACGTTGAAAACGCATAACACAAGTCACAAATGGTCAGAGGGGAAAACAATAGATTGGGGACACTAGTTATCAACTAGAACGTACAAATACCCTAAACAAGCAGTGGCACGGTATGGCTAGCGTGCACAGTGACCAACCATAGGATGCATACGTCACTGACTACGACCAAATAAGTCCACTATGTGTGGTCAACATTGACAACTCATAACGCCATTCCCAAATGTTCAGAGGGAGATAAAATGGTTTGGGAAGCATATGTATTGGCTAGAAAGGACAAAGAACTTCAGTACGTAGTGGCACGGTGTGGCTAATATGCACACCAATTAATCAAACTTGGCATATGTCACTGGTCATGACCAGAGACTTTCAATATGGGTGGTCAACGTTGACCAACCATAACACGGGTCACGAACAGTCAGGATAGGAAACAACGCTATGAGATTATCGGTTCTCAACTGCCAAATACAACGACCTTCAGTCAGTAGTAGCGCGGTGTGGCTACCATGCACAATGACCGGCCAAAGTAGGCATATGTACTGCCTTCGACCAAAGAAATCCGCTGTGTGTGGTCCACGTTGACAACTCATAATACGAGTCACAAATGGTCAGAGAGGGAAACAATGGTTTGGGAATACCACAAATCACATAGCAAGCACAAGGGGCTTCAATACGTTGTGGCACGGTGTGGAGACCATGCACGATGACCAACCAAAGTAGGCATATGTCGCTGACCATGACCAAATAATGTCACTAAGTGTGGTAAACTTTGACAACCTACAACACGAGTCACAAATGGTCAGAGAGGGAAACAATGGTTTGGGAATACCACAAATCACATAGCAAGCACAAGGGGCTTCAATACGTTGTGGCACGGTGTGGAGACCATGCACGATGACCAACCAAAGTAGGCATATGTCGCTGACCATGACCAAATAATGTCACTAAGTGTGGTAAACTTTGACAACCTACAACACGAGTCACAAATGGTCAGGGGGGAATGTAATGGTTTGTGAATACTAGTTATCTACTATAAATTACAAATACCTTCAACATGTAGTGGCACAATGTGGCTTCAATGCACAGTGACCAACCAATTTATGCATATGTCACTGAACCTGACGAAATAATTTCACTTCATGTAGTCAACGTTGAAAACGAATAACAAGAGTCACAAATGGTCAAAGGGGAAATCAATGGGTTGGGAACGCTAGTTATCAACTAGGAAGTACAAAGACCTTCAACAAGCAGTGGCACGGTATGGCTAGCGTGCACAGTGACCGACCAAAGGATGCATACGTCACTGAATACGACCAAATAAGTCCACTATGTGTGGTCAACGTTGACAACTCATAACACGAGTCACAAATGGTCAGAGGGAGAGACCATGGTTTGGTAAGCCTATGCATTGGCTATAAAGGACAAATAAGTTCAGTACGTAGTGGCAAGATGTGGCTTATATGCACACAAAACAATTAAAGTAGGCATACGTCACTGATCATGACCACAGAATTTCAATATGGGTGGTCAACGTTGACCAGCCATATCACGAGTCACAAACGCTCAGGACAGGAAACAATGCTATGAGAATATCGATTCTCAACTACCAAGTAGAACGACCTTCAGTCAGTAGTAGCGCGGTGTGGCTACCATGCACAATGACCGACCAAAGTAGGCATATATACTTCATTTGACCAAAGAAATCCGCTGTGTGTGGTCAACGTTGACAACTCATAATACGAGTCACAAATGGTCAGAGGGGGAAACAATGGTTTGGGAACATCAAGTATCACATAGCAAGCACAAGGGGCTTCAATACGTTGTGGCACAGTGTGGAGACCATGCACGATGACCAACAAAAGTAGGCATATGTCACTGACCATGACCGAATAATGTCACTAAGTGTGGTAAACTTTGACTACTCACAACATGAATCACAAATGGTCATGATGGAAGGTAATGGTTTGTGAATACTAGTTACCTACTAGCAAGTACAAATACCTTTAATATGTAGCGGCACAATGTGGCTTCAACGCACAGTGAACAACCAATGTATGCATATGTCACTAACAATGACGAACAAATTTTGCTTCATGTGGTCAACGAAAAAAACGCATAACATGAGTCACAAATGGTCAGAGGGGAAAACAATGGATTGGGAAGCCTATGTATTGGCCAGAAAGGACAGAGAACTTCAATATGTAGTGGCACGGTGTGGCTAATATGCACACCAAACAATCAAACTAGGCATATGTAACTGGTCATGACCAGAGAATTTCAATATGGGTGGTCAACATTGGCCAATCATAACACGGGTCACAAACGGTCAGGACAGGAAACAATGCTATGAGATTATCGGTTCTCAACTACCAAGTACAATGACATTCAGTCACTATTGCACGGTGTGGCTACCATGTACAATGACCAACCAAAGTAGGCATATGTACTGCCTTTGACCAAATAAATCCGCTGTGTGTGGTCCACGTTGACAAATCATAATACGAGTCACAAATGGTCAGAGGGGGAAACAATGGTTTGGGAACACCACGAATCACATAGCAAGCACAAGGGGCTTCAATACGTTGTGGCACGGTGTTGAGACCATGCAGGATGACCAACCAAAGTAGGCATATGTCGCAGAATATGACCAAATAATGTCAATAAGTGTGGTAAACTTTGACAACTCACAACACGAGTCACAAATGGTCAGGGTGGAAGGTAATGGTTTGTGAATACTAGTTATCTATAAGCAAGTACAAATACCTTCAACATGTAGTGGCACAATGTGGCTTCAATGCATAGTGACCAACCACATTATGCAAATGTCACTGAACATGACGAAAGAATTTCACTTCATGTGGTCAACGTTGAAAACGCATAACACGAGTCACAAATGGTCAAAGGGGAAAACAATGGGTTGGGAACGCTAGTTATCAACTAGGAAGTACAAAGACCTTCAACAAGCCGTGGCACGGTATGGCTAGCGTGCACAGTGACCAACCAAAGGATGCATACGTCACTAACTACGACCGAATAAGTCCACTATGTGTGGTCAACATTGACAACTCATAACACGAGTCACAAATGGTCAGAGGGAGAGACCATGGTTTGGGAAGCCTATGTATTGGCTAGAAAGGACAAATAAGTTCAATACGTAGTTGCACGGTGTGGCTAATATGCACACAAAACAATCAAACTAGGCATATGTCACTGCTCATGACCACATAATTTCAATATGGGTGGTCAACGTTGACCAACCATATCACGAGTCACAAATGGTCAGGACAGGAAACAATGCTATAAAAATATCGGTTCTCAACTACCAAGTAGAACGACATTCAGTCAGTAGTAGCACGGTGTGGCTACCATGCACAATGACCGACCAAAGTAGGCAGATATACTTCCTTTGACCAAAGAAATCCGCTGTGTGTGGTCAACGTTGACAACTCATAATACGAGTCACAAATGGTCAGAGGGGGAAACAATGGTTTGGGAACATCAAGTATCACATAGCAAGCACAAGGGGCTTCAATACGTTGTGGCACAGTGTGGAGACCATGCACGATGACCAACAAAAGTAGGCATATGTCACTGACCATGACCGAATAATGTCACTAAGTGTGGTAAACTTTGACTACTCAAAACACGAGTCACAAATGGTCATGGTGGAAGGTAATGGTTTGTGAATACTAGTTATCTACTAGCAAGTACAAATACCTTCAATATGTAGTGGCACAATGTGGCTTCAATGCACAGTGACCAACCAAAGTATGCATATGTCACT
>SZWC01000156.1:183543-194828 GCA_023375785.1 Penium margaritaceum | reverse complement strand
TTGTATTGGATGTTGGGTTGGATGTTTGGTTGGAAGCTGGGTTGGAAGTTGGATTGGAAGTTGGGATGGATTTTCGGATGGAAGTTAAGTTTGAAGTTGGAATGGAAGTTCGGATGGAAGTTGGGTTTGAAGTTGGGCTGGAATTTAGGAAGGAAGTTGGGTTGGATATTTGGTTGGATGTTTGGTTGGAAGTTGAGTTGGAAGTTGGATTGTAAGTTGGTTTGGAAATTGGATTGGAAGTTGGGTTGGATGTTGGATTGGAAGATTGATTGGACGTTGGGTTGGAAGTTGGGTTGGAAGTTGGGTTGGACGTTGGGATGGAGTTTGGGATGGAAGTTGGGTTGGAAGTTGGATTGGAAGTTGGGTTGGGATTGGGTTCGAAGTTGGATTGGAAGCTTGGTTGGATGTTGGATTGGAAGTTGGGTTGGAAGTTGGGTTGGAAGATGGATTGAATGTTGTGTTGGAAGCTGGGTTGGATGCTGGGCAGGAAGTTGGGTTGGATTTTGGGTTGGAAGTTGGGTTGAAAGTGATATTGGAAGTTGAGTTGGAAGTTGGGTTGGAAGTTGGGATGGAAGTTGGGATGAAAGTCGGGTTGTAAACTCGGTTGGAAGGCAGGTTTGAAGTTGGGTTGGAAGTTGGGTTTGAACTTGGATTGGCAGTTGGGTTGTAAGTTGGTTTGCAAATTGGGTTGGAAGTTGGGTTGGAAGTTTGGTTGCAAGTTGGGATGGAAGTTGGGATGGAAGTTGAGATGGAAGTTGGGATGGAAGTTGGGATGGAAGTTGGATTGGAAGTTGGGCTAGAATATGGGTTGGACGTTGGGTTAGAAGTTGGGGTGGAAGTTGGGTTACAAGTTGGATTGGGAGTTGGGCTGGACATTGGGTTGGAAGTTGGGTTGGAAGCTGGGATGGATGGTGGGCTGGAAGTTGGGTAGGAAATTGGGTTGGATGTTTGGTTGGAAGTTAGGTTGGAAGTTGGGTTGGAAGTTGGATTAGAAGTTGGGATGGAATTTGGGATGAATATTGGGCTGGAAGTTGGGTTGGAAATTGGGTTGGCAGTTGGGATGGAAGTTGGGATGAAAGTTGGGTTGGAAGTTGGGTTTGAAGTAGGGCTGGTAGTTTGGTTGGAGCTTGGGGATTGGAGGTTGGGTTGGAATTTGGATTGGAAGTTGAGTTGGAACCTGGGTTGGAAGCTCGGAGGGAAGTTGGGATGGAATTTGGAATGGAAGTTGGGATGGATGTTGGGTTGGAAGTTCGGTTGGAAGTTGGGTCGAAAGTTGGGTTGGAAGCTGTGTTGGGTGTTGGGCTGGAAGTTGAGTTGAAAGTTCGGTTGTAAGTTGGTTTGGAAATTGGGTTGGAAGTTTGGTTGGAAGATTGACTGGAAGCTGGGTTGGAAGCTGGGTTGGAAGCTGGAGTGGAAGTTGGATCGGAAGTTGGGATGGAGTTTGGGATGGAAGTTGGGATGGAAGTTGGATTGGAAGTTGGGTTGGAGGTTGTGTTAGAAGTTGGGTTGGAAGTTGGCTTGGAAGTTGGATTGGAAGTTAGGTTGGAATTTGGGTTGGAAGATGTGTTGAAAGTTGGGTTGGCATCTGGGTTGGATGGTGGGCTGGAAGTTGGGTTGGAATTTGGGTTGGAAGTTGGGTTGAAAGTTGGATTGGAAGTTTGGTCGGAAGTTGGGTTGGAAGCTGGGTTGGAAGTTGGGATGGAAGTTGGGATGAAAGTTGGGTTGTAAGTTGGACTGGAAGGTGGGTTGGAAGTTGGGCTGGAAGTTGGGTTTCAAGTTCGATTGGAAGTTGGGTTGGAAGTTGGTTTGGAAGTTGGGTTGGAAGTTGGGTTGGAGGTTTGGTTGGATGTTGGGATGGAAGTTGGGATGGAAGTTGGGATGGAAGTTGGGATGGAAGTTGGGATTGAAATTGGGTTGGAAGTTGGGCTAGAATATGGGTTGGAAGTTGGGTTGGAAGTTGGGGTGGAAGTTGGGTTGGAAGTTGGGCTGGAAGTTGGGTTGGACATTGGGTTGGAAGTTGGGTTGGAAGATGGGTTGGATGCTGGGCTGGAAGTTGGGTAGGAACTTGGGTTGATAGTTGGGTTGGAAGTTAGGTTGGAAGTTGGGTTGGAAGTTGGGATGGAATTTGGGATGAAAGTTGGGCTGGAAGATGGGTTGGAAGTTGGGTTGGGAGTTGGGTTGGAAGTTGGGCTGGATGTTTGACTGGAAGTTGGGTTGGAAATTGGGTTGGTAGTTGGGTTGGAAGTTGGGCTAGAAATTGGGTTGGAAGTTGGGTTGGAAGTTGGGTTGGAAGTTTGGTTGAAAGATCGGATGGAAGTTGGGATGAAAGTTGGATTGGAAGTTGGGTTTGAAGTAGGGCTGGTAGTGGGGTTGGATGTTGGTTTGGAAGTTGGATTGGAGGTTGGGTTGGAATTTGCATTGGAAGTTGGGTTGGAAGTTGGGTTGGAAATTGTCTTGGAAGATTTGTTGGAAGCTGGGTTTGAAGTTTGGAGGGAAGTTGGGATGGAATTTGGAATGGAAATTGGGATGGATGTTGAATTGGAAGTTCGGTTGGAAGTTGGGTTGGAAGTTGGGTTGGAAGTTAGGTTGGATGTTGGGCTGGAAGTTGAGCTGAAAGTTTGGTTGTAAGTTTTTTTGGAGGTTGGGTTGGAAGTTCGGTTTGAAGATTGACTGGACGATGGGTTGGAAGCTGGGCTGGAAGCTAGAGTGGAAGTTGGATTGGAAGTTGGGATGGAGTTTGGGATGGAAGCCGGGTTGGAAGTTGGGTTGGAAGTCGGGTTCAAAGTTGGGTTGGAAGTTGGGTTGGATGTTGGGTTGGATGTTGGGTTGAAAGTTGGGTTGGAAGTTGAATTGGGAGTTCGGTCGGAAGTTGGGTTGGAAGTTGGGTTGAAAATTTGGTTGGAAGCTGGGTTGGATGCTGGGTTGGAAGTTGGGTTGGAATTTGGGTTGGAGGTTGTGTTGAATTGAATGCTGGGTTGGAAGTTGGGTTGGAAGTTGTGTTGGAAGTTGGGTTGGAAGTTGGGATGGAAGTTGGGATGAAACATGGGTTGGTGGTTGGGTTGGAAGTTGGGTTGGAAGTTGGGTTGGGACTTGGGTTGGAAGTTGGGATGGAAGTTGGGATGGACGTTGGGATGGAAGTTGGGTTGGAAGTTGGGTTGGAATTTAGGAAGGAAGTTGGGTTGGATGTTGGATTGGAAGTTGAGTTAGAAGTTGGATTGTAAACTGGTTTGGAAATTGGATTGGAAGTTGGGTTGGATGTTGGATTGGAAGATTGATTGGACGTTGGATTGGAGGTTGGGTTGGAAGTTGGGATGGAGTTTGGGATGGAAATTGGGTTGGAAGTGGGATTGGAAGTTGAGTTGGAGGTTGTGTTCAAATATAGTTTGGAAGTTGGGTTGGATGTTGGTTTGGAAGTTGGGTTGGAATTTGGGTTAGAAGATGAGCTGAAAGTTGGGTTGGAAGTTGGGTTGGATGTTGGTTTGGAAGTTGGGTTGAAAGTTGTATTGGAAATTGGGTTGTAAATTGGGCTGGAAGGTGGGTTGGAAGTTGGGTTGGAAGCTGGGTTTGAAGTTGGATTAGCAGATGGGTTGGAAGTCGGTTTGGAAGTTGGGTTGGAAGTTGGGTTGGAAGTTTGGTTGCAAGTTGGGATGGAAGTTGGGATGTAAGTTGAGACGGAAGTTGGGATGGAAGTTGGAATGGAATTTGGGTTGGAAGTTGGGCTAGAATATGGGTTGGACGTTGGGTCGGAAGTTAAGGTGGAAGTTGGGTTGGAAGCTGGGTTGGAAGTAGGGCTGGAAATTGGGTTGGAAGTTGGGTTGGAAGATGGGTTGGATGCTGGGCTGGAAGTTGGGTAGGAACTTGGGTTGTTAGTTTGGTTGGAAGTTAGGTTGGAAGTTGGGTTGGAAGTTGGATTGGAAGTTGGGATGGAATTTGGGATGAATGTTGGGCTGGAAGTAGGGTTGGAAGTTGGGTTGGGAGTTGGGTTTGATGTTGGGTTCGATGTTTGATTGTAACTTGGGTTGGACATTGGGTTCGAAGTTGGGTTGGATGTTGGGATGGAAGTTGGGTTGGATGTTTGGTTGGAAGTTGGGATGGAAGTTGGGATGGGACTTGGGATGAAAGTTGGCTTGGAAGTTGGGTTTAAAGAAGGGCTGGTAGGTGGGTTGGAAGTTGGGTTGGAAGTTGGATTGGAGGTTGGGTTGGAATTTTGATTGGAAGTTGGGTTGGAAGTTGGGTTGGAAATTGGCTTGAAAGCTGGGTTGGAACCTGGGTTGGAAGTTGGAAGGGAAGTTGGGATGGAACTTGGAATGGAAGTTGGGATGGATGTTGGGTTGGAAGTTGGGTTGGAAGCTGGGTTGGATGATGGGCTGGAGGTTGAGTTCAAAGTTCGGTTGTAAGTTGCTTTGGAAGTTGGGTTGGAAGTTAGGTTGGAAGATTGACTGGAAGCTCGGTTGGAAGCTGGGTTGGAAGCTGGAGTGGAACTTGGATTGGAAGTTGGGATGGAGTCTGGGATGGAAGTTGGGTTGGAAGTTTGATTGGAAGTTGGGTTGAAGGTTGGGTTGGAAGTTGGATTAAGCTGGGTTGGAAGTTGGATTGGAAGTTGGGTTGGAAGTTAAGTTGGAAGATGGGTTGAATGTTGGGTTGGAAGCTGGGTTGGATGCTGGGCTGGAAGTTGGGTTGGAATTTTGGTTGGAAGTTGGGTTGAAAGTTGGATTGGATGTTTGGTCGGAAGTTGGGTTGGAAGTTGGGTTGGGAGTTGGGATGGAAGTTGAAATGAAAGTTGGGTTTTAAGTTGGGCTGGAAGGTGGGTTGGAAGTTGGGTTGGAAGTTGTGTTTGAAGTTGGATTGGAAGTTGGGTTGGAAGTTGGTTTGGAAGTTGGGTTGGAAGTTGGGTTGGAGGTTTGGTTGGATGTTGGGATGGAAGTTGGGATGGATGTTGGGATGGAAGTTGGGATGGAAGTTGGGATGGAAATTGGGTTGGAAGTTGGGCTAGAATATGGATTGGAAGTTGGGTTGGAAGTTGGGGTGGAAGTTGGGTTGGAAGTTGGGTTGGAAGTTGGGTTGGAAAATGGGTTGGATGCTGGTAAGGGTTTTCGCGAGTCTGGAACCTCGATTCTGAGCCTGGAACCTGACTTGCGAGTCCGAGTCCAGTGCCAGACTCGGATTTGCGAGTCTGATACTCGGACTTGCGAGTCCCAGACTTGCGAGTCTAGTCTCCTGGATTTGCGAGTCCAGTGGGCAAGAATTGCGAGTCTGGTGCACCATCTAAGAAAACAGGGTTACAATCAATGTGTTTTTGAAATTTCTGACTCTAAAGTCATGTGAACTCAACATGTAACCAGTAGAGAATGAATTTGACCCATAGTTGTATTAATGTAATCAACAAAGATCCCCTCATTGTCGTCGTTGTCTCGTTGTCGGAGGTCAAGGTGAGATTTGCGTGTCCAGGTCGGTTCTGGACCTTGGATTTGGACTTCGAGTCTGGGTCCGGACTCGGATTTGCGAGTCCGACTTGCGAGTCCCGGATTTTAACTTACAGCCTTAGATGCTGGGCTGGAAGTTGGGTAGGAACTTGGGTTGGAAGTTTTGGTTGGAAGTTAGGTTGGAAGTTGGGTTGGAAGTTGGGATGGAATTTGCGATGAAAGTTGGGCTGGAAGTTGGGTTGGACGTTGGGTTGGGTTGGAAGTTGGGTTGGATGTTTGATTGGAAGTTGGGTTGGAAATTGGGTTGGAAGTTGGGTTGGAAGTTGGGCTGGAAATTTTGTTGGAAGTTGGGTTGGAAGTTGGGTTGGAAGTTCCGTTGGAAGATGGGATGGAAGTTGGGATGAAAGTTGAGATGGAAGTTGGGTTTGAAGTAGGGATGGTAGTTGGGTTGGATGTTGGGTTGGAAGTTGGATTGGAGGTTGGGTTGGAATTTGGATTGGAAGTTGGGTTGGAAGTTGGGTTGGAAATTGTCTTGGAAGTTGGGTTGGAAACTGTGTTGGAAGATTGGAGGGAAGTTGGGTTGGAAGTTGGGATGGAGTTTGGGATGGAAGTTGGGTTGGAAGTTGGATTGGAAGTTGGGTTGGGATTGGGTTCAAAGTTCGATTGGAAGTTTGGTTGGATGTTGGATTGGAAGTTGGATTGGAAGTTGTGTTGGAAGATGATTTCAAAGTTGTGTTGGAAACTGGTTGGATGTTGGGCTGGAAGTTGGGTTAAGTTTTGAGTTGGAAGTTGTGCTGAAAGCGATATTGGAAGTTGGGTTGGAAGCTGGGTTGCAAGTTGGGATGGAAGTTGGGATGAAGGTTGGGTTGTAAATTGGGCTGGAAGGTGGGTTGGAAGTTGGGTTGGAAGTTGGGTTTGAAGTTGGATTTGCAGATGGGTTGGAAGTTGGTTTGGAAGTTGGGTTGGAAGTTGGGTTGGAAGTTTGGTTGCAAGTTGAGATGGAAGTTGGGATGGAAGTTGAGATGGAAGTTGGGATGGAAGTTGGGATGGAAGTTGGGTTGGAAGTTGGGCTAGAATATGGGTTGGACGTTGGGCTGGAAGTTGGGATGGAAGTTGGGTTGGAAGTTGGGTTGGAAGTAGGGCCGGACATTGGGTTGAAAGTTGGGTTGGAAGCTGGTTTGGATGCTGGGCTGGAAGTTGGGTAGGAACTTGGGTTGAACTTTGGCTGGAAGT
This sequence comes from Penium margaritaceum, assembly GCA_023375785.1. Lineage (NCBI taxonomy): Eukaryota > Viridiplantae > Streptophyta > Zygnematophyceae > Desmidiales > Peniaceae > Penium > Penium margaritaceum. The sequence continues at coordinate 188,172 of SZWC01000156.1, read as the reverse complement.
TAGGTTGGAAGTTGGGTTGGAAGTTGGATTGGAAGTTGGGATGGAATTTGGGATGAATGTTGGGCTGGAAGCTGGGTTGGAAGTTGGGTTGGGAGTTGCGTTGGATGTTGGGTTGGATGTTTGATTGGAACTTGGGTTGGAAATTGGGTTCGAAGTTGGGTTGGAAGCTGGGTAGGAAGTTGGCTTGGATGTTCGGTTGGAAGTTGGGATGGAATTTGGGATGAAAGTTGGGTTGGAAATTGGGTTCGAAGTTGGGTTGGAAGCTGGGTAGGAAGTTGGCTTGGATGTTCGGTTGGAAGTTGGGATGGAATTTGGGATGAAAGTTGGGTTGGAAATTGGGTTTGAAGAAGGGCTGGTAGTTGGGTTGGATGTTGGGTTGGAAGTTGGATTGGAGGTTGGGTTGGAATTTGGATTGGAAGTTGGGTTGGAAGTTGGGTTGGAAATTGGCTTGAAAGCTGGGTTGGAACCTGGGTTGGAAGTTGGATTGGAAGTTGGGTTGGATGTTGGGTTGGAAGTTGGATTGGAGGTTGGGTTGGAATTTGGATTGGAAGTTGGGTTGGAAGTTGGGTTGGAAATTGGCTTGAAAGCTGGGTTGGAACCTGGGTTGGAAGTTGGAGGGGAAGTTGGGTTTGAACTTGGAATGGAAGTTGGGATGGATGTTGGGTTGGAAGTTCGGTTGGAAGTTGGGTTGGAAGTTGGGTTGGAAGCTGGGTTGGATGATGGGCTGGAAGTTGAGTTCAAAGTTCGGTTGTAAGTTGGTTTGGAAGTTGAGTTGGAAGTATGGTTGGAAGATTGACTGGAAGCAAGGTTGGAAGTCGGGTTGGAAGCTGGAGTGGAAGTTGGATTGGAAGTTGGGATGGAGTCTGGGATGGAAGTTGGGTTGGAAGTTGGATTGGAAGTTGGGTTGGAGGTTGGCTTGGAAGTTGGGTTGGAAGCTGGGTTGGAAGTTGGATTGGAAGTTGTGTTGGAAGTTGGGTTGGAAGATGGGTAGAAAGTTGGGTTGGAAGCTGCGTTGGATGCTGGGCTGGAAGCTGGATTGGAATTTGGCTTGGAAGTTGGGTTGAAAGTTGGATTGGAAGTTGGGTCGGAAGTTGGGTTGGACGTTCGGTTGGTGGTTGGGATGGAAGTTAGGATGAACGTTGGGCTGTAAGTTGGGCTGGAAGGTGGGTTGGATGTTGGGTTGGAAGTTGGGTTTGAAGTTGGATTGGAAATTGGGTTGGAATCTGGTTTGGAAGTTGGGTTGGAAGTTGGATTGGAGGTTTGGTTGGACGTTGGGATGGAAGTTTGGATGGAAGTTGGGATGGAAGTTGGGATGGAAGTTGGGATGGAAGTTGGGTTGGAAGTTGGGCTAGAACATGGGTTGGAAGTTGGCCTGGAAGTTGGGGTGGAAGCTGGGTTGGAAGTTGGGTTGGAAGTTGGGTTTGACATTGTGTTGGAAGTTGGGTTGGAAGATGGGTTGGATGCTGGGCTGGATGTTGGGCAGGAACTTGGGTTGGACGTTGGGTTGGATGCTGGGTTGGATGTTGGGTTGTAAGATTGATTGGAAGCTGGGCTTGAAGCTAGGTTGGATGCTGGGTTGGATGTGGGATAGGAATTTGGGTTGGAAGTTGGGTTGGGAGTTGGGTTAGAGGATCGGTTGGAAGTTCGGTTGGAAGTTGGGTTGGAAGTTGGGATGGAAATTGGGATGAAGTTTTGGTTGGAACTTGGGTTGTAAGTTTGATTGGAAGTTGGGTGGAAGTTGGGTTGGAAGTTGGGGCGGAAGCTGGGTTGGAAATTGGGTTGGAAGTAGGGTTGGAAGTAGAGTTGGAAGTTGGGTTGAAGTTGGGTTGGAAGTTGGGTTAGAAGTTGGCTTGGAGGTTGGGTTGGATGTTGGGTTGGAAGTTGGGTTGGCCGTTGGGTTAGAAGTTGGGTTCGAAGTTTGATGGAAGTTGGCATGGAAGTTGGGTTGGAAGTTGGGTTGGAACTTGGGTTGGAAGTTGGATTGCAAGTTTGGTAGGAATGGACTGGAAGTTGGGTTGGACGTTGGACTGGAATTTGGGAAGGAAGTTGAGATGGAAGCTGAGATGGACATTGGGATGGAAGTTGGGTTGGAAGTTGGGTTGAAAGTTGGGTTGGAAGTTGGGTTTGAAGTTGGGCTGGAAGTTGGGTTGGAAGTTGGGCTGGAAGCTGGGTTGGAAGTTGGGTTGGAAGTTGGATTGTAAGCTGGGTTGAAAGCTGGGTTGGATGCTGGGTTGGATATTGGATAGGAATTTGGGTTGGAAATTGGGTTGGGAGTTGGGTTGGAGGTTCGGTTGGAAGTTGGGTTTGAAGTTGGGTTGGAGGTTGGAATGGAAGTTGGGATGAACGTTTGGGTGGAACTTGGGTTGCAAATTGGGTTGGAAGTTGGATTGGAAGTTGGGTTGGAAGTTGGGTTGGAATTTGGGTCCGAAGTTGGGTTGGAAGTTGGGTTCGACCAGTGTGTTCTGGACCACTGTGTTTCTGACCACCGTATTTCTGACCACTGTGTTTCTGACCACAGTATTGCTGACCACTGTGTTTCTGACCAGTGTGTTTCTGACCAGTGTGTTTCTGACCACTGTGTTTCTAACCAGTGCGTTTCTGACCACTGTGTTTCTGACCAGTTTTTTTCTGACCACCGTGTTTCTGACCAGTGTGTTTCTGACCACTGTGTTTCTGACAACTGTGTTTCTGTCCACTGTGTTTCTGACCACTGTATTTCGGTCAAGTGTGTTTCTGACCAGTGTGTTTCTGACCACTGTTTTTCTGACCACTGGGTTTTCGACCACTGTGTTTCTGACCAGTGTGTTTCTGACCGGTGTGTCATTGACCACTGTGTTTCTGACCAGTGTGTGTCTGACCACTGTGTTTCCGACCACTGTGTTTCTGACCAGTATGTTTCTGATCAGTGTGTTTCTGACCACTGTTTTCTGACCAGTGTGTTTCTGACCGGTGTGTTTCTGACCAGTGTGTTTCTTACCAGTGTGTTTCTAACCACTGTTTTTCTGACCAGTGTGTTTCTGACCAGTGTGTTTCTGACCACTGTGTTTCTGACCACTGTCTTTCTGTATAGTGTGTTTCTGACCACTGTGTTTATGACCCCTGTGTTTCTGACCACTGTGTTTCTGACCAGTGTGTTTCTGACCCATGTGTTTCTGACAAGTGTGTTTCTTACAAGTGTGTTTCTGACAACTGTGTTTCTTACCACTGTGCTTCTGACCACTGTATTTCTGTCAACAGTGTTTCTGACCAGTGTGTTTCTGACCAGTGTGTTTCTGACCACTGTGTTTCCAACCAGTGTGTTTCTGACCCCTGTGTTTGTGACCACTGTGTTTCTTACCAGTGTGTTTATGACCACTGTGTTTCTGATCAATGTGAGTCCGACCATTTTGTTTATGACCAGTGTGTTTCTGACCACAGTGTTTCTGACCACTGTGTTTCTGACCATTGTGTTTCTGACCACTGTGTTTCTGACCAGTGTGTTTCCGAATACCGTGTTTCTTACCACTGTGTTTCTGACCAGTGTGTCTCTGGCCCTTGTGTTTCTGACCACTGTGTTTCTTACCGGTATGTTTATGACCACTGTGTTTCTGACCGATGTGATTCTGACCAGTGTGTTTCTGACCACTGTGTTTCACACCACTGTGTTTCTGAACAGCTTGTTTCTGACCAATGTGTGTCTGACCAGTGTGTTTCCGACCACTGTGTTTCTGGCCACCGTGCGTCTGACCAATGTGTTCCTGACCAGTGTGTTACTGACCAGTGTTTTCTGACCACTGTGTTTCTTACCAGTGTGTTTCTGACTAGTGTGTTTCTGACCAGTGTGTTTCTGACCAGTGTGTTTCTGACCACTAAGTTTCTGACCACTGTGTTTCTAAAAGGTGTGTTTCTGACCACGATGTTTCTGACCCTTGTGTTTCTGACCAATGTGTTTCTGACAAGTGTGTTTCCGACCAGTGTGTTTCTGACCAGTGTGTTTCTGAGCAGTGTGTTTTTTACCACTGTGTTTCTGGCCACTGTGTTTCTGACCCATGTGTTTCTGACCACTGTGTTTCTGACCAGTGTCTTTCTGACCCGTGTGTTTCTGGCAAGTGTGTTTCTGACCAGTGCGTTTCTGACAAGAGTGTTTCTGACCACTATGCTTCTGACCACTATGTTTCTGACAACTGTGTTTCTGACCAGTGTATTTCTGATGAGTGTGTTTCTGACCACCGTGTTCCTGACCACCGTGTTTTAGACCAGCGTGTTTCTGACCCCTGTGTTTTTGACCACCGTGTTTCTTACCAGTGTGTTTATGACCACTGTGTTTCTGACCAACGTGAGTCTGACCAGTGTGTTTCTGACCAGTGTGTTTGCGACCACAGTGTTTCTGACCACTGCGTTTCTGACCAGTGTGTTTCTGACCACTGCATTTCTGACCAGTGTGTTTCTGACTACCGTGTTTCTGACCACTGTGTTTTTGACCAGTGTGTTTCTGACCACTGTGTTTCTGACCAATGTGTTTCTGACCAGTGTGTTTCCGACCAGTGTGTTTATGACTACTGTGTTTCTGACCACTGTGTTTCTGACCACTGTGTTTCTGACCACTGTGTTTATGACCACTGTGTTTCTGACCACTGTGTTTCTGACCAC